>PVKZ01002215.1:0-252240 GCA_004027375.1 Macroglossus sobrinus
TGCATTTGAGGCTTCAGAGCGTAGCTTAAACTTAATGCAAATGGATGTGGCATGACAGACAATAAGAGACCGCAGACCCATTGCCCGTTGCCTCGTTTTCTAATTAGATAGGGAGGCGGGCCAAATGCACACCATGCCTTAGTCGTAACTCCCAGAGGAGCCCGCCAGATGCCCGACGATGTGCTCCTGCCCTGCTGGTTCTGTGCAGAGAGAGATGTGAATGATATAACCCACGGATATGCGCTGTTGGTTACGATGGGAGGGATCTGGCCCTCCACCCCTCAGGAGAACTCCAGGTCCGAGCAAGGCAGGTCAGACCGCAGGTGTGTTTCGGTTCCCTTGTGCCCGAGCCCGGGATTTCCTGGCCATGCCTCCTTTCTCTGGCTCTGCCCTGGTTCCTGTTTAATTTCCTTAGGAAGTGGAGTCGGGGAAACAGGACTCTTTCTGTGGGTCCCTAAAACAGGAGCACTTTGTCCGGGGCCTATTCTACCCCATTAGATGGATTTAGTGCCAGACCCTGGGCCTTCCCGGTTTGCCTGACCATTTATAGTGACTCTTCTTCCTGGGAAGTTCCTGAGATGTGACACTCACCGTCTAGGTCTCTTTGGCTGCTGAGTGGAGAACTGACCCGGCAGGCTGGACGCTGGGAGGCCATTGCAACGATCCGATCCGGGTGGGAAGAGGTGGCAGCTCACCTCAGACCGAGATGGGTGGGAAGTGGGGCGAAGTGTCTGGATTCTGACTGCGTCCTGTAGGGAGCGCCTACAGAAATCCTTGTAGGGAGTTCTCGACGAATTGGATTTCCCCACGAATCAGAGATGGGGTGTTAGAGGAGGAGCATAGTCGTGGAGGGGCTCAGGGTGGCAGGCCTGGGCCGCTACAGGACTGTGTGGTCGTGAACGTAGAGGGGGCTTTATATGGGGAGTGGACTGGGGGTTGGGGAGGGGAAATTCAGAGTTTAGTGTCGAATATGTTAAAGTTAAGGTTTCACACATACACATGCGAAGTTGAGATAGTTAGCAGACATTTAGATATAAATGTCCAGGTTTGGGGGAGATGCCCAGGCTAGAGATGTACGTATGGGAGTTGTCAGTGTGTAGATGGAGGGGGGCAAGGCTGGGCAGGGGAGTGGGGGGAAGGGGAGGGCAGGAGAGGAGAGGAAGAGAGGAGAGAGCAGGAGAAGGGAGCAGAGAAGAGGTCCAAGGACTGAGCCCTGGGCACGCTCTGACTTTAAGAGGTTGGAGAGATTTTGTTTCCCTCTGTGCTTATTTTGCTTTTTCTGTCTCCCTCTAGAGTGTAAGCTCAGTGAGAGCACCGACCTTTTCTGTCTGTGGCCCAGCCCTGGCTACTCAGTAAGCCTGTAGGATGAGCAAATGCAAAGATGCATACTACCTGTGCCATCTCTGAAGGAGAAGGGGGTGCCGGCAAGCCTGTCTGTTCGGGTGCTACTGATCCAGCCAAGTGAGCCCTGTGGTCACAGGATGGTGGGGGTGGTGGGGGAGAACTCAGGCTTCATACCACCCCCCATTCTCCCAACCACCATTGTACCTTGAAGCTGTTTCTTGGGGGCTGGAAGATGAGGGAGGAGCTGCTGAGAGGAGCCAGGGGCACCCCGTGGAGTGCTTCAGGGAAAGGGGACTGTGTTGCTGCTCACAGAGACCTTCCTGCTGTGATTCTCTGTGTTTGTGTGTGTCCGAGGCACAGGAAGTGCTCTAATCCCGTTATCCCCGTCTTTTCCCACCCAGGAGTCTAAAATCCAATTCCTGAGAACATCAGTGAACATAATGGATGCAGACGTCGGGAAATGCCAGAGGCCTTTGGTGTCTGCCCAGCTTCCCGTGCAGCCCAGCTCAAATGAGCACGTCCCCGGCACATGAGCTTGAGAGAGGCTCGGTCAGCTCTGCCTCAGGCCTTCCCAGCCCCATATTCTGCTCTCCTTTCCCAGGGCTCATTGCTTTGTTCCCCACAAGGCCCAGGCACACCTCACTCTGTCGCATGTCTCTCTGGACCCTCTTGCTTATCTCCCCATAATCAGATTCCCTCCCAGACAGGACATCAGTTCCTCCAGAGGAATTTCTTGAGGTCGGTGTTTTGCTTTCTTGGCCTTCCTGGACCCCCGCTGTTCTCTGCAAAGACGTCCTTTCTCGACATGATCTCTAGCTGCGGTCCTCCAGGCAGAGCGCGCCGGGCCCAGCTCCGAGGGTACTGACCAGCTGACCTCGTGTCCAATCAGCAGCCTCCTCTCTCCTGCGGGTGGGTCTGGAGCTGCTTCCCGCGGTCACAGCCTGTGTCTGTCTGCTCCTCACTCTCTCTCCTGGAAGTTATTGACGGCGTGCTTCCAGACCGAGCATTCAAAATGTAACGCGGGCCTACGGGCTTACGGATTCGTAGCATGCGGACTCTTATGAATAATAAAGTCATTAAGCGGGGAAGGGTTGATAGGGAAGATACCTAAAAATCACCCACAGTTCCACGACCCGGAGAAAACCTCTGTAAACACCGAGGTGTGTTTCCATGCGGATACGTAAAGCATTGCTGTGATCCTACTGTTGCTTCTGCTTCTCACCCCGTCTGCGTCTGGGTGGGCATTACAGGTGCTCGAGAAAGAGGCATCTTTCTGCGAGTCTTACGCAAGGAAGCATCAGCCCGCGAAGGCTTGGTCCAGCTACCCAAAGCCAGCCCCATTCCAGACGGGATCCTGCTCACTCTGCTGCCCTGAGAAAGCTGTGTTTTCTTTGGGTTTCATCAGCTTCAAGCCCTTCCCCACCATGCTGAGCTCCCCCTGCACCCACCTGCCCCGAGAGGGCAGTAGTTCCTCTGTTCCTTGTTTGCTTTTGCGCACAGCAGTGTTACCTGCCTCACCTGGCTTGGAGCAGCAAGCCCTTCCTGGATCCCACGCCAGGGGCAGAGGCCGCTGACCACCCTCTTCTGTCTCAGGAATGCCCCACCCTCCTTTCAATGATCTGTGTTTCCATTCGGGACTCAGAGCACTTGCCCGCTTTTCTTCTTTGCAGAAAGGGCCAGCGGCTGTTTCCTGTCCCGGCACCAGGGAACGCTAGCATGCAGTGCACAAGCAGCCACTTCTCGCTGATTCCCAGGAAAGCAACCAGCCGCCAGAGCAGCAATGTCACGCGAGGGCGCAGGTAGGCAAGGACTTCTCTTCGCAAAGTCACAGTGTCCCTTCTCCTGCAGTGACTGAAGCACTTGAAGATGCCAGAAGGGAAACTGCACCCGTCCTTTCTGCCCTGCTACATGGCCCCGTGGCGTGTCCCAGCATGCACTGTAACCTTGCCCCTGAGTGGACCAATTGTGTCATAGCTGCTTGCAGTTTCTCCCTTTGCACCGGCTGACCCCGTTTGGAATGTCACCGTCCCCCTTGTCTCTCCAGGTCCTACCCACCCACGCACATTCTGCTCGACTTCTCCCTCCACCTAGGAGCCTTCTCCTAGCTCCTGCTGGCCCTTTATTCTGAATTCCTTCAGCACCTACTGTCCCCACCAACTCTGCCCTTGGAGCCAGCCAGCCAGGGCCCCTGCTCTGGGCCTGTGCTTTAGAATTTAGAAATCCTTCTCACCGTGCTCGTGCCCACAGGGCCTAGAAATCCATAGTCCTGATGTGACTGAGACTGTGGGTATCACCCATGTGCTCGACTCTGGAGCAGCTTGTGGACAGCCAGCTCTCGCAGGGCAGAACCTATTTTATTCTGGCATCCCTTGAGGAATTTAAAAGATGACTGGGCATGTAGTGAGGCTTCAATTTTAGACAAATTCCATCGTGAAACGCTACATACAACCCAGAACACAGAAACTCAAGGGCACGCTGGTACCCTGTGGGAAGGAAGCGTGGAGAATGACTGTCTTGGAGGGTGACTCTGGGGTTGGATGGCTTGGACCAAGGGCGGGGGACCTCACTTTTGTGCCAGAGCTTACAAGGCCAGGCCCCAAGAATAGTCTAGAAGCCAGAGGTTCCTTCTCTCTGGCTGGACATCAAGCACTGGAGTCTGGCTTGCATGCAGCAACGGGGATCGATGGAAGGAGCATTCCTTTCTGAACCCTGCCTGGCTACCTGGCTTTTGCTCTAGAGATGCTGCCGGACTGCGTGTCCCAAGGAGCAGAGGATGGAACCGCTAGACTCTAAAACAGAGGAGCTCTGAGCTCTGCAGACAGGTCCTTGGGCTTTGCGGTGGTCACTGCCCCCTTTCCTACTCTCTCTCTCTCTTAATGTAATGCACAAGGCTAAATTCGACTTAATTAGGTGGATTAAATGTCTTATAAATTTAGTGTTTAATATTCAAGCAGAGGCTTTCCCCCCTCCGCATATTTATTAAAGATGTCCTGGGAAGAATGCTAATGAGTCACCACGTCAGAAAGACCGAAGGGGCTGGAGGCGGGGAAGCAGAGCTCCAGGAAAGCAGACCATTTTAGGATCCAAAAGGGACAGAAATTTTCCCTCGGATCGGGGCTGGTTGTGGAGGCTTCTAGGGCAGAAACACGATTTCAAGAGACAGAGCTGCGGGCCATGTTCCTGTCCAGAGCTGAGGAGAGCTGGGGGCGCCGTGCGTAGGGCCTGAGTCACACTCACTTTGCATTGGCGGGGACGCTGTGCTGCAGGCTGCCACAGCGCCTGTTCGCACGCAGAGTCGGGGAGAACATCCCAGCCAGACATTACGCCCGTTCTGTCTTCTTCTCTGGCTCCCCGGAGGTGGCATTTGGTGTGGATTCAGCACTGGCATGACTGACCTTAGTGCTGAATCCAGATGCTGAGTATTTTATAATCACGATTACATGGGGGAGGCGAGCCGAGCCGAGGCGCAGGGAGGATGAGGAGCAGCTGAGAAGCTCGGCCTCAGGCCTTGGGAAGAGCTTCATCGTGGCCATATTCCCGACACCTCATTTCTCCAGACCTGAGCGGTGCTCACGTGACCCTCTCTCCTGATGGATCTGGTTTTTGTTGAACAGTCTGAACTGAGAGAGATACAAAGAAGCGAGGGGGAGGTGCCCTCCCGTTCCCTAATTATATCTCAGACAGAGACACGGCTTTTCGGTCCCTCGAAGGAATGAAAAGGCAGCCTGGCCTAGTCCAGTTCAGCTCTCACATCTCCACCATCCGTCCATGTCAGCGCTCTCCCATGCCGTACCCTCAGAGCCTGGGCGTGGAGTAGCCTGAGAAAACAAGAAACAAGACGTTTCTCGAATCTGCCTACTTTTCTCTGGTCCTATCTGGCACTAGCCCAGCCCAGGCTGCCAATGTCTTGCCCCTGGACTAGGATAATGACAGACGGGACCAGAACAACATGGGAGCAGCCTCCAAACTGGTCCGTCTGACTCCAGCAACGGCCCCTACAGCCCATTCTGCATCCCCAGCCAAGGGTTGTTTAGTAACTGGACAACGCGTGTTATCGATCGGTCCCTGCTGGGTTCTTTTTAGTCGGCGGTGCTGTAGGAGTGCAGCTAGGCTGTCCGTGCCCTGGGGTTCGGGGAGAGGGGGAAGAGATGCCCGAGCAGACCAGGGCCAGCCCAGCTCATCTCCTCCTTCGTGGGGCTGAATGAGCTGCAGCTCTTCGTTCTTGTGGGCTCCTCCAGTCTCTCCGATCTGCTCTGTTGGAGCTGCCTTCTCTCGACTCAGATCTGGGGATGCATTTTCCACGGGGAAGGGAGGGAGAATCCACAGTACTGTAACTCTGTATTTCTGAACATTTTCTTGACTTCTGTCTTGTCTCCTCTTTACATAATTGGGTTTGGGGAGCAGGGGGTGACAGCAGTGGTGGGAGACAGAGCCTTCTTGTGAGTTCCTGGGATGCTGGAATACAGGAAGTACTTCATGCCATTCATTTCCAGGTTGGAGGCCTCAGCTGCCCTTCTGCAAGCCGAGGCAACCTGAGAAGTATCGTTTGGCAAACTCTTACATTCAGTTTCTATAACAAAAATGATATGCCGACAGTCACATGTTCAGAAGTTTCTCTTCCATCTTCATGGCCTTCATTCATTCACACTTGCAATTCCCTGGCTCTTGTGTCCTGACAGGGGCTTAGTGTTAGGATTATGGATGTGAAGAAAAGCAGTCATCTCTGCCTCTGGGGAGCTTACAGGTGTGTGGGAGGGAGAACAACTCATATAAGTGACACATCCTCAAACAGGGGAAGGATAAAGCCTGGGAGGGCACGCAGGGCCACCCAGCTTAGTTGGTGGCGGGTATCAGGGAAGACTTTCTGGACCAAGTGATGACCAAGCTGAGTCCTGAAGGCGGAATAGGGATTGGCTAGACAAAGGGGATGAGCAGCCTAGGGAAGGGAACAGTCCAGAGGGCAGAGAAAGGTATATTTGGGGAATTACAGGACATTCAGAGTGACTGGATCGTCGCGAGCAGGGCAGGGTTTGAGGGGTCAGGGACGAACGAATAGCTGGGACTGGAACTATGGCTGGAACCTGATCATGAGGGTCTGGCCCCAGAGGGGACTTTATTCTGAGGCGGAATACAGACAGTGTCCAGCAGGGGTGAATATTACCCGTTTCCGGTTATAAAACAATCCTTGGCCGCGGGTGGAGAATGGATTGCAGGGGCTGGTGCCGGAGTCGGGAGACCAGTTTGGAGGCTGCTCCCTTGCATTTCTGGTCCTGTCTGCTATTAGACTAGTTTAGAGGACAGAAGTTGGTGGCTTGAACTGGGCCAGTGCCAGACAGGACCAGAGGAAAGTAGGCAGTTGAGTAATGTTGTGTGTCTTATTTACTTACACAGATTTCTTTTTTTTATTGTAGAAATATTGAAAAAGAAAACCCAACAGGGCAAGCACCCACCCATGCTCCTTCTCAGTGCTTAGCATATATATGGCCTCATTGGAAGCTACCCCAAAGGTTTAAAACTACAGACCTTAGTCTCTTAACTCTAGAGTCAGGGTATGTGTGATTGGGAAATGAGTTGCCATGGCAACCCAAAGCAAGTTAGGGTTTAGCCTGGCAGATCAGAGGTGGTGGTAGCAAAATGCTGTGATGAGCAAAGGAGTTTTGGCTCTGAGCCCACCCAACACTGAGCCGAGGGAGTTGTTCCTGTAAGCTTAGCAATCTCTCTGTCAGGCCAGGGCCGTGAGGCCAGGCACCCTTGGGAGAAGGCAGGTCTGAGTTCTGAACCTAGTGGGAGCTGTTGGTCGGGGTCATGGTAACTATGGAAACCAGAGGTGGAGAATGGGCCCGGGCTCCGCCAGACCTGTGGGATGCATACAGTGGCCTGCGATCTGAGGTCCGAAGGGTAGGGAGGGCACTGCAGGTGCCAAGGGCTGGGAAGCAGGCAGATGACACACAGATGAGCCATTGTCACTGCAGGGAAGTTTTCTGGGAAGGCTGGGGAGTTTATGAGGGATGCCCCAGTGCCGCTGATATGTCACTGATCATGTCACTGTACCACACTGGGCCCCCAGCTCTGTGAGGTCGTCTCATGTCATCTGCTGCTGCAGTGGCCGGCTTCTGGCACAGAGTCCAGGACATCCCCCCTCCCTGCCCCTCCTTCTGCATCCTCCAGGTCTCCTTTATGTTTACGCACGACTCTGCTTTGCTCCGGTACCGCTAGTGCCTGTGCAGTTCAGGTGCACTGCTGGCGTTCTCTCCCTGTGGTTATGCTCCCCTCGTTCCCCTGTGGGTCATCAGGCCCCTTGTAGGGGTTTGGTGACATCCAAACAATGTTTCGAAGCCTGGGAAAAAGAATCAGACAGTGGCTAGAACCCCCAAAAGGCCTCTCAATCTTTTCCTACTCCATAGCCACAGGGAACCACATCCTCCCTCCTGTCCCTCCTTTTGGTAGGTGAAGAATAAAAGAAGAGAGGAACTAGCTGCACACCGAATGCTACTTACTGATCGTTATTGCAGTGTTCAGTACTCGCCAGGCACAGTGCCAGGCACTTGAAATTATTCTCTGTTTTCAACACAGTAGCTCATCACAGCACCCACTGCGAGAGGTATTATGCTATCTCCATTGCACAAATGGAGAAAACAGTGCCGACAGAGTTAAGTGGACTCATCCAGGAGCAGCTGGTGAGGCAGCGGCAGAGCCTGGATCACGTCCTCATCGTCACCCATCAGCAGCATTTAGCACAGCTGACCACTCCCCGTCCTTGACTTGGCTTCTGGACACCTTCCTCTCTGGATGCTTCTATTCAGACCCTTGTTGGTTCTGCCTCTGCCTCATCTTCCCAACATCGGGCCATGGCGGGCCCAGTGCTGGCTCTCTTCATCTGTGCTCACTCCCTCGGTGACCTCGTTCGGTCTCTGCTAAATGAGTAGGGGGTCTCTCATGTACTCCCTGGAGCAGGTTAACTGCATTCATAGAACTTCACAGTCACAGCCACATACCTGAGGATCCAAGAGGTCCCTTGGCAGGACCTGCCTGGACCTTGATCTGTGTCTTCTTGAGTCCTACCTTTCTCCAAGCTTCTGGGTCCCAGGAGGCTCATTGTATGCCAAGAACAGAGGTGGCACTGTGAGGCTAAGAGCAAGGACTCCTGAGCCAGACTGCTGGGTTTAAATGCCAGCTTCTCCATCTAACAGCAATGTGACCTTGGACAAGTTACCTAACCTGTCTGTGTTTGTTTCCTAGCAATAAAATGGGAATAATGACAGTACATATTAAATGAGTTAATATGCATTTGACATAAAAAAAATGGGGCCAGAAGATCTAGTAGCCTAATTTGTACTCTAGGGAGGCACAAAAGCGTGTGGTAGGTGACCCTGCAGTCTGCTGGTGTGGTTGGTTATAGGGCGAGGGTGGGAAAAACTCACTCAGCAGGGACCCGTCTATATGGAGAACTCACTCCTGTGGTCTGGAGTTGCCTGGTGATGGAGGAGCCCGTAGAGGCTGGGGCTGCTGCTCACACGTGATGGGGCAGTAGAGAGGACTCTGGGCCTGTCTTGGGCATTGGTGTTTCCAGGAGGGGGAGGGAGCAGCCCTCGGAGTGACTCACATTAAGGCCGATTTTGCGCTAGAGTTGCAAATAGAGACAAAGCTGGAGGCAGATGGGAGCAGCAGAGGCGCCCTGCAGGCAGTGGGGAGCTTGGGCAGAGGCAAAGATGAGGCCAGTCATACGTGTGTTGTCTCTGCTGGGCTGGCGCCTGGCTCACTTAGAGCGCGGAGCCTTCTCAAGAGAGGATAAGCTTGGTTGGGAGGTGGACGCATATTGCGCACACTCACCAACGGCCCTTCGTAAGAATCTGAAGCTTCCGTGGGGCAGCGACTGACATGATTTTCAATGAGCTGTGCCAAAGCTGTTGGTTTATATGTCTGTAGGAGACGTGAAGGTGGATGGGAAGGTGGGACCCCACCTGCATGTGACGTGGCCTCAAGTTCCCATCATTTTCTTAGGAAGGCAGCAGGGTCTGCGGCCTGCTAGCTCTGGCCCTCTGCCGCATTGTGAGGAAGGGGATTGGAGACAGGCACCTGGTGGAGAGAAGGGTGGAACCCACCCCAGGTGTCTGCATCAGTCTTGCAGAGGTGAGGCGGAAGGAGGGAGAGTTGTTGGCCCCTTCACTGCACAGCCCAGTAAAAAACAAAAGCCAGCCAACCAATTGGGATTAACAGGAGGGAGCTGACTTCTTTCATTTAGTAAGAAGGTTAAAAAAGAAAAGACAAAGAAACACCACCTTAAAACAACAACTGCAAAACCACCATTGCTACTGTTTCGAATTAGTAAAAGAAAGACTATTGTAACATGAAAAAGGGACTATTCCCAGGAATGGAATAATCTCAGAATAAAGGAGAGTTCTTCCCAGGGAAGGACAATTGGCAGCCTGACATACACACACATACACACACACACACACACACACACACACACAGACACACACACTCACAGCCTGCGTTGTCCTTATTTTCATTTTGATACAGTCTGATGAAAGCTTTCCCATGGGTGGGCCTGGTCTGTAGATCAGCTCTGTGGACAGAGGACTCTGGGGCTCACTGTGATGTGGGGTATGGAGAAGGATGGGGAGGGCTTAATGGGGAAGGTTTAACCCCTTGGATCACGAGGTGACCTGCTCTAGCCCCAGGGGCTGGTGGGGCTGGCGAATCTTCTAGAAGCCGGCCAGGTTGATCCTTATAATGCAATGCATTTAGACTCAGAAAAGGGAGAACTGTGTGGGGGGAGTGGACATAGAATAATAATGGACCTTCTGAAGTTCAAATACACTGCTCCCCAGTGGGAACTCCTTCGTTCCCCTCCCCTCCACACATCCTTGCCCTGCTTGTCGTTCCAGTGGGCATCATCATCTCCCTAAGGTGGACCGCGTTTTCCATTCTCAGAAGGAAGCTCTATCTACCCAGGCCAAACGCTTGGCCACCAACTTCCTGAAGCCCAAGGGAGCCCAGCTGAAAGACCCACATCCTGACCTCCTGGGTGGCCGGTCGGTGGGAACCCTGCCACCGAGTTTGTCTTTGGCTGGTGGATGTCTCCTCTGGGCCCCAGGTGACAGGCTGTTAACAGCCTTCTCAGGGAGACACAAGTTTTTAGCTGTATCACTTTCAGAGACTTTTCTCATCAGTTCAGCTGTTGTATTCATTGTTCTAAGCTGCTGACTTACATTGTCTTCATCTGCTCTTACCTTGAGTTCTGACCATCTCTTGTGTGGGCAAAACATCAATTTCCTTTGAATAGAGATTCTGAATTGTCCATGAAATGAAAGCTTGTTTCTTGAGAGAACTTTAATAAAAGCACGGCACAAAGGGTGCAGCTGAGCCCCTGGGACTTTTGGTGGCACCTGGGACAGAACACATCAATACTGGCACGTATTGCATTAATGTGTTGCATGCACACATGCGCGTGCGCGCGCGCGCGCACACACACACACACACACACACGTATACACCACCCACTGAGCAGGGGCTGGGTGGGCAGGGCTTGGGGGAGAAAGGAAAGGGGGTTTT
Source organism: Macroglossus sobrinus (assembly GCA_004027375.1). Taxonomy (NCBI): domain Eukaryota; kingdom Metazoa; phylum Chordata; class Mammalia; order Chiroptera; family Pteropodidae; genus Macroglossus; species Macroglossus sobrinus. Next base: position 10,903 of record PVKZ01002215.1, read on the forward strand.
AAGGGGCACCTGGGAGAGACAAGGCCACCAGCCACTGAAATGAGCTTTGAGTTAGAGTGAAGAAGGTTAAGTCTAATCCCAGTTCTGCTTCTGAGTTGCTGGGGGGCCTTGAAGAAGTCACTTCACTTGTTGGAGCTTCATCTGCAAAATGGATACAAAGACCTAGAGACCCCATATTGGTCAACAGCTTTTTTTTTTTTTTAAGCCCTTTCAGCTTACTCCTTTATTTTTATTTTTAAGTTTATTTTATTTTATATTATTTTTAAAACTTTTATTTTCAGTTTCAGATATACACTGCATTGATTAGACATTTATACAGTTTGTGAAATGATCCCCCTGATTACTCTGTCTTCCCTCTGGCTCTGCACATAGCCATTGCATTGCTGCTGGCTGCATTCCCTATGCTGTGCTCCCCATTCCTGTGACTCTCTATCAACTACGCATTTGTACTTCTTTGACCCTTCACCCCTTTCTTCCAGGCCCCCAACCCTCTTCCCCTTTGGCTGTCACTAGATTGTCTTCTGTATTTGTGAGCCTGTTTCCGATTCGTTTGTTCTTTTTTGTTCCTTAGATTCTGCATATAAGTGAAATCACATGATATTTATTTATCTTTCTCTGTCTGACTTATTTCGCTCAGTGTAATAACCTCTAAGTCCATCCGTGTCATCACAAATGGTAGGATTTCATTTTTTTAAATGGCCGAGTAATATTTCATTGTATATATGAACCATAACTTCTTTATGCAGTCGCCCGTCGATGGGCATTTGGGTTGCTTCCATATCTTGGCTATTGTGAATGGTGCTGCCGTGAATACAGTGCTGCACAGACCTTTATAGATTATTGTTTTGTTTTGTTTTTTTTTTGGATAAATATTTAGAAGTGCAAATGCTGTGTCAAAAGGGTGATCCACTTTAAATTTTTTGAGGAACCAGTTAGCCTTTAAGGAAGGAAACAGAAACCACTCTAGGTATTTTCAAGCAGAAAGGAATTTTATGCCGAGAATTGGGACTTCACAAGGTCATTGGAAGAGCCTGAAGGAGGAAGTCAAGGCCGTGAACTCAGGAGACGCTGCATCGTGGCTGCGTCTGCCGCCCCTGTCACGGCCGCCCCAGACCCTCGAAGCTGGCACTGTGACCGTAGACCCAGGAGCCCAGCCACTGGCAGCACCTGCGTCCACCTCGTCCGGCTTGCCTGGCCACAGCTCTGCCGAGACATGGCGTCCCCGGGGCTTCACCCTCCACGTCTGGCGGATGTGTACCTGTTGGGCAGAACCTTAGCGGAGCCACACGGTGGTCCAAGAAGAGAGGTGTTTAGCTCTGCAGCTCTGGAGGTAGAAGGACTGGAAGTCGAGACATGGAAGAATATGGAATGGGGACCGAGAAATGGAAGAGAAGTGGAAATCGGGAACCAACCTGAGACACTAACACAGTCTCTTTGCTCCCAAGTTCCGTGATTCTGCTGGGAGGGTCAGCCCTCAGGAGTTTCAGCAAAAACACTGGGTTTTCACAGTTGCTGGTCCAGCCACACTTCGCCCAGGCACCTGGGTGGCCCGCAGCCCCAAAGGGGCGAGGTTCCCTGGGTGCTGGAGCAGTGGGTTTGGCTGAGCCTTGAGTCCTGCTGTCGTCCACCCTCTGTGGGGTGGGAGGGTCATGAAAGAATCTGACACTGGCCTTCTCTTCCCGTGGTCCCACCAGCCCAACTCCCATCTCTTGTGAGACGGAAAAATACAACTTGGAGGCAGAAGTTCAGGAAGAACCTCAGGGAGAAATCGAGAGCATCCTCTGCAGTCACATGGCCTGGACCCCACTGTCTAAGCACAGAGAGCATCTTCCCAGCTGGAAGGGACCCGGGCGGACCGTGAGTTCCCGCCTGGAGCCAGGACAGAGAGAGCTGGTTCCAATTCTCTACTCTCCCCTGCTTTCCCCGCAAGACAACTTGGGATAATGAGCCAAATGGAGGCTGGGAGGCTGGCTGCTGCTGGTGGATTATGAGGAGCAGGGGTCGGAAAGAAAGAATAGGATTTTACACATTGTTCAGTGAGAGCTTCCCTCATGCCTGCATCGCTGGCACAGACTGTGGCCTCCTCCCCATTCCGGTCGATAGAGCAGCGGGAGGGACGATGCCGTGGGGTGAGGAGCTTCCTCTCCTTCCAAAGGCGGCTGTGGTGGCAGCGGGTGGAGAGAGTGGGGTGGCTCCAGTGCAGACCTGGGGACACCTGGAAGGGTCCAATCTCTGCTGCATCCTTAGGACTTTGTCCCATAGAAACTGTCTGAGAAGAGCCTGGAAAACAGGCTAGATTTTTGAAAGGCAGCATCATTCATAGGTAAGTGGGTAATTCAAATTTTGAGCACCTGGGTGGCACTTCACCTGGCCCCGGTGCCCTTGGAGCAGTGATGGGGTTTGCAGGGAGCACAGCTGGTTGTCAGGATGGGACACTCCACCTGTGAGCATCCAGAGACCAACGCCCTTGCCTGATGAGGACATTTATAGGCTGAAAGAGGAGCCCATGGGTCTTTTAGGATAGGAGTCGCCCCAGCCTCACAAGGGACTGTGTATTTTAGCGGACGCTTCTCTAGTCTGGTTGGGCCAAAGAACCGGCTTCATCTCGGCCTCGTCACGTCACGTCCCTGGGCCAGCGGTTTGCACGCCTGTCAGGGAAGGCGATGGCCGTGCCTGCCGAGGGCCCTCTCGGCTCTGAAGGTCTTTGGTCCCGGGTCTCCCGCTCACCTGTCTCCTCCCCGTTCCCACAGCATGTGTTTTTCTGCTCCCCCTGGCCTCAGAGTGAAGCTCAGTGGCCTGCACACCCTTCTCTCAGGCAGGCGGAGGAGCGGACCCTCCGTGCGCAAAGATCCCCGCTGGGCTTTTGGGAAAGAGCCCGGATGTGTGCTGAATCCAACCTCTGCTGTTGTTGTTATTCAGCAGGAAGAAAGACCAGGAAGAAAAGCGAAGGGAGAAGATATTGTTTGGGTACAATCTGTGTTTGCAATTTTCCACATCGGTTCTTTTTATGAATGCTCCAGGAACAAGACAACAGCAGCAACTGATTCAATATGCGCCATGCAGGAAAACAATAAGGAAAAAAAAATAAGGGTTTTTAATAAGCACTTGGAAAGGCTGTAATTAAATCTCGGGCTCTGTTTGGAAAACAAGAATCTCATTTAGTGCTTTTGCCCCCGCGCTCCCTAACATCTGCACCCGTGTTTTCTGCTGGGCAATTACCGAGCCCTTCGCAGCTTGATTAACAAATACAGGTGTGGAGACTTTCTCTGGTGAGCATCCCTGGATGGGGGGAGGGCCGGCACGGGAGAAGACTTGGCACTCAACCCAACAGGTGTTGGGGACTTCAGGGAGAGGAAGATGCCAGCCTCTGCGCTGAGTTGTAAGGTGGGGAAAAGAGGAGAGAAGGACAGGGGAGGCCCACCTGCCTCTCCTGCCGGCTTTTCTTAGAGTCTGATTTCACCAAGGAGCCTAAGGGGTATGGGAACATGGAGGGCCCCTCGGGGTCTAGGATTCAAAGGCTTTTAATAAGGTGAACAGAGGAAGAAGGGGAATTTCAGTGAGAGGATGGGAGCCCTGAGTCAGCGGGAATTGTGTGTACACAGCATATTTCTTTTTAGGAAAATTTCCCAGGGATATAAGAAGGACTTGTCCTCTGTACCTTCTACAGTTTAAAACCGAAGCCCTGAGCACAGGCCCCCGCAGGCCCCGTGGAAACGCGTGCCACCACGTTAGAGTGCTGTGTATTGCTGCATCATCATCAGGGGCCAGGCACCTGCCAGGCACTGCCCTCCATGCTCTCACCTGAGTCCCCCAACCTTGCCGAGGCATCTGTGCTGCTGTTGCCATCTTTCTTTTGTAGATGGGGGAAGTGAAGGTACAAAAGTTAAATACTGCATGCAAGAACACAGAGGTGGTAGGAGCAGAGCCAGCTCTTGAACCCGGGCCATGTGGTTCCAGAGCTCACTGTTAGCTCCTGCCTGCCTTGGTCTCCTGCTGTGTATCAGAAATACTTTCACTGTTCTTTCTGTATCTCGCTCTGGGAGCTACTTCTCAGACATTTTAGCAGAGTGCCTTGTGGGAGAGGAGACGGGGCATCTTGGCCAGATATAGGTTAGGAGAGGGACTGGGATCTTTCTCCTGGAGTCTAAAGTCACAAGGATGCTATGTTGAAGAAACTATGGAGGAGTATCTTCTATCAAAGAGAAGCTGTGGCTCGCACCCATGGGAGATACTTCAGAGGGGAGCAGGGTCTGCAATCTCGGGCAAAGGTACTAATAAAGCCTTTTTAGAAGGCTTTTCCAAATCGAATATATTATCCAAATGTTACGTACTACGGGGTCATGTACCATTGGTTGGGTGCTTTGTCTGGAAGTATGGCTCACACTGGCAGTGCCCAGAAGGCTGAGGGAATCTGTTACTGTGGCGTCTTGTCTTTATTTAATGACTGTCTCTGTTTCCAGCTCTCCGAAGCAGAGAGTCCTTTGGAAAAGTCTGGCCTTTTCTTTTCATCACCACGTGACCTTCAGGGAAAGATTCTCCCTCTCTGAGTCTCAGGGACAGATGGGTTTCCTTGCTGGGTGTGGTGTCCGATTCCATGGTGCCACCTTATGGCTTTGAGATACCCCACTCTTGTCGAGGCTGCATCTCGGCTCCAGCCAGAAGCTGGCTCCGGCCCTTCCCTTCCCAGCTCTTCCCGACAGTGCTGAGGATGGAGCTCCCCACGCCAGCTGGAAGCTGCCCTGTTGGAGTGTGTGCTCATGGCAACTCCTGCGCCCAGTGCCAAGCTCTGGGAGGAGAGCTGAGATTCTAGAGCAGCAGCCAGGCCCCTCCCATCGCTTGGCATAGCTTCTCTCACTTTCCGAAATGGAGAGAAGGGAAAGCTTCTGACGCTCTGCTCGTCGCTGCCTCTTCTGCTGCCGGGGCTCTTGTTGCCTGTTGCTGAGGCTGTTGGGGCAACAACTGTTGAGATGTTGCCTGTATTAACTCAACCAAGATTTGGGAAGGGAGGGAGTCAGTTTTTATATTCTTGGGTCGAACTGACTTAACATATCTCCTGCCACCCAGAAGCCAGTGCAAATGGTGAAAATCCAGATGGAAGCAAGAGCAGGTCATTCATTTAATGCCAGGATATTCTGCTTGGAATAGTCTTGAGAGGACAAAACAGTTAACCATTACCCGTTAATACTAGTTCTAAACTTTAGAAAGCAGCTGAATATGTCATTAATCACTGCAACCTTGCATGCGCATTATGCCTTCCTCAGAGAGTTCTCATAGTAGGCAGAGAAGGTGTGGTTTCATTTATCCTCGCTGCCAAGCCCCCCATTTTGCAGATTTAGATGCAGAGGCCAGGGAGATCACAACATATTAAAGACTAAATAAGGGTTTCAGTCCCAAGCTCTCTTAGTCACCAAATGACAGAGGGTAGGAAGGAGTTGGCAAGTTGCTGTTAAATGCCATCAGCTTCTTAAGTAGAGGAGGGAGCTATGTATATATGTAGTGAAGGGATGGGGTGCTTTCCCTTCTCTTCCTCTATGGGTAAACCAGTGAATATGTTATATAATGCAGTCAGTATTTGTGGGCACTCAGACACAGTGGCCTTGAGTGGACCCTGGGAAAGAAGCATCAGATATAAGAGAAAGAACCCATGAGTGAATATGGAGAGAATGATTGTATTTTTCTAGCTTCCTCTTCTGGGGTTTCTCGCCCTTCTGCTGCCTCAGGCGCTGGCCGTGGTGCTGAATGCTGATGCGCTAAACGCAGGGAGGAGTCAGTTGTGACTGGTGATTTTAGCTAGTGCAGCAGTCAGGGTGGGGGCTGTTTGTCAGCCCACTGCAAGATATTAATGTGGACAGGTGGTGAGAGCTGAAATAAGGAAGGCGTGGCAGGAGTGAGGGCTGGCTAGCCCACTTCTGATTTCAAGGTTGGTCCGTGGTGAACTAAACGTAATGGTCTTAGTGGTCCAGTTTTGGGGTGATACTTGCTGGGTGGCTATGCCAGATGGCAGTTGGGAGTGCCCAGCAGCCTCCTCCTCTGACTGCCCAGTAGTGATTACTGTTCACATCGGCAAGGTCATCTTTTCCATGATCCCAGATCATGTGATCACAAACGACCTTTGTGCTTTGATTGTGTGGTTTCACTACCCAGGACTGTTTAAAACCTGACTTAGATCACCACTGACTTCCTTAAACCACACCATTTCTCTTTTGAAACACAACTGTGTATATAGCTCATTTCACACGCTCTAACAGTCACTAATTCTTTTCTGTTGTCTAATCAACATTTTTTGAGGTCACAGAAGTTCTTCCTCATTTCTTTTGCACTTTCTACTGCACAGTTCTCAGTACATGACAGATTCACAAAAATATCAGATCCTTTTGGGTCTTGGTGCTTTTCAAAAAGCTCCTTGTACCTTTCCTGGATCTCTTTAGCACAAGATTTATGCCAGGCTTTGTAGGAGTGAACATCTCATCTGTTAAGGCAGTTGATTTTTAAAAGAAGTCAAATAGCCATATATATGTATCGGGCGTTATAGAGGAGAGGTGAATAAATGTGGCTGAATAATGACGGGTGAAGAGTGGGTGAAGTAAAAGTGACTGTATTCATGCTCCTTAGCAGAGAGAATAACTATGTTGCATCTTGTGGGTTAATTAGGAAAACTATGGATTTCTTTGGCTTGTCTCAAACTGCTGTCCCAGATGGCAGCCTGCTAGGTTGTCGGTCTTTTATGGATGCACAGATCAAACACTTGAGTTACTGGCATTTGGCCATATCTTTTTTTTTTTTAAAGTAGCTATTACCTCATTGTTCCAGTTTTTGGCCTGGATATTTGAGTAGAGCCAGTTAGCACTATTCAGCCTTGGAGGAATCCAGGTTTATACTCTCCCGGAGTCAGAGAGAAAGGCGCAGAGTGGAGGAAGAACCACTGATTATCATGACCCCGCCCCTATCAGATCTGTTTCACATGGTGACCCAGGTGCATTCTGCCAATATCTGTCCTCGCTCTCTTTCTCAGGGACTTGGCAGCTGCTTTAGTGACTTGGACAGCATCGATGTCCTTAGTAACAGAACTTTTTCTCAGCTCTGGGAGAAACTTGCAGATGTTTGATGACTGTGGGGATATCACAGAAAAAGCATTAAACTTTGCAGCGTGGCTCGGCCAAATATTAATCATCTGTCAGCCAGAAATCTCGGCAAGCAGGAAAGAGAATCAGTTGGGGTGGGGGCAGTAAGAAGCTGATAGATAGTATTTCAGGAGCTTGGTAGAATGAGGAGTGGAAGGAGGGGGAGGAAGAAGGAATGATGAGAAGACAGCCCAGTGGGAAGAAAAGCAGATAAGCTGGGAGGAACGTGAAAGAAATGAAAGAAGATCTATGGGGACAATGAAGAGGGAGGGAGTAGGCATTCATGAAACGTTAGTTAGACCAAATCAGTATTATGACTGAGTTCTACTTGAATGATTTAGATGGGTGTGGAAATCCTTTGAATAGACTGAGGTTCTGGACAAGTGTAATATCATTACAGGTAGGGTGCACAGAGGTGTGGGAGAGGAGATGGCAGAAAGAAGGGGAGGAAGAAGAAATATGGGTGGACCGAGAAGAGACAGGCAGAGGCAGACACACACACAGACAAAAAGGAAATGAATATGCCAGGCTCATAAGGAACCAGGGACTATACAGATATTGTGACATCAACAGAAGGCAGAGACTGCAAGACAAAAGGCAACTTAAGCCATTTTCTGGTCTGTTAAATCACCCACGGCAGCACAATGAGCTGGGAAGTGATGTCTGCCCGTGATCATTGTTTACTTAGAAAGCCGGCTGACATGAGATGAAATTAACACAATAGGATGGAAAATTGCTAATAAAACAAAAATCCCCGCCGTTAGAATTTCATAGCCTAATTATTCAGCACGTTACTCACTAACGGCAGCAGACATTACCATGCTAATGTGCAGTCTGCATATGTCGGAGGAGGAAGGATTGGAGGGACTTCTACTCTCTGCGAATGGAGAGGTTCCCTGTTCCCAGATGGAAGACGGTTGAGAGGAGTGGGGCGTGGTGGCCGGGGAAGGGAGGCAGCCACAGGCTTCTCCAGACCAGAGATGGAATTAGAGCCCTAGGGCTTGTTTCTCGGTACTAAGCAAAGTGCCATGGGCCCTTCCAATCCAAGCTGCTCTCTGCATCCACCATGTGTCCCTCTCACCTGAGGATCACATTGCTGAGGACGATTAAGATTTGAGCACAAATGACAAGAAGCAAAAGCTGTCTCTAACTAAACTCCATAACTGTGGACACCTGACTTTTGTTTACTCGGTTACTTGGCATCCTCTGCTCACTGTCGGATTCAGATCAGATGGAGTTAGTTTAAATCTGTTGCTGCTTTTACTTGTAAATCTGTTCTGTTCTGTTACAAGGTATTCCACTTGTTCTTGACAAAGTAAACATCCCAGAGCCAAGGACTATGTCTTCTGTTTTCTTGGAAATTCCTTAGTCTATGTGTCCATGGACCCATGGATCCAAGTGTCCATTCAACATGGATTCAACATGGCTGTTCCTGGACCACGCGATGCAGTGCAAGAAAAAAACAGATCAGCATTTTTTTCAAGACACTCACCAGTTCTTTGTGGGGCAGCGGGTGGGTATGCATATAGTAAAGGTGTTCAGCCAAGGAGAGACTGAAAGAGCGTCCACCTTCATGGAGGATGGGAGTAGGGCTCTGGAGGAGCAGGTCTACTTTTTTTAGCCTTAGACAATCCTGGGGCCATAACCCTTTTTTGAGATGGACGATTTGAGGACAGAAGGATTGTGTGAATACACAATTGTGTGTGTGTGTGTGTGTGTGTGTGCGTGTGTGCGTGTGCGTGTGTGCTTAAGCCTATCCCCCCTCTGTGATAGCTGTAGCATTAGTTTCATCCCCTTCTCCTTGTCCATGGAAGCAAATCCCTTTTCTAACGAGAAGCCTATTCTATGTCGAACCAGTGACCTAGGCTGGATCCATCAGTACCATTCTAGTACTTCCGTTGGAACCAGTGGTAGAAGTGTCCTCTGTCTCTTCCTGCAGGAAATAACTGTCTGGTATAGATTGAATTCACACTAAGTTTAGAGGTTCAGATAACCAATTTTGTAGGTTATGGGAGAAAGTTACCTGAGAATGAAATCAACAAGAAAAAGCAAATCAGTGGGGGGAGGAGGAGGGAACTGACAACGTTGTTTGAATCAATCTCTGAATCTCGACATTTCTGAAATGAGACCTGCCCTTTGGACTTGACTTGCTGGTTGTACAGACCTACTCATTCTGTATAGGTTTAAACTGGTTGGAGTTAAATTTTTGTGAACACGATTTCAAGTAGTCTTTAGTGATTCCTTTTCTTCCACTTAACTCAGCTTTAGACTGCATAAGGCATTCTCAGCCACCATGAGCAGAACAAACTTTATCATTCTTTACAACTCGTGTGTCCTTTCGTACCCTGCCATCTGCTTTGGTGACGGCAGGTGAAGAGCCAGGTCAGGCGGCTTGCTGAGCGGTACTCAGCGGAGTGAAACCTGGTACCAATGTCTTTGATCTTCTTCCCTGCAAAGGTTTTTTTAAAACATACTTTTCTCAGCCTGCCTTTTGTCTCTCTCCAGACTTCTCCCTTCTTGTAAATTGGTACTGAGGGGATGAAGCTAAGGCAGATCTTCATAACAGAGCTAGGGTTTTCAGGAGGGATTTCGGAGTGAAGAAGGGATTAAGCAGGCAGAGCTGGCTTGAGATGGAGCAGTGCCACTCGTAGGGGTGTGTAGGCTCACAGGGCCTCTGTCTCAGAGCAGCCAGTGAGTGCTTTCTTAAACACTGGCCCCGAAGTTCCCTGTTGACAAAAGTCTTACCCTGTGTCTTTGTGATGGTGCTGGGCCACACAGAAGGAACTAGGAAGCAGAGAGTGGTAGGTATCAGGACTAATGACTGGAATCCGATTTTTCTGGGCATGTGGTAGGAGTTCATAACCCACTCCTTCAAGGCAGGTGTGGCTAATGACTTGATCACAGTGAAATGTGAGCAGAAGTGATACATCCTTCTGGGGAAAAGCTTTAAGAGCCATTGCAAGATTTTCTGTATTATTTCTGCCATGGTGCCTGGTAATATTAAAAATGGGAAGGCTCCATCAGACAGGCTGTCCCCAGGGAGGAAAAGGCAGAAGAAAAGGCAAAATGACATGGACATAAAGGGTGAGCAAGGAAAAAGCCATTGTTGTTTTAAGTCACTAAGTTAATTTTTAAAAATTCAGTCTACTTTATTTATTAGCACAATTTAGATTTCCAGAATTGAGAAGGTAGTTCAGAGTTCCATATACCTTCCCTGTCACAGTTTCCTTCTCTTACTGACATCATGCATTAGTGTGGCATATTGGTTACGGTTATTAAATCAATATTAATATATTATTACTAACTAAAGTCCATAGTTTACATTAAGATTCACTCTTTGCATTGTATAGTTTTATGGGTTTTGACAAATGCATGTCATGCATCTATTATGACACTATCTTGCAGAATAGTTTCACTGCCCCCAAATTCTGTTCTTCAACTATTTATTACTACCCATTGGCTCAAACCCCTCACAATCATTGATATTTTTAATGTCTCTGTGGTTTTTCCTTTTCTAGACTGTCATATAGCTGGAATCTTATAGTATGTAGCCTTTACAGACTAGCTTCTTTCACTTAAGTTTATTCTTTTATTTAAGTTTCTTCCGTGTCTTCTCATTACTTCATAGTGCACATATTTTTATCACTGAATAACATTCCATTACATAGAATGGAGTTTGCTTATTCATTTGCCTCTTGAAGGACATCTTGGTTGTTTACAGTTTGGGGGAATTGTCAATAAAACTGCCATAAACATTCTTGTACAGGTTTTGTGTGGACATACGTTTTTAGTTCCAAAGTGCCTGCACCATTTTTCATCCCTGCCAGCAATGAATGAGAGTTCCTGTTGCTCTGATCCTCTCCAGCATTTGGTGTTGTCGGATTTCTTTTAGATTTTAGCCGTTCTAACAAGTATGTAGTGGGATCCCATTGTCATTTTAACTTGTAGCTCCCTAATGAGATGTCTATTCACATGCTTGTTTGTCACCTTGTATCTTCTTTGGTGGGATGTCTGTTTAGATCTTCTGCTTATTTTTAAATTGGGTTGTTTGTTTTCTTAATGTTGAATTTTTAGAGCTCTTTTTCTATTTGAGTTATAGGCCTTTTTCAGATGGTGTTTTGCAGAAATATTCTTGTTGACTCTGACTTGTCTTTTTATTTCTTAGCAGTGTCTTTTGCCAATCAGAAGTTCTTATTTTTAATAAAGTCTAATTTATCAGTTTTTTAAAATTTATGTATTGCACTTTTGGTGTTGTATCTGAAAACTCATCTCCAAATCCAAGCTCACCTAGATTTTCTTCTGCGTTATCGTCTAGAAGTTTTATAGTTTTTGCCTTTTAGATTTAGGAGTATGATCCATTCGAAATTAATTTTTGTGTAAAGCAGAAAGTTTGTACCTGGATAACATTTTTGCATAAGAATGTTTAATTATTCCAGTGCCATTTGTTGAAATGACTATCATTTTTTAATTGGATTTCCTTTGCTCCTTTGCCAAAGACCAGTGGCCGATATTTCTGTGGGTCTATTTCTGGACTCTCTTTTCCACCAATACCATGTTGTTTTGATTACTATACCTTTAGAGTTGTCTTGATATCAGGTAACGTCAGTCTTTTGCATTTGTTTTTCTTTAGTATTGTGTTGGCCATTCTGTGTCTTTTGCCTTTCTGTATAAACTTTAGACTCATTTTGTTAATACCCACAAATAACTTGCTAGAATTTTGACTAAGATTACATTAGACCTCCAATCAAGTTGAGGGAAAATTGGCATCTTAATTATAATGAATCTTTCTATGTATGAACATAAAATATTTCTCCATTTATTTAGACCTTTGATTAATTTCATCTACATTTTATAATTTTTCTCATATAAATTTTGCACTTATTTTGTTAGGTGTATACCTAAGTATTTTAATTTTTTGGTGCTTTGGTAGGTGATACTTCGTTTTTTTTTTTTAATTTCAAATTTCAATTATTTGTTGCTGGTATCTAAGAAAACAACATTTGTACATTAATCTGATATCCTGAAAGCTTGCTATAGGTGCTTATTATTTGTAGAGTGTTTTTGGTCACTTATTTGGCATTTCCTACATAAATAACCATGTCATCAGCAAACAAAGACAGTTTTGGTTATTTCTTTTCTATCTCTATATATCTTTGCCCTTTTATTGTCTTAACTAGGGCTTTCAGTATGATGTTGAAGAGAGTGATGAGCGGATACATCTTTTCCTTGTCTGGATCTTAGGGGAAAAGCATCTAGTTTCTCACTATTAAGTATAATATTAGCAGTAGAGGTTTGTCAAGCAAAGGAAGTTAGGTTGTCCTCTGTTCTTTGCTAGGGTTTGCATTCTGAGTGGGTGTTGGATTTTGTTAGATGCTGTTTTTCCACCTTTCGATATGATCATGTAATTTTTCTTCTTTAGCCTGTTGATGTTTACATTAGTTGATTATATTAATTGAGTTTTGAATGTTGAACAGCCCTGCATATTTGGAATAAATGTCACTTGGTCATGGTGTATAATTCTTTTTATACATTATTGGATTTGATTTTCTAGTATTTTGTTGAGTATTTTTGCATCTGTGTTCACTAGTAATAATTGTCTGTTGTTTTCCTTGCTTGTAATGTTTTTATTTGGGTTTGGTACAAGGGTAATACCGACCTCACAGAATGAGTTAGAAACTGTTTTTTAGTTTTTATTTCTGGAAGAGGTTATAAAGAATTTCTTTCTTAAATGTCTGGTAGAATTCACCAGTGAAACCATCTGGACCTGGTGCTTTCTTTTTTTGGAAGGTTATTAATAATTGATTCTTTTTTAATATAAATTTAGGCCTATATGTTATCTCTGCTTGTATGAGTTTTGCTAGTTTATACCTTTGAAGGAGTTGGTCCATTTCATGTAAGTTATAAAATTTGTGGGCATGGACTTGTTCATAATATTTCTTTTTTTATGCTTTTAATGTTCATGGGATCGATAGAGATAATCCTGCTTTCATTTCTGATATTAGTAATTTGTGTTTTCTTTCTCTTCTTCTTGGTTAGCCTGAATAGAAGCTTATCAATTTTATTGATCTTTTGAAAGAACCAGCTTTTGGTTTTGTTGATTTTCTCTGTTGAGTTCCTGTTTTCAATTTCATTGATTTCTGTTCTAATTTTATCTTTTCTTTTATTCTGCTTCTTTAGGTTTACGTTATCGCTTTTTAATTTCCTAAGGTGGAAGCTTGGTGATTGATTTAGGTCTTTCTTCTTTTCTAATATATTCAGTGTTATAAATCTCCTTCTAAACCCTGCTTTTGCTGCAGCCCACAAATTTTGATGTTAGTATCCTTTCATTCAGTTCAAAATATTTTTAAATTTCTCTTGGAAAAATCTAGTCAACCTGATGCATGAGAAATACGATCAAGATAGAAACTATTATTGTGTTAAGCCACGAAGGATTTTTTTTTAACTAGAAAAACTAGCCTATCCTGTAGGTAGATGCGGACAGAAGATTTTGTAAGTGTCGTCGTCACAGTTTTTAGTTTTGGCAACAGAAATCAAACATGGTCGACTTAAACAGAAAAGGAAATTATTCAAAGGAACATTGGGTAATTTAGAATAACTTCAGGAGGGCTGGAGACTATAGTCCACACACCTGGGAACAATGTTCCAAATCGTGCTGAAAGCGAACGCAGCAAAGACACCACTCTTGCTGCTGTGGCTCGCAGGCTGGCCGGAGGATGCCGCCCCATACTGGGTGCTGCCTTGGGCAACTGAAAATTACTGCTGCCACACACAAACAGAACGGGCTCTCAGATCCTGCCTCTTCACAGTCCTTGCTTCCAGTATAAAGTCTGGGAGAGCTCGTGTAGGGTAGTTTGGCAGAATGACGACATTTGCTAAGTGGAAAGGGGCATGACTAACCGGAAGATCCTTTGACTCCAAGATGACGTGGGGTGGAGTCCAGATGCTCAGTGAGGTGAGCCTGAGCCAGCTCCTTGACCTTTGTGAGCTTCTGTGGTGCTGTGAGGATGAAAAGAGATTAGTGCTTTGAGGGCCATACAACTCACTACGAATGCACGCTATGTGTGTTGCCTGCCCAGATCTGGATGGTAAGCACCGAGCCCAGCAACTAAACCAGCACGAGGCAGAGATTGGTCTCTCAATATTTAGAGTCAATAAAGGGTCTTAATTTGTTGAGGTTAAAGACCTTGGGCTCTGTTTCCCTTACTGAAATATAAGCTAGAAGTTTCCGACTGCTTTGTTCAATGATGCAGCCCCAACAACTAGACCAAGGCCTAGAAGAATGAGCCCTCGATAAATATTTGTTGAATGAGTGAATGAACAAGTAATGATTGAAGGTCTCTATTCTGTCATCTGAGACTAGAATTTCTCCTATACTAGACCCTTACTTCTATGTTTATCCAAGGAGGTTCTTTCTGGCTTAGTTCCCCTTTCTTCAACTTCAGTGATGGGGCTTCAGAAAAGCATCTGACCATCCAAGAAACCAGCTTCTGTTATCATTTTTCCAGGCCTTATGATGAGGATGTGCGGGCTGCTCTGGAAGGAAGTGGACCCTCGTCTCTACCATACCTTTTTGAGCCCATCACTCAATTGTTTCTTTGCTCTTTAGCCATTCTTTTTCCAGCCTTGGTTCTGATGTTCTCCACTGTTCAACTGGATCCTAGCAGAACTAGTCTAACTACAGTACTCTCCACCAGTTAATAACAGTAATTAGACCATCAAATAACTGCCATTTGGCTTATCCCAGTGTCACATGCAAAAATCGAGAAGAACATAAAATAAAGTTTATTGGCCCAACAAAGAACTTTAGAAGCCATTCGAGTTTGCTACTTTGGGGAGCCTTTGCATTTTCTGTTTCTTTTGCTTGTACGGCATCTTTCCTTGATCTACCTCTGGCTGGCTTCTTCTTATCGTTGGAGGCCTCAGTATAGAAATCACCTCCCCACAATAGGTCTTCCCTGAAGTGGCTGCCCAGTACCTCTCCATTATAAGACTACATTTTAAGTACCTGCTTATTACTTACTACTATTTCACGTACATGTTTATTAATGGCACCTAGCAGGAGTGCAATAACATTTGTTGGTGAGTGAATCCAGTTTAGGTCTCTCTGGAAACTGAAGCCCAGTAAAGGAAAGTGATCTTAAAAAGGTCCCATTGCTCATTTTAATGGAAAGGCAGGCACTAGAACCCATGGATCTCCTTTCTCGTCCAGTGCTTTTCCTACCATTTCTTCATAGCGATAAAGATAAAAAGAGGGAACATTTCTTGAGTCCCCACTGTGTGTCAAACTCTGGTTGCTCCCTACATGTCAATCTATTTGTCCTTATAGCAACCCTACAATGTCGACAGAATTCACATTTTTATAAATAAGGAATCAGGGTCTTTGGGATTTTAGTAATTTGCCGGGTATCACATTGCTTAGAGAGCTGGGATCGGAACCCAGCGTGGTCTGATTCTCAGGTTTTCTGTACTGCCTGAGCTACATGACTCCCTTTAGGTAAAATTTGTGCTTTATTAGTATTTCTGTACCGTAAACCCAAGCAGTGAACAATAGGGGAGTTTCAGGCACTCTGGCAGGCTGCCAGAAGGCACGGGGTAGGGGAGGTTATGCAGCTTTCCCTGTGCCCTTCAGATCTCAGTATGGAGGGGACATCTGTCTCTTTTTCTCGCAGGTGAGCGTCATCCATGCTAGGGGCCTGGAAGGCAACTGCCTCATGGCATAAGCAGCCCCCAGGTGTGCAGTATGAATGGAGACTCTGCCTGGCTCTACTCTATTTTCTCCTTGGGAGGACTTTGGAACAGATGCCAAAACAGCTAAAAAATAAAACATCCCCAAACAGAAATCTCATGGACCAAGTGGTGACGGAAACAGAGTCCCTGTTTCTTGCTTGGACACCGTGTCCTTCTGGACCCACCCACTCTTTGTCCTCGAGCCTATGGTTGCACCTACTTGGCTGACTCCTGACCTTGGACAGACTCAGCCATCTTCTTTCTCTTGCTCTTTCTCCAGGCAGCAGATAATTTCTGGGGAAACCACAGAGCTCTCCCACTGGCCGCTGCTCAATCCACGTTCTCTTGCTTCAGCCGGACCTTTGATGCACCGTGGTGATCCATTTGCTCTGTTCCAGTCACCAGTTCCTTCCTGTACTCACCTTTGTTTTAAAAGCCATCCATGATGCGGTCAACAAGGCCAGTCCAAATACACATACCTCGTTTGACAGCAGAGAGGGAGCTGCAGGTCTAGGGCAAGGGTGTTCTTAGCACCTGTAACAGCTTCTCAGGTAGTGACAGGAAGGTTCTGGCAGCTCCTTGGGCCTCTATTACAAAAGTTTAAAAATCATCAAACTCTTGTCCCTATGCCCCTGATGGTCATTGTATTAGAGAGTATGGTCCTGCCTTCTTCTCTCCCTTGCTATCTCATCTTCCTGCCTTTTTTTTTTCAATAAGAATCAAGTACCTTCTGTGTATCAAGCACTGTTCTAGGCTCTGTAGAGGGAAGGCTGAAATCTTTGATATTTTGCAACTTCCATGTAAGAAAGAGTTGACATCCGTAGCATACCTTCTTAGGGTAAAGGGCCCCCTATGTCTCTGATACACCTCCGTTGGCCTCTTCTCCATGAATATATCTACATGCTCATTAAGCTTTGTTATATTCTGGGAGTGAGACAACCTCTTGAGGCTCAAGTCTAGTTCACTAGATTTCTCTCTCTGAGACAGGGAAGAACAAAGTCGAATGCAATAAGGATGCAAAAAGAAGATACACCTGTTCAAGTCAGAGACCCTCAAAGCAGCTCTCATGGCAAACTAAATATTAAAGGTAATTTTGGTTGAGCTGAGATCCCCCTGAACTCAAAAGCACAGACGTAGGGAGATGAGAGAGAAGAATTATCTTGGAGATACAGTAATAAGCTAATACAGCGTGCATGACAACTTAGGGACTGAGAATTCATAAATATATTCATATTTTCTTCCCAGTAAGATTGATTAAATACCCAAGCACAAAGTTGCAGTGAAAGAGAGATTGAAAGAGCAAGAGAGAGAAAGGGGGAGTGAACTACAGAAGTTCTGGGAAAACGTATAAACTCCAGACAAAGAATACTTCATCAAACACATAAACAGCCACTGCCTAATACATTAGAATCTGAAAGTACCATAAATTAACCTGCCAAGAAACTTTGCAAAAGGTCATATTTAACATTAATCAGGCTCTAGGAAGCAGTATTTTAATGGCTAGAAGAAAGAAAAAAGACTGCTCCTTTGCATTGCATTTTCAAAATTGCTTCCAAATTATTCAGCAGGAGAGGAAAAAACCCATTTCTAGCAGATTTAGGGACAGTATTGATTGCCTTGTCACCTAAGCGTCCCTTGAATGTGAATGTTGAGGCACATAAATGGGAGGGAACATTGTCTGGACCTGACTGTTTGTTCACTTTCATATTAAATCCTTTCTCCTGCTTTCAAAAGCAAGGTGATCTTATTTTGAAAAGTGTCCGCCCCTTGGTGAAAGGGTGCTTCGAAAAGCAGCTCAGGAGGAGGGACGAAGTCAACAGGAAGTTGTAGGTACAAGAGAGTAAAACAGCGACCCCAGTAGCGGCTGGTTTGGAGAATAGCCTTTTCCCCTTTAGGCTGTGAGACTCTGAGCTAGGGCTGTTTTGAGTCATTTCGTAGGACCACATGGAAGACTGGACTCACACCATTGTTGGGAATTAGTTTCGCCATTCACGGAATGGATAGAAAAACATTTGTCTGTACAACAGATAAAGAAAGGATTTCCTTATCTGGCTGTGGAAAATATAGCGTGAATCTAGACCGTTAGTTTTCGGTTTTCTCTCAGAATGCCTGTTTTCTTGATGAGACTTCGTATGGATGCTTCTCTCTTTATTGCTGGTTCTTTTGGACTCTGATCTATTCCTTTCCTGTCAGCTGCCTCTCCTAATTGGCAATTCTGATTCGCCCCAAGACAGAGATACATCAACATATATGTCTATTCAACATGTATTTAAGATGCATTCACTGTGTGTGTCAGGCTTCGTTCTAGGTGCTGAGGGTGCAGCTGGAAACAAGACGGACCTGAATCCTCACCCTCACAATACATAAATAAATAACAGAAATAAAGAGTGTGGCAGTATGACAGATATCACAAGTAAAATGTGTGGTAGTTAGAACGTGATGAGAGCTATGGGGAGAAAGAGGAGGGCAACAGGTTTGGCAGTGACAAAGTGATTGCAGTTTAAGTAAGCCTCATTGAAAAGGTGATATTTAAACAAAGTCTTGCAGGGGGTGAGGGAAGAACCATTTGGATACTTGGGGAAAGAGCATTCTAGGCAGGAGAACAGCAAGTGCAAAGGTCCTGAGGTCGAATTATACCTGACATGTTGGAGGAACAGCAAAGAGGCTGCTGTGGTAGGAGTAGAGTTGACTTAGGGGAAAGAATGAGGAGAAGGGAAGCAAGAGAGATGCCAGGGGCATTGCCTAGGGCCTGGTGGAGCAGTGGGAAGGACTTTGGCTTTTACTATGAACAAACTAGGGCACCTTTGGATGTATGGAGTGGAAGAGACACAATTTGGCTCACACACTGATTTATAAAGGTGTCATCTTGATGTTGCTCTGATCTGCTCTAATCAGAGAGGAAGAAGGGAATTCTGCCAGTGAACCCACAGGCAGCGAGGGCAGCCGTGGGGCGTGCAGGGCCCACCGAGCACAGCCTCTCCTTCATTCACTCTTTTCTTCTGTGAAATCTTTGTCTGCTCTTAGCAGCAAGGCATAGGTCAGGCACCGAACCGTGGTGAGACACTCATCCTAGACAAGGCTGGTTTCCTGGGGCAGCTGCAGGCATAAATGGGGAACATCTGGAGACTCTTTCAGAGGTCATGGATGCAAAGCAGATATGAAAGCCGACTTAATCTGTTATCTCAAAGAGTGTGGCTGAAAGCCTGAGACTGCTCATTATCCTTGCAATATTCACTCTCCCCCTTTTCTAAAAACCCTGGCTTTATCAGGCATTGTCCAACTTTCTGTGCAACTTCCCTTGCATCCAGGGTTGTCCAATTACAAGCAAAAGCCACAGAATGAAGCTTCCAGGGAATATTTTGATAAGGGGGCTGACTCTACTGAAGGAATGCCTCATTACCCTTTCCTGTTGTATTTCTTCTGATGGCTGGAGCTGTAGCAGCTATCTTGTGACCTTGAGGATGAAAGCTAAGAGCTTAGGGTGGCGGGAAAATAGAAGTCTGATTCATGGAGCCTCCTTTCCCAGCACCATGCTTTTTACATTTGGTCTTACTTATATGAGAGAATGAACTCTTAAATTTTTAAAACCACTTTTATTAGTGGTTGAATGAGATTCTTAACTGACACAGAAAATGACTTTGTTGTGAAGGCTCTTTTGATCACCTGAAGATGGACATTGATATAGAAACTGAAAAACAGGTTTCGAGTCCTTTGTCTAACATGAATTCTCTGGATAATTTTGGCCAAATTACTTAATAATAGTGATAATAGTTATCATTAATTATATAATTATGGTGCCAAGTGCTTTATTTACCTCATTATCCCATGTCAGCCTCATAACCCATTATATGTGGTAGGTTTTATTACATGCATTTTAAAGATGAGAAAAGACTTATGAAGATTAAGTCCAAGGTTATAGACCAAGCAAGTTGTAGAGCTAGAGTTACAACCAAAGCCCTTGTTCTTAACTACTGTGTAATAGTCATACTTTTCTCTTTGGACCTCAGCTTTCTCATCTGTACAATGGGTGACAGGACTGGATGGTCTCTGAACTCCCTTCTCAGCCCTGGACCACCTCTCTACCTCTCTAGCCTATAGCTTTTCCTTTTTATTTTTAGTCTTGCCAGTCTGAACTTGATCTTGTACCTCTCCCCATTCCCCACATTATTTCCAAGTGGTGCCTTTGTCGAAGATTCTGTCATTGAGCTCTTGCCCGCTCCTAGACTTTCTGAGGCAGCAGCCAGGGAGCGCGGTGGGTGTTGGGAGGGTTTCTGCAGGGCCACCGGGCCCAGCCTACTCTGCCGTCTGGAAAACCTTCTGTCAGCTGCTGAGACGGCCCACTGGGGGCGGCCACATCTCCTCACAGCCAGACAGTCTGTCTGTTCTGATGATGAAGGAGGGATTTGGTGAGAGCAACCACTGGGGGCCCTTCCAGGTGATAAAACTTCCCCGAGGCACTCGGGAGAGGTGGGCTGCAGGCGAGATGGGAAGAACAAGCACTACGCTGTGTAAATACATTTATGGGAAGGAGCTGTTCCTGGCCCGCCGGGGCCCATTTCCTGGGCTGTGTGGCAGGAACTGTCTTCCTCGGAACGATTGACGGGGCCAGTGGGGGAAGCTAAGCAGACCTTGATTTCTTTCCTTGCGTTGGCACATTTACCTAATGAGCAGAAGGAACAGGCCTGGAGAGGCACGGAAGCCGGGGACCACAGGTGGCCTCGGAGAGGAAAACTCTCGCTCTCCGTGAAGGTGGAAAAATCCCACCCTCTTTCTCCGCATTCCAGGTCCCTTTTGTTCCAGGAGGACCTTCATTTCCCTCAAGGAGCAGGCAGGAGACATCCTCTGGGACTTGCCTGGGTTGGGGTGACATCGTTTGGCTGCTGCAGTTAAGAGAACCTGTCTGTCCGGCTCATCTAGGAGGCGCTGTGAGGGGTGTGGGTGGGGTGAAGTTGAAGGGTGTGAGATGGTGATGCCAATGATACAGGCAAGGTGGCAGCTCCCGTCTGTTAGCTCAGAACCAGCTCTTTGACTCGAGTGGTGGGATTCTGGAATTCCCTATAGGCGCTGCCCAGCTGCTAAGGAGCTCTCGGCAGGCCGTGAAGGGAGAACGTGGCCCCTTAGCAACGGGCGTTAAGGGCACTCAGCTATGCCAGAGTTTTGAAATATTTCCGATTCAGTCAATGTGTCTGGAAGGTATGAAAACATTCCCTGAGTTCAGCCTAGAGAAGGGAGAGGACTCAGGACCTGCTCCCAGTAGCCAAAGGCATCTGAGTGTGAGGGTCTCTGAGTTTTATTCCTGACTCCCTTATTCCTGGGTTGAGGGTGGTGCTTCACTCTTGTTACGCTGCCCGGAGGTTGGTCCTGGGTCCTTTCTCACAGGTGAAGCTGTGATTCCTGATTCTTTAGCATCTCTCTTTACAGAGTGGGCTCCGGGCAAGGGCTTGCTGATGGGGGAGAATGTAGCTCTCGGCAAATCTGTGTGAGCAGCTGGGAGGAAAACGCGGCTCGGTAGGTGGGGGCCCATGGTAGTGTTGCTGAGCTGCTTTTTCTGAGATGAGCAGCCCTGTCATCCTTCTGTTTGGTTCCCTGGGGAGGAAGATTCCTGGTACTGACATTCTCCGAGAGACACAACAGAGGCTCTGGCTTTTGAGTCACTCCGAGAGGGCCTGAAGCAATCCCTGGAGATGAGTTTGGAGATACTCTCTCCCCCACTTGCTTCCCTGGAGGGGAGGTGACTGACACACCAGTCCGTTTGTACCTTGACTCTCTATAACTCGCCAGTCTGGTCTCTGTGGGAAAGGAATCAGCCAGCTGGAATTCCTGAGGTGCAGCCCCTGGGATTGCTATTGCTGCGATTATGGAATCTTCATTCACAGCTTTTCAAATAGTCGGACTTTTAATCAACCAGCTTCCCATTCACCTCTCAGCTCCAAGGACAGCTGGTGGGCAAAGCTGCAGGGCCAGCAGCCCCTGTGGGTGGGTGTTCTCTTCTTTTGCTCCACACTGTGAGCCCAGCTTGGATTTCTTCTAGCTCAGAGGTTCAAACAGCTGAAGGATTATAACTGGGGACTTGTAAGTAAGTGTCTGTGGAGGACACCTGTGCAGATGTGGATACTGTCCAGGCAGCAAGTCAACAGGAGCCCAGGATGGGGGGAACACGTTTCTAACACTGATGGCAAAAGAGGTGGCAAGTCCTTCTACCCACTCCACCCCATGCCAGCCATGGAGCACCTTGCAAGCCTCTTCTATAGAAATAGGCTGGACCTGAGTCCTGTCCCATGCACACTTTAGAATAAGACTCAGAGAGCAGACAAAAGCACTAGCATTGGATTCCCACTGCAGCGTTGCATTAAGCAACGGAGCAAGAAGTGAGTCTCAACAATCATGTGTTTTCAATGTTCTTATTTCACAGAAATGGAAGCTGAGTCCCAGTGGGAATAATAATAGCAAATGCCTTTACATTGCTTACTCTGCGCCTATCACCGTTCTGAGTACTTCTTCATTGCATCCTCACAAAACCCTACAAGGCAGGTAATATCGTTTTCTCCATTCTACATGAAGAAATTGAGGCCACAGAGGCTAAATAACTTGCCCAAGCGGGCATGCAGTGGAATGGGGGTTCAAAGGCAGGTGAGTCTGGCTCCAAGATCCAACCCCTCAACCACTGTGCTAAGTCACCGTGGCAGGTGGCCAGAGTCGGGACCCACAGTCCAAGCTTCCCAAGCCTCCATCCATGCAGTCTTCTTCTAGACCTCCGTCCAGCACGCCAGCCACTAGCTATCTTGTGGCTGCTGGGCACTTGGAATATGGCTTGTCCAAGAGAAAATGTGCCGTAAGTGTAAAGTCCATTCTGGGCTTCAAACACCTACTATATAAAAAAAGAATGTAAGATAGCTCATTAATATTTTTTTTATATTGATTACATGGTGATATTGAATGTATTGGTTTAAATAAAATACATTATTATAATTAATTTTACCTGTTTCTTTTTACTTATTCCATGGAACTGCCAGACACTTGAAGATTACCTATGTGGCTTGCTTCTGTGGCTCATGTTATAGTTAACAACATATATGTGACTTAACGTTTGTAGACAGCCCTGTTCTCTACCACTGATGACCAGCTTAAAAGGCAAAATTTGAGAGTCCCGGTGCTGCTGAGCCTGCATCTCATCCACAGCCCGAGTGACGGCAGTGCCTCATAAAGAGGACATGATAATGAGTCAGAAACCTTCCCTGCCACCACTGGGATGATGTCATCAGGAGGTTAGTGAGGCTTCATGGAAAGGGCGTGACCCGACCCATCCACACTTGAATCCTGGCTTCAGTAACATATTAGCTCTATTCTTTCGACTCCGAGCTTTGCTTTCCTTGGCTGGACAAAGGGAATAATAATACCGGTACCTCCAAGTTGTCGGGGTAAATGAGATGTTGGATGACGAGTGCTTAAAGCAGAGTAAGGTGCCATTAAAGGCATTATTCCTCTCCCGTCCAGTCTGGTTTTCAGAGGATGGCTTTCTCTGCCACTTGCAATATCACGTTCTAGTGAACGAAATCTAAATTAGAGAAAATGCCGGGGAAAACAGCCCCTGCGGCTTTTTCACTTTCTGATTTCCCTGGTGACGTGAGACAAGTCTGCACCTCCGTTTCTCTCTGAAGAATGCGAGGGCCCTAGAGGACAGACCCAGAGCATGCTACCCAGTGATGGTTGGAACGCAGATGGTACCGAGCAGTGTTCAGTGCAGGTGGGAGCAGGGTGCGTTGGGGCAGCTTCTGGGTGATCGTCTTCCCATCCTCTCCCTGCTCGTGGAACTCAGTTGGCTCTGTCACTAGCTCAGGCCTGGGTCAGACCCAAGGTGTGAGTTTGGGACCAGGAAGGCTTGAGCTGTCCCGGGGCTCTGAGTGGCCTGGGGCTGGGCCATATCCAATGGATCTCTCCAGGGAGAATGGAGTGGATGAGCATCTACCTTAGGGCTGTCATTGAGAGTATTTGAAGAGAGGGTGGAGTCCCAGGTTGGCTCTAGTTTCCTTCAAGTTTCCTAGGCTGTCCCTATCGAACCCCATTGAGAGGGGGAGTGAAGTCGTGTTGGTAAAACGAGGTAGAAGTGCACGGGTATCAAATCAGCAAAAACGCGTTTAGGTCCTGAGCCTGAACTTGGTAGTTCCATGACCAAGGACAAGTCACCATCTCTTTGAGCCCCTTTCTTACCTTTGCAAGAAAGTAACACCTAGCTCATGTAGTGCTTGTAAAACACATGACAAAGCATATTGACGTGCACATTGAAAACGTGCATCGTGGGCACTCGGTAAATATTCGTTACGAGCATGGGGACCTGTCTTTTGGTTCTGGTGCAATGATGCAGGAAGATTTCTCCCTCTTTGCTGTCAAGAACCTTGTGACTGTCCATGAGAACATGGGCAGCGCCAGCCCACTGAAGGAAAAGTGAAATACCGAACACTTGATACCCTCTTTCCTACCCCAGTTCACACCTCTCCCTGGACACTGACCAACCAGCTGACAGTCCGAATCACAGACACAAGGCTGGGAAACGGAATCACTCTCTTCTCAGAAATCTGTAGGTAAGATCAGCAAGTATAAGGACAATTTGGGACCAATTTCAGTCCCTACATGGTTTTGAACAAATAAATGACTCACAATATGCCCTTGGCCAATCCATGCATCCCCCTGGGGCATCTGCTTCCCCTTTAATGAAATGGGATGAGTAATCCTTGCCTTTCCTTCATTTTACAAACATGTAACACGGATGAATCCAGTAATGGCTGTGGAATCCTTTGAGGTCCTCGGAGAAATAGTTGCTATATAAATGCAAAGTACGATGTCCATTTCTATTACATTGTGTTTTGCAAATAAATATGTAAGCGTGCACCGCACCCATGTCAATGCCAGTCTGGCCAGCTGTTTGCCATGTGCATGTTCTTTTCCGTGAAATAATCACCTCCGTGCATCATTCCCTGAGAGCATGACTCCAGACCCGTAAAGCGTGAGATGACGATGATGATATTTTCTTTTTCGGAAGCTCATCTGCTGCCTCGTTTCAGCTTCTTGTTTCAGTGTTTCTGACCAATCAGTCATTGGTGATGCATGCGTGGAGGGGGCAGATTTCTCTGTACCTTCAAGGACCTGGGTCAGGACCGGTGAGGCTGTCGTGCTCCTTGTCTTTCTCATTTTCTTTCCCTGGCCCTCTTAACTGAGTTGTTCAGAAGAGAAGCCCTATCATTCCAAATGGCCTGCTTGTCCCTTTCTCAAACCTTTAACCAGGTCGCTCTGATCCAGGAGATAAAGTAAGGGATTTGGAACACAGTTGGATTCATATAACACTTTAGAGACCATCAGGTGTGATCAATTATCTCAGTAAAAATGAATCTTTGAGGCCCCAGCGATCAAGCCTAAAGAAGTGTGAGGTGGTAATTTCCTAGTCATGGTTCTGAAGCCTCAGAGCTCACGCTTAGCTGAATTGCAACTCTCAGGGCTGAATTTCCTTTTTTTTAAGAAAAAAAAATGAAAATACACAAATTTGGCCCAGGGGAGAAAAATGAGTATCGATTCTGAATTGAAGGGGAAACATTTCTGTGTTTAAGAAGTATCCTGTGTCTTGTACTCAGACGTAGACAATGGGGGTCCTTTGGGCTTGTGTCTCCCAGGATCACCTGTATTTATTGCATATCGACCCTTCTCCAAAAAGCTTTGTGAGAATTAATTCATGTTCACAGAATCTCCAGGAGCTGAAGAATTTGAACATCTGAATCTTCTACCTTCACGGAAAGCATAAAGAAAATTATAGTTCAGTGTTCCCCTGGAAGGCTTGGCCTTCAGGTATTCTGTTCCCAATCCAATGTCTAATCATGTCAACTAAATGTTGGCATACTTCAGGTAAACCTCTGACTATTCAAAATTCAAAGTCTCCCATATTGAGACCTCTTCCTCCTCTCGCATCCTCTTTTAAATGTCAGTTCTCCTTTCAATGTTCCTTCCTTATCCTTCAAACCAGTCTCTTTGAATAAGCTTATCTGCTTCTATTATCTTTTACTTCCATGTTTATTTTTCTAATTTATTTTTCTTTTCTTAGCTCTAGATCCATACTTCTAAATCCC
Organism: Macroglossus sobrinus; assembly: GCA_004027375.1. Taxonomy (NCBI): domain Eukaryota; kingdom Metazoa; phylum Chordata; class Mammalia; order Chiroptera; family Pteropodidae; genus Macroglossus; species Macroglossus sobrinus. The sequence goes on from PVKZ01002215.1 coordinate 36,863, forward strand.
TATTACATGACCTATGAATGTCTTAAGGCATGTTAGACTCTAAATGTCTAAAGTCAGACTTACCATCTTTCCTTTTCCATCAGTTCCACTTCTTACATTCATTGCCTTGGTTTGTGGCACCCAGTAAGCAAACTAGACCGGAAATATTGGAGTCATGTTACTCTGTTCTATTCAGTGATAAAATCATGTCCATTTCCCAGGAATCTTCTCTTCCACCTTCTCCCCTGCTCTGGTGAGAGTTCATCCTCTTAGAATGTCTTACTTGGACACTGGTAATAACATTACCTCCACCACTGCTTTTCAGACCTCGTGGTCACTTCCTGTCCTCGTCGGCGCACTCTGTTTAGCATCTTTTAAAGACCAACCTGATCATTCGAACATGTGCTTTCATAGTTCTGCAGTAGCTATAGGACACAGCTCCCTTGGTGTTGTGGCCTTTGTTCCCTATCCCTCTAACTTGACCATGAGATGCCCCTGAAGACAGAGACCTTGTTATGTCGACTGCATAACTTAGATTCAGAAGAGTGAGCAATGAGCAAATGTTCAATACTCAAGGGGTTTAGCACAAAATACCATGACAAAACAAAACAAAACAAAACAAAACAGACAAACAAACAAAACCCCTGGTTGCTGTCCATGGTGCTCATTTCCCCATACTTTCATTATCACCTTGGCCTCTATATGGAAGCAGAATTCTCTGTGATACGCGTGTGTACCATTTATTTCTGCATAGCAAAAATCTTGTATTATCTAGCCTCTGACCCCTCCACCTTCCAAAATCCCAGGAAGCCTTCTTGTGAAAGAAGTCATCTGTTCTGTGCAACAAGAGACACAATCAACAGAGGGAAAAGACAACCCAGGAAATGGGAGAAAAATATTTGAGAATCATATACCTGATAGGAAAGTTAATATCCAGAAAGTATTAAAAACTCCTACAACTCAAAAAAAAAAAAAAACCCAGCACAACAATAACAACAATTGAAACACCGTGATTAAAGAATGGGCAAAGGACTTGAATAGACATTTCTCTAAAAAAGATATACGGATGGCTAATAAGCATAAAAAATGCTGCACATCACTAATCATTAGGGAAATGCAATTAGATACCAACTCACACACAGTAGTATGGCTACTATATTTTTAAAAAAAGCCCACACCAGAAGATAACAAGTATTGGTGAGAATGTGGGGAAATTGGAACCCTCGTGCACTGTTGGTTGGAATGTAAAATGCTGCAGCCACTGTAGAAAACAGTATCGGAGTTGCTCAAAAGTGTTCACTTCTGGAATTGCTGGGTCATATTGTAATTCCATTTTCAAATTTCTTTGTACCCATATTCATAACAGTATGATTCACGATAGCCAAAAGGTGGAAGCAACCCAAGTGTCCATCAATGGATGACTGGATAAACAAGATGTGGTACATACACAATAGAATAACATTCATCATGAAAAGGAAGGGAATTTTGACACATGATACAACCAACATGGGTCAACAGTGAGGACGTTCTGCTTAGTGAAATAAGTCAGTGACGAATAGATCAGTGCTGTCTGATTCCATTCATATGAAGTATCTAGAATAGTCAAGTTCACAGAAAGCAGAATGATGGTTACCAGGAGCCAGGGATGGGGGCAACGGGGAGTCAGTATTTGACGAGTACAGGATTTTAGTTTGCAAAATGAAAGGAGTTCTGGAGATGGTCGCCCAACAATGCGATTAAACTTAATACCACTAAACTCTATACTTAAAAATGGTTAAGATGGTAAGTTTTATGTCGTGTATATTTTACCACAATTATTAAAGACATTAACAATTTTTTTGAAAAGGCCATGTGTCCTGGTGGAAGAGTAATGGGCCAGAATTTCAGAGCCTTGCATTCAAGTACAGAATTTGCTTTCCGCCAGCTCTGCACCTCAAGATTCTCAGCTATGGGATGAAGGAATTCCGCTGGACGATCTCTCAGGCCCCCGTCTCCTCTGAAGTTCCGGGATTTGGGATGTGAATCACTGGCCTCAGGAAGAGCCAAGTTGAGGGTTTATGGCAACTTAATGGGGAAGGTGGCCCTGAGCACTTTCTACTGGATGGGCCATCCTCTCATCAAAGAGGTGGGTTAGATTTCCTTTTCTAGGCCCGCTCTCCACTCCATTGTCTGCTCTGTAAACCGAGCCAGGGAGCCAGCACACGATGCTGCAAAGAGCAGGCCCGACACAGGGGACAGCCCCGGCATTGGCTTCCTTCCTCGTTGCCGCTCAGCCTTTTATTCCCAGCTCTCCCCTTCCTGGGTCCCTGATAATCTGACGTTATCCTATTTCTGATTCTGAAATTTGTGTGGAAATGCGAAGAATTTATAATAGCCGGAAAAAAACTTTGAAAAAAAAAAAAAAGTCGAAGGGATTACAGTGCCTGATTTTGAGGCTTATTATAAAACTTTGTTGATGATCATCTAGTCATACATATCCGTGGAATAAAGTAGAGAGTCCAGAGAGAATCTGTCACGTATACGATTAATTTCTTTTCGATAAAGTATGGTCCCAGACTTTGTTTTCTCTCCTGCTCTGTGAGGCCATGAGAATCGCAGCTCAGGTTCGCTTGGCTAGGCTACTGTAGTCAAGCACTTTGTGGGGTGGTGGTGGTGGGGTCAGGTGGGCGGTGGGGTCAGGTGGTATGAACTCACTCGCTTAGTGGCTACCACACGCAGGTCTGACCTGTTTGCCTTAGAAGTGTCTTGACAAATCTACTGCGATTCCAAAGCAGTCTCGCATCTCATGTTTCACCATGTCTTTGGGGCTACCTGCTATGTCAAGTTCATATACATACCAGGAAGTTCATATATATACCAGGAAGTTCAAAAGAGATGTTAATATGACAATATTTTCAATTAACAAGATATATGATGGCATCATTATTCTTTAAAAAAAATATTTTTGAGACAACTCTGCTGGGTATGTGGAGAGATATTTTATTACAATGTTATAGGTAAGAGGAGCTGATGGTTTGCCGAGTGCTTCCTTTATGCCAGCACTGCCCTAAGTGCTTTGCATGTATTGACTTGATTATTTCTCTTGATAATCCTGAGGTAACATTTTCTCTTCATGTCACAGAGGAACTGACTGGGCAACAGAGAGGTTAAGAGATTTTCCTAAGATCACACAGCTTGCCGATGGCAGAGGCGAAGTTTGTGCTCAGACGATGTGACTGCTCATGCTGTTCCTCAACCTCAGTTTCGTTCTGACTTGGGACAGGGACTGGGGGAAAGCAAGTGGCTTGTTCAGTTTTGCTGTCACCAGTGTGAGAACCTGACCTGTGCCGTAGCCGAGTCTGTGCATTGCCCGCTGTCTGCACTGCCCGCTGCAGCCCTCACCTGGGCTGCGTTGGCTCCCGTTCGGGGCCTGAGAGCTGGAAGGCCAGCACATTCCTCCTGGCTCCCCGCCGACTCCCTCTGGGAGCTTGTAGTCGGTGACTCCTCTTCTTGGTCCTTTCATTTCTAATGGGTAAAAGAACACTTTTCTTCACTACCTGAGTCTCGGCCTTCTCCTTGTTCTTTTACTGACTGAGTAATTAATTCAAGTGACTGAAATCAACCAGTGCTTATCAAAGCTTTTGCATTTTCTAGTCCTTGGGGAGATGGGGGAAGAGAAGGAGTTTGCCCAGGGTCACAAGCCAGGCCAGGCTTTTTTCTTTTATTATTAGTTTCAGGTCACGCCAGTCTTGATAGGGGCAAGGTGAACACCATTCCCAGGGACAGGGGTCCTGTATCTCCCCACCTCTCATTGGGGGAGTCGGGGAGAGAGCTGCCGGCTTCCACAGCCTCTCCTTGTAGAGGAAGAGCGGGGGAGGGGCCAGGTCTTTACGTGTGTTTGGTGTATTTGGTTTCTTCCCATTAACTCATCCTTTTATTCAGTCTTCTGGAGAAAATTTCTGTCTTCTGGATTATAGCGACCTTTGAGAATAAAGATTTAAAAGAACAACATGGAGAGAGAAGAGCATATGCGAAGTCATGGATGGCAGGCTGTACCATTTTCAGGTGCTTGGGGGTGGTTTAGGGTGACTGAAGGGAAGGGTAGCAAATTCAGAGCCACAGAATGTGTAGGTTCCATGCTAAAGAATCTGGGGTTTATCCTATGAGACGTAGGGATTCACCAAAGGAGGTGAAGGCCCCGACGATGGGTGTGCACGCCTCCGGTGGCCTGTGGTCCGTGTCTCCCAGGTGCTGCCTCATCCTCTCGCCATCACGAGACTTGTCCGTTTCTCACAATGAGGTCAGGCACCCCACCCCACTGCATTCAGTGTTGTTCCTTCTTCCTTGTGTTCACTCCGTAGCTGGCGTTGAAGCCCAGGATCTGGTTTTGCCAATGTGGTGACTTTATCTACTGGAAGTCGGAAAGCCAGTTCTAACTCAGGCATCCTGAGTAGTGGCTGTCGCATTTTAGAGGTGCAGGGTGGGACTGGGCTACAAGGGGTCATGTGGCCCACTGCAGACTCGGATGGTTCCAAAGAGAGTGGTGGGCAGGTAAGAAGCTGTGGCGGGTAAATTTTCACACTGAAGAGAGCAGGAAGGAAAAGGTTCATTCTGAATTTCATGGCTGTACTCCAAGAATATCTGTATTTGACCAGCACTGAGAGAAGGGGGTCTTTCTCCTTAGGCCACATTTACAAACAAACAAAATGTCCAAAACTTGGTACTGCCATTTCTGGTCATGTCAGAGATGATGAAGTGAGGCATGGAGAGCTGGCTCACGTGAGCTCCAGCCTGGACATTCCAGCGTGGCCTCTGCTGCTGACCTGAACACCGCCCTCTGAACACCGTCTATCCCCACTGTCATTTTTCCTTTGTCTGCTGCCAGGTCAGGGAAGAGGGATCCCCAGGGTACATTGCCTGGAAAGCACTCCCGATGTCTCCTGGTCAGTGTGTGTGTTGGGTACCACAGCTGGGCCCAGTGCTAAGGCCTGCATGCACACCCTCAGCCAGACACGGGAGTGACTCTTGCTGGGATGTCTCGCTAGACAGACAAGGGGTCTTTGAAGGCAGTATCTGCCTTGGATCTATGCCGCCGCTTGACTTGGATCTGCAGAGAGTATCATGTTGACTAGCAGTTATCCAAAGGGGCCACAGGTACTCTGGTCGTGGTCGGTGACAATGGTTGGGTAGTCTGTGACTTTCCGTAATGGCTCGAGCTCGCACCAGGAGAGCCAGTAGCCCTGTGTTGGTGTCCCAGGACACTAGGTCATTACATTTTAGTCCCCAGAGTAGTGGTTCTCAACTTCAGCTGTAGATTGGCATCACTGGGGAGCATTTTAGAAATTTTACTGGCAAGGATACATCTCTGACCAATTAAATAGTATCTATGGGATATCAGTATTTTTAAGGTATCGGTATTTTTAATCCAATTCATTGGGGGCATAATTTATATGTAACATGCCATTTTAAGTGTATGATCTGACAATATTGAAAAATATATACCTGTGAAACCATCACCACTACACTCAATATCAAACATTTCCATCACCCTGAAGATTCATACCCTATCACTTAGATTGATTTTGCCTTTGCTAGAATTTCATTTAATGAAATCTTACTTTAACTTCTTTTGTACAGAAAAAAGTTTGAGATTCACCTGGGTCCATTCTTTTTTGTTGCTGACTAATATTCCTTGATGGAATATGACAATGTATTTGCTTGTTACTTGTTGTTGGACATTTGTTTTTTTTCTTTCTTTCTGTTTTTAGCTATTAGGAATATACTCTTATAAATATTAGGGGAGCATAGATTTTCAATTCTCTTGAGTAAATACTTTGGAATGGAATCGATAGGTCATGTAGTAAACTGTATGTTTAAGTTTACAAGAAACTACCTAATTATTTTCCAAAGTGGTTAATCCATTTTACATGCTCACCAGTAGTCTGAGAGTACTGGTTACTCTACACTCTTGCCAACAGTTTATATACTCCGGCCTTTTAATTGTAGCCATTCTAGTGCATATGCCCTGGTGTCTTCTTTTGGTTTAAATTTGCATTTTTCTGATGGCTAAGAATATGGAGCCTCTTTTAAAGTGCTAATTGCCCATTCATACATTTTATTTTGTGGCACGTCTTTAATTGAATTGTTCTTTTGTTATTGAGTTTTAAGAGTTCTTTTTATATTCTTGTTACATCTTTGGTATATATTTATATACACTTACATACACGCATATGCACATGTGCACATACACGTCAAATATTTTATCCTGTCTTGCCTTTTCATTTTCTTACCATGTCTTTCGAAGGGAGGTTTAAAATTTTGATGATGTTTGATTTATCATTTTTTTTCTTTTGAGATTTATGCTTTTTTTGTCCTAAGAAATCTTTGCCTATCTCAAACCACAAATTTTTATCTATATATTTTTTAGATGTTTTATAGTTTAACTTTTACATTTAGGTCTAGATCAGTTTCAAGTCAATATTTCTGTATTATTTTGTGCAAATTAATTGTGTGAGGCACAGGTGGGTCTATTTCTGAACTTGCTATTCTGATTTATTGATCTATATATCTGTCCTTACCCTAATAAACATTGTCTTGATTATTGTAGCCTTATGGAAAATCTTGAAATTGGTCAGCATAAAACCTCTAAGTTTATTCTTGTTTTTTCAAAATTGTTTTGTCTGTTTTAGGTCTTTTGTGTTTCCATGTGAATTTTAGAATCAGCTTATTAATTTGCACAAAATAAACCTGCTAAGGTTGCGATTGAGATTGCGTTGATGCTACAAATTACTTTGGGGAGAACTGATATCTTAACAATATTGAGTGTTCTAAAACAGACGTGGGTCATCTGTATTTATTTGGGCCTTTATTTAATTTATTTCAGCAATGTTTTATAATTTTCAGTTTGTGTGTGTGTGGGGGGGGGTCTAAGCCAACTTTTAATATATTTATTTCTAAAATTTTATGTTTTTGGTGTGACTGTACATACACGAAATTATTTTAAAATTTCATTTTCCAATTGATCATTGCTAATGTAAAAGAATACAGTTGATTTTTTGCTTACTAACCTTTTACTTTATGACCGTGCTAAATTCACCTATAAGTTCTATTATCTGGTGGGAGGTATCTACATTTCCCACAGAAATGTTTATAGTTTTCAATGAACAAACCTTGCACATATTTAAAATGTATCCTTAAGTATTTTATGTTTTGAAAATCCTACTGTAAATGACCTTTGAAAATTGTTTTTTTTTTTTTTTTGATTATTTTTTGTTCAGGCACCAGGGTTTTGAAGCAGCTCAGCTGGTTCCCTGGTACAGCTGAGACTGAGATCCACCGGGTAAAGACCTGATCGCGAAGCCTGCTGGAGGTGAGTCCGCTGACTGAATTTGTTTTCTCCCTTTGTTGCGATGCGTGTGGATGGCTCGGATCACTCCAGCCCCTGAGAGTTCCGTCAGGAAGCGGAATCACTTGTCCCTGTGGCGGGGAGGAACCCTTGTGGTTCCTTTTAATGGAAAGTGCTGTGGGGCTTTAGAGATGATGGGCTTCTACAAGGGGTTTAATGGATCCTGAAGTACGCTGTCGACCTAGTATGGAACTGACCGTGCCGATGGGCTGGATTTGAACTTCAGCTCCTCAGGACTGTCTGTGTGCTGGGCGTTGGTGCTGAGAGGTGAACTTGGTAATTCAGTGGGCTGCCTATTGTCCTGAGGTTATGTATGTTGTAGGTGGTGGGGATGGGTTAGGGAGGCCATGTCGGAGTTGTTTTTGTAGCGTTTTTTTCTTAATTAGGAGAAAAGAGATGGGAGCTGGGATGTGAGTCAGCAACCCATTCTGTATTTTCCCCAGTGCTCTGGGAATAGTATTTAACGGACAGACAAATCCATTCATCTTCCCAGCTTCCTGGCCCATGGAAGCCATGCAGGCTGCTGTCGGAAGAGATATGAGGGGCTACAAAAAGCCCCTCAGTTCTCTCCCCTCCCTACTCTCCCTTTTTCCCAGGGAGACTGGTGATGTGCTCGCCGACCCTCCGTCACCGGGAAATCTTAGGCCTCACGGGCATTTAAAGCAGTTTCGGGTTGACTTTCCCATCCCGTTCTTCTTTATTCTGCCAGTTTTTAAAAGAGTTGGTTGATGCGCCCTGGGCATGGGGAGCAAAGCAGCCCCTCAGGACAGGCAGCGGGTGAAGCGATGCTTCCAGCCACACGACACTGGGCTTCTGAGCCAGGCCGAGGCAAAACAGGTGCCTCTTGTCTTTCATCCATGCTTGTGTGTTCAGCCTTGGCATCTGCACCTTGTCCCGTCTCTCAGTAGTCCCCGTGCCAGGGCAGAGCTAGAGAAGTCGGGCAGCATTTGTCCCTTTCGATCATCAAATGGTTCTGGAGGAGAGATCCATTTCTTAAGGGTTTTCTCGCTCTGCACTTTGCTCTTTCCTCCTTTCAGGTTGCTGTGTCTGCCTGTGCTTCTGTCAAAGTTCTCACTCTCCCACTTTCCTTTTTTTTTTTAGTGGCGGGCTCAGGGCATTCAATTCTGTACCCAGTTATCGAGCGCCAACTTTGTACCAAGGACTGTGGCGGGCAGGCGGGATACAGTAGGAAACAGGATCTGGTATCTGCTCACAAGGAACGAGCCTGCTGAAGGGGGACAGATGTACACAGTCACAAATCCCTGTCCCGCAAGGTCAGGAATTGCGCACTTGCGAGTTGTCTAGTTCAACTGGAAGAGAGCACGTGTGGCTTGGGAGGAATGGCGGAGCCAGAGATGAGACCGGAAAGGCAAGTTGGGGCCACTGTGGAGGCCTTGATGCCACACTAAGGAGCCTACACTTGTCCTCTAGTGGGCAATGGGAGCTAGCAAGGTGGATGAACAGGAAATGATGTAGTCAGAGCTGGTCTTTAGGAAGCTTCCTCTGACAGAATGGTGAAAGATGAATTGGAGAGGTAAGAGGTTGGAGGGAGAGCAGAGAGGACCTGATTCACATCAACTCAGCTTAGCAGCGACAAGGATCTTAACATAGTCTAGAGGGTTGGAAAGGAGAGGACCGATTTGAGAAGGGTTTCAGGTGTGGGTCAGTCAGCGCTCATCGAAACGGAGGGGAAGTCAAGCTGAAGATGACTAGGTCGAAGGAAGAGGGCAAAGTCATGAATAAATCCTGGGACCGTAATTCCAGCGAGGACAAATGTTGACCTTGGGGAGGGTATATAACCAAATTCTTCTGAGCGCAAGCAACAGAAATGTACTCTAGTTAGTCAAAGTGCAAAAAAACAACAACAACAAAACAGTTAATGCAAGAATGTAGAGTAGAAATGCTTCAAATCAAAAGGAAGAGCTGAACCACCCATAGGATAGCCCAGGGAATCTTCCAAAACTTCAGGGGAAGGAATTTGTGGACCTTTCTTTTTGTGACAGCGCCTTCAGTGCCTTGGCAAGCTCTGGACTTTCAGTGCAGATTTTAGATTCGCAGGAGAGAGAACCTGGCCCAGCTTGGCTGAGGTGCCTCCTCCTGGGCCAGTCAGCTCTGGCCGGAGTTAGGTTTATGGCATGCAGAGCTGCTTTCTAATAGCTTTCCCCTGAATATCAGGGCTGTTCCTGGAGAAGGGGTAATTGTTGTAAGCCGGGGAGCCACACTGCTTGACGCCTGCTCTGGTGAGGGTGAGGAGGAGGAAGAGGATGAGTTTTGCTTTGGACACATCGTGGTGTGGGTGTGGTGTGAGAAGTGCACATCCAGGTGGAGTGAACTTCAGTGACCTCTAGCTAGAGAAATGCAAGTGTTTGAGCAATGGTGAAAGCTTTTAGAACAGGGGAACTTGGTAAAGGAAAAATACAAGGAAAGAGGGAAAGCAAATAGGGTGTGAAGAGACTCTACAAGATGAAAACACCTTAGCTGTCATCTAGCCCAATGCATTCATTTCATTTAATTTCCATTTGTTTATTTTTATCGAGGTATAGCATACACATAGGAAAGTAGACACATCCTAAATAGACAGTTCAGTGGAGTCTTATATATGTCTGCACCTTTGTAACCACCACCAGCAGGACAGAGAACATTTCTGTGACCCCAGAAAGTTTCCTTGTACCCCTTCTTGGCCAGCATGCCCACCATCCATACCAGGAGTTATCACTATTCTGACTTTTACCAACAAAGATTGTTTTGTTCGTTCTTGGAGTTTATATACAAATCTTGATATTGAAATGTGTTCTTTTGAGTCTGGCTTCTTTTACTTGACATTATGCCTGAGAGATTTATCTATCTTTATTGACCTATAATATCCAGCTTTATTGACATATAATTTACGTACCATAAAGTTCATCTGTTTAAAGTGTATATTTGGATGATATGAGCATATTTAGAGATTTGTGCAGTTTATCTGTTATCCTGATGATGGACATTTAGGTTTTTCAAGTCTTGGGCTATTATGAATAAAACTGCTATGAAATTTCTCGCACATACCTTTTAGTGAGAGAGGTAAGAGATTGGAGGGAGAGCAAAGAGGACCTGTTTACTAGTATTTAATGGCCTGTGACAATGAGCACAATATAATATATATATATTTTCCATTTAAAAAACTCATCCTTATGAAGGCACAATTTATATACAAAAATGCTCCTCCTCTACTGTACAGGTTGATGAGTTTTCTTTTATATTTTTAGAGATGTTCACTAATTTCTCTAGGGCATATATATACCCAGTGGGTAATTGTTGAGTCCAAAGGTATATGTGTTTAATTTTAGTAGATGCTTTGTTTTCCAAAGTGATCGTACCACTTTATACTCAGCCCAGCAAGGTGAAAGGCTTCCAGGAGCTCACCTCCTTGCTAAACACTGGTGGTGTCAGTATTTTAAATTTTAGCCATTTTGTTGGATGATGGTGTTAATTCACGGTTCCCATATGACTTACGCTACTGAGCACATCTTCATCTGCGTGTTGGCTATTTGAATATTTGTGTGTTTGTATGTGAAGTGAATGTTTGGCTCTTTCAAAGACTCCCTTTTTGTTCTTTTGTTTTTCTTTTTTCTCATTGTTTTTAGGAATTCTGGATCTAAGTCCTTGGTTGACTATATGTTTGGTGAATACCTTATTCTGTGAATACCTTCTTCTGTGTGTGGTTTGTCTTTTCTCTTAATAACGTCTTTTGATGAACATGAGTTTTTATTTTTCAGTTATCGATTGTTTATTTTATGGTTGGTACTTTTTTTGGTGCTGTTTAGGAAATATTTGGCAACTGTTTTGGAGATAAAAAACATAGTATCCAAAGAGAGAAAATAACTCAAGTTTACATAGCAAGTGACAGGACCAGGGCAAGGACCTGTGACCTCTTTATCCCCCTGTTCCTCTCACTGGGAATCCACATAACGTTTGAAGCCCCCCACCCACCCTTTCCATCGCTCTGACCCCACAGTTAAAGGAAATTAACTTTAAAATGTTCTGAATGTACTGAGCACCTTGAAAATATTCCTACCCAATTGTTCTTCTCTAGAAATCTGAAACATAGACAAAGTTTTATGCACACAGATGTTCACTGTGATGTTATTTTTAATGGTAAAAGGAAAAGATAATAATCTAAATATTCAGCTATCTTAGACTGGCTAAGTTATGGCACATCTATAACATCGACTAGTATAGCTACATAATATTCAAATTAAGGCATTTTTGAAAATTATTTAATGGCCTGTGAAAATGAGTAGAATAGAATATATAATTTTTACCATTTTAAAAACTCATCTTTATTGAGGAACGATTTATATATAAAAATATAATACTTTAGTGTACAGGTTAATTAATTTTTATTTTTTATTTTATTTATTTTTTTTAGGTGAGGCAACCCTTGGTTGACCTCACAGATTGCAAGGACCTTGTCAGCTTGCAACCCCTTATTTTTTTATTTTTTACTCCTACAGCACCTGGTCTTCCTAAGTGGTCTCCCATCCAAGTACTAACCAGGCCCGACCCTGCTTAGCTTCTGAGATCAGACGGGATTGGGCTTGTTCAGGGTAGCACGACTATAGACAAGTTTTTATTTTTTTAAATAAACTTCATTGAGGTATAATTTATGCACAATAAAATAAAACAATTTTAACTGTACAATTTGATGAGTTTAGAAAAATGTGTACAATCACGTAACCACCACTGCAGTTGTGACAGAATATTTCTATTGCTCCCCAAAATGCCCTCCTGCTTCCTTAGAATCCCTTGCTTTTTCCCACTTTCAGGCCTAGGTGACCACTGGTTTCGTTCCCTTTGCCATAGATTAGATTTCTCTTTTCTAGGATGTCATACAAATGGAACAAAACAGTATTTCGTCTTTTCTATACAGCTTTTTTAACTCAACATAATGGGTTTGAGATTCATCTCTGTCATTGCCTGTATTGGTAGCTCTTTTATACCACTGCATAGTATTCCACTACATAAATACTCCCGATTAATTTATCCATTCTCTTGTCGATGGACATTCCTGTTGTTATTCGTTTGGGGTTAATGTGAATAAAGCTGCAAAGAATGCTCATGTATAGGCTTTTGTATGGACATGTGCTTTCACTTCTCCTTGGTAAATACGTAGGATTTGGGTTGTCAGGTTGTGTGATAGCTGTATATTTGACTTTGTAAGAAACTGCCAAACTCTTTTCCCAAAGAAGCTGTATCATTTTGTATTTCTACCAGAATTCCTGTTACTTCACATCTGTGTTGGTATTTGGAATTGTCAGGTTTTAAAATCAGTTTGTTTGTTTATTTTTGTTTTTAATTTTAGCCATTCTAATAGGTATATAGTGATATTTAATTATGTTTTTTTTTAAAACAGCTTTACTGACATAAAATTTACATACCATAAAGTTCATCTGTTTAAAGTGTATAGTTCTATGATTTGAGCATATTTAGGGATTTGTGCAACCATCGACATAATCTAATTTTGGAATATTTGTATCTCACTAAAATAAATTTTGTACTCATTAGCCATCCCTCCTCAGGCCTCCCATGAATATAATATTAGGTTAAAAAAAAAGGCAAAACAAAAAGCTTTATTCCAAATATATGTATAAACATATATATGGAAAAAAGACTAGAAGGAAATATGTCAAACACAAACCTTAGATATCTCTTGGTGCATTTATAAGTAGCTTTATTTTCTTCTCTGCATTTTTTGGAATTTCAGAATTCCCACAGTGAGCATATACATTTATAATTTTAAAAAAATCATTATTTGTTAAAAAAAAAAAGTAAAAGGCGTTTCTCCAGCCTACATCTGTCGTGGGGAGTAGCACCATTCCAGAGACTGTCACTCTGCGTTTTCAGTCTGATTTCCTCTGGGAAGAGAACTTGTAAAAATCTTATTCTTCTGGGTTTCCGCAGTGAGTTGGTAGTATAAATTTGCTGTTTGCCATATTTACGTGAACTGCCTGGGGGAGTCCTGTAAACTACTCTGTGAGTTGGTTTCTGTATTGACAGGCTGTTGAATGCTCAGAAAATGTGCTCTGGAAAGCAAACCCATATGGGAGTTGACTCAAGGGGTACACACTGCTTTGTGACACATCAAGAGAAGTGGAGCAAGGGTTTTATTTGCTTGAGACCTCACTCTCCAGGTTTCTACAGAGTTTGTGGCCATGTACGCATGTGAGTGTGGAATACACATTTGCATGAGCAGGTAACATACATTTTTACATGGAAAGCTGCTGTGGGTTTACAGGACTGAGTGAATCGGTCCTCTAGTTCTAGTTTAATGACCATTCTGCAGTGTGAATTAGGGTAAGTCGAATTCCCATTCCTGTAATTACACTTCCCCTTGATTTCACTGAGACAACACTAAATCCCCCCTCAGCGCAGGCCTATGGAAATGAATTAAATCACAGCCGTGCTTTGAACAAAAATGTGCTTCCTTGGAGTCCATACACTATTTCACAACTCAAAGGTCACTTTCTTGGTGGGGGGATGAAATTGAACTGTTATTAACCATTTTCCTAAGAAGAAATAGACCCAGAGGCAGGAGTGGGAGGAAGTGGGGGGCTAGAGGGAGGGACTGGGGGGGGACTTGGCTGAATGAGAGATTGATTGCAAAGAAGCAAAACCCACCTAGGCTAGCAGAAATAGAGAGTGGGCAGGTGCACTGTGAGGGTCGAATAAACAGGAACAAAAGCATCAAGCCTGAGGCGATCTCTGTCTCTCTGTCTCGGACCTTGTGATCTCTTGTTCTTTTATCTCTCTATACATACCTTCTCTAGGCTCTTTGCAGGTCGGTTCCTTCTGCTTGCATCTGGTTTGTGCTCTAGTCAGAGGTCATAGTTTTTGTTTTTGTTTTTGACCAATCCCATGCCAGAGACATGTAAATGGAGAAGGTAATATATGTAAAGTAGGCAGCTGTAAGCAACCTGTACCATGGCCCCACGGCGATCCACATCTCCTGGGATGCATGTCCTTCTGTCATTCCTTCCTCTTGAGTGTGCATTGGATTTAGTATTTGCTGAGATGTCACTTGCAAGTTAGGTTACACAAAGACTGTGGCTTCCGTCTTTGTTGCCATCTCTTACTCTCTCGCTTATTCTGATGGGAAAAAGAATGCCATATTGTGATCTGTCTTGTGGTGTGGTCCATGTAGTGAAGGACTGGGGGAGGCCCCTGGTCCCGCAGCTTCGAGGAAATGAGCCCTGCCAACAACCATGAGAATCAACTTGGGGAGCTGGGGATCCCCCCATCTGAGCCTTGAGATGCTTACAGCCCTGGTGACACCTTGAGGTGCAACACCCAGCAAAGCCACACCTGGATTCCTGACCCACAGAAACTGTGAGGTACTGTTTTAAGGCACTAGGTTTGGGGGTGATTTACACGGTAGTAGGTAAAGAACATATAGTCCCCTAAATAATGCTGATTTTTGCAGCACAGGCCCCAGGCTCCCTTCAGAATACATTGTAAGAGGTTATCTGACCCGAGGGGTATTCTAGAGAACTTGTTTAGGCCAAAGTGCCGATTTCTTCCAGCATGGTGGGCAAGTTCAAGTGCAGCAGTACCGGGTCTGCTGTGTGGCCATCTGGACAGGAGGAGTTAGCGTCTAACAGCAACGGCATAGATAGAGAAAATGCAGACGGGAAGGACTCTATTTTAGAGAACCCCCAGTGACAGCCAAGCGTTTCAACCTGTGCTGTCATATCTGATATGAGTAGAGGGTTGTACTTGGTGAATTCTAGTGTCCTTTCAACTCCAAATGACAGTGGATCTAAGTCTGTGCCCTTGGATGCCAAGTCCCTATGGGTGGCGCACTCTATGGCTGGCGTGGACCATAGGGGAAGCCTCTGTCTTCTGGAACATCCCTGGAATGAAAGGTCAGACACGGGAGCCTGTTGCATCTCAGAGACTCCCTGCAGACATGATTTGGCTTAGAGGTCTAGAGAGTATTCAAGTGGTCCAGCCTTTTCACAAACTGTTTCACAAGGAAGGCATGAGCCAGACTCTTCAAAATCCTGTATCCTCCAATAGACTCCACAGATCTCTTAGGAAGTTCTTCTGCTGGAGAGTAAGCCCATAGGCAGAGAAAATGGCAGAGGATAGTTCTTACGGCCACAGTTTCTTACTTACTGAGTTTTTCCTAAGTGTTCGTTCACACTGAGAGAATATTTGCTGTGCTCTTTGATTCTCGTTTCCACCCCCACCTCCCAGGCTTCTTGGCCTCACCTCCTACAAGGCTGATGCACCTAACTTTTTCCTCTTAGGTGTCCACATCTGCCTCCAGCCAGATGTTTCCCCGTTCTTCATCTGGATCCTTCTGTAGATCTGTAGATTGCAGTCCAATGACAGGGTCCATTTGAAATATTTAAATATAGTCTTAATGACACACACATCTTTTCCCCACAGAAAGAATTGTGAACACATTATACAAGGGGGACGTTGCCTCTGTTCTTTTAAAAGCAGAATTCCTCAAGCTGCTAGATGTCACCTTTAGCTTAGGAGGCTGGTCCTCGTGGAGGAACTGGTGAGAACGCTCCCTTTGTCTGCCACGTGTGTTCTCGCCCAGAATTCAGCAGCAGCCTGGGAAAAGCAGGGATGGGCGCTGAGCTGACAGCAGGGCAGGGTCCAGCCCAGCCAGCAACTGTGGTTGCTCTGTATGCAGAGGAGGACATGTTATTAGTCTCATTACTTGAAAAAGGCTATTAATGGAGAAGTGTACTTGTGGAGGGATGGCGGGTAAAGGAAGAGAACTGAGAGAAGAGACAGCTATTGTGTCTGATTCTCAAGGTTACCTGTTGCGATAAGGCTGCAGCTCCCTTGTGGCCTGGAAAAGCAATTTCTTTCCGATAGCTTTATAATAAAGAGGAAAGACCCTTTTGTTAGCAATACCTTGTATTTATCTCACGTCTTTCTCCGGAGGAAAGAAACTGCAAGTGCTTCACAGATTTTATCTGTGTAGGAAGCTGATGAGTAGGTGCGAAGACCTGGTGAACTCAGCCCGTCTGTGCCTGGTGCCCTGGCCGGCAGTCCGGGATGGCGTCTGGGGGTGAGGGCTGACACGAGTGGGTCTGCAAGCGCCCTTGCAGCGGGCACTGCGTTCCAGGCTGCAGGGTGGCCCACTCCTACCCAGGTCCTCGTTCCGTGCCTCTCGGTCACGAGCGTCCAGTCCAGAATCCCACTCCAGCAGTCTTAAGTGGGAGGGGCTTTAGCTAAAGGAATTGAGAGCATTTTGAAGGATACAGGTCCTGTACGGACCTCACGAAGGTCTAGAATGGGACTGACACACCATCATCCTCTCTCTCCTTCTCACCTTGGGTTCACACCGTGTCCTGGGGCTGCCCGTGTCTGTGTACGTGTTTCCATGCCCTGCTCTTTCTACAGACACCCCTTTCTCTGCTTGCCTCTCTGGATCCATGGCCCCCAAATGGCAGCCTCGACACTTGACTTTCAGGTTCAGGGGAGCATATCATTTAGTTATCCTATGAGAGGAACCAGACTGGCCCAGCTTGGAGCTTAGACTGGTGCCCACACGGTGCAGTCATTTCCAGTAGTTGGAAGGACTTCCTCCTCCAGGGCATAGAAGGATTTGTCCCTTGTATCTCTTTTTATGCTGTTCCCGTTGCTTGGAATGGCCTTGGCCTTGACTGCTTGGAGGACCCTCAGCTCGCGTGTATCTTTCTCAGAGAGGCCATCCCCAGCCACCTTCTTTGCCTCTCCAAATCCTTCGTGCTCAGAAAAACATATCAGTCCCTCTGCTCCTCCACTGTCTTATTATTATTTGCTCATTTGTGTCCTTGACTCTGTGTCCCACTAGCAAACCTTGACAGCAAGGCTTTGGGTCTTCTTTATGTATCTTGAAAGCTAGTGTAATACTTAGCAGATGCCTATTGAGCGAATGAATGCAGGAAAACCAATAGGTCTCACGAAACAAAGGCTTTGAGCTTTTTTTGTCTTTACGCTTATGTTTTGTTAGCAGCAGAAGAAATGATCCTCCTCTTTCATGAGCACTTATCATGACCCAATAAAGAGACTTGGGAGTAAAGAGCACTTGCCACCGGGCCCTTTCACTTCGGGGCATTAAGGGCGGCACACGGAGGCCACAACCAGTTTGCCCTGCCCCGTGGTCTGTGGCTCGGTTCTTGCCCCTTCCTTGCTGTCAGTCAGTCTCACGGCTCCCAACGTGCGGGAGCTGGGGAGTCGGCATTCGTGCAGTGCACAAGCTTTCCTTTTACTTTATGATAATGAACATACAGCTTCGTGATCGTATTAAGAATGGTGCTGTTGGTTTCTGATCACGTGCCTCACAAATTCACACTGAGATCCTTTTGCTTTTAAATTTGCAGCAGGAACTAAACATGGCAAAATCACTGTATGACAGCGGGGTTTGGGGTTTGGGTAGGAACGTAGGGTGGCAACACTGAATCACTCGAAGGGTTTTCCAACTGGCCCATCTCCCACCTTCACCTGGAGCCCATTCCTAGCTTGCTCCCCAGATTAATCTGATCCCTCCTTCTCCCGTAGGTGGCACCTTCCACTTTCACCCCTTTGCTCGTTGCTTCCATCTCATCCTCCCAGGCTCTTGTGAAAATGGTGTGAAAGAGAAGAAGGAGGAGGAGACAGGATGGATGAGCGTTCATCCTATCCTATTTTTTTCTCAGTGCTTCCAAATACCACTCCTTGAGTTTCCATGTCTCCACGATCGTCCTTAGCAACAAGCCAGTATCTTCGCTGGTGTGTGGCAGCTGTGGGGCCCACAGTGAGGTGTTAGGACATAAACACCTCTAATCCACTCTTAAGTCCTTCGCTCTGTGTTTTCATAATATTAGCCGTAATGAACTCTTCACGTACTGATGTCAGTTTAATATCCGGCTTCCCCAGGAAGGGCCTCGTAATTTAGCATTAATTAATGATGACTTACTGCAAATTATGTTACTGACTTCCCGACGCTCCTGGGTACATCTTTCAGATGGAGCCATAACATTATTATTTCGCGTTCACACAGCACTTCGCACACGAAGAACACTCGGTAATTGAGTTAGCAGTGTTGTCACCAGTCCTCATGTGGATCCTGTCATGTGGGTAAATGGAAGTGTCTGTCCCTCGTTATAGGGGAGCTTGACACGCTGAGTTCCAAACTTGCCTAATTGCTACCATGGTGGAGTGCGTTTCCTCATCTCGGAGTTTAGAATGTAAGGTAACGACTGGCTGGGGTTCATGAAGTGTTCAATGGAAATGGCTCTCTATGAAGCACAATACTGCCAGTTAGCCCCATCAGGTGTTTTAAATACCCAGAAAGAACCAGAGAGGGAGCTGAAGTCTGGACGATGTGTCACCAGATCCTTAGATATGGGAGAACGTGGTGCCGGTGGTAAGGGAGACCTCTGAGATACAGGAAAGGCCACCCAGGAAAAATAGGCCACCAATTTGGACCATATTGCTCATAAATATGACCGAGGTCATAAGTTTTTGTTACAGTTTTCAACCTATTTTATGGGGTGGAGTTTTCAGTGGCAAACATCTTTCTCTGTGGCCAAAATCATTTAGAATCATTGGGAATTTGCTTTCTATAGTGGATGTATGGTAGAGTAGGGGAGAAAAATCTCCTGGTCGTTTTCTCCATTTTCAGGATTGAGGAAGGTCAAGAATGGGGAGATGGCCAACAAGCCCAGCCCCAAAGAGCAAGGAGGCATAGACTGGAGAGAAATCTTTGGTCATGCAATATAGGATCCTTTTTCTTCTCTTCTCTACCCTTTGTCTCCTGCCTAGCAATGTTAGCCTTTTGTGCTGGACACATTATGTAGTCTGAAATATTAAACACTCCATTTGAAACAATATTTTGATTTCTAATAAGTGATAAGGAGAGGGGAAATGAGGTTCCCCTCTGGCCAGAAAAAGGGCAATCTTCACTTTCCATGGGAGAAAGATAACCCCAGTCGATTTGTGGAGATGGTGTCAAAATTAAATTATTTCTCCAGAAACTTATATGTATACAAAAATCCAACTCATCTTTTTTGGAAGAGACGCTATTACCATCTTTCTTTTGTCCCCGTTCTGCGGCAAGCTCTGGGACCTTAATTAATCCCCGCTCTTGATTTTATTGGTTCATTTCTGTCTCGTCCTTGTCTTGCTTGCCAACCCCATTTTAAAGCAGAAAATTGGCTCCCACGACAGACAACTAAGAATTCATTTCAAGCTCAAATATGAGTAGGACTCATATCAGAAACTTTTATTTATTCCTTGACTCATATCAGAATCTTTTGATGAAGCCCAAGCAAACAAGCGATGCATTCAGATCAGATTAGCAATTTGCACCTTCTTGGAGGGCTTAGCAGGGCGGCTTTATTCTGATGTCTGAAAAAAAATTTATTTGTATCTGTTGGGAAATGTAACCTCATTTGCATCTGGGGCTGTGTCCCTGGGCCAGTAATGATGGTAAATCGACTCAAGTTTCAAGCAGTCTGGTGGTGCTCAGATCATCGAATTCACCCGAGGGAGGACAATGTGCCCTTGAGGTGGCCTCCACCTCCCTGCACACCTCTTGCAGACGCTTCTAGGTGGAAAATGGGGAGATCAACTCGAGGCAGGGTTGGGGGTGGAGAGGCTGTGTGGAAAAAGCTCAGCAGAGGCAACTCTACAGTCTGACCGTCTGAAATTTAAATTCTGACTCCTCGCTCTCTAGACGTGTTAGCTTGGGCAAGTCACCTGACCTTGAGCCTCAATTTCCTTACCAGGAAAATGGGCATAATAATATTTACCCTATAGGATTGTTGTAAAGATTAAATTAAATGATGTCCTGAGGCAATTGGCACATGGCAAGCCCTCAATCAAGGGTTTTTTTTTTCTTGATATGCAGAGTTAAAATATGATGAGAGAAATAGGAAGCAGGCAGCCGATATTTGTGAACCACAGACATGGAGAAAAGCTCATTGGCTGACATCTTGTTTGGTACCCATCGAAGCATATAAGTTAAATCTCCAGGCCACCCCCATCCTCTAGGTTCATGGAAGAGTAATGAGGCTCATCTACTAGGTTCACGGATAGAATAATGAGGTTCTTCTCCGGGCAGGCCAGTGAGTAGAGGTGGGGGCTGTGGCAGCAGCTATGTATGTGTTTCCGGGTCACCAGCTTGTGAGTGATGGAGCTGGAATCTGCATCCAGGTTGTCTGACTTGTCTGACTCCAGAACAGTGGTTCTCAACCTTGTCTGCACACTAAATTGACCTGGGAAGCTTCTTCATGTCCAGATGCTCAGGCTGGGCTCCAGCTCAGTTAACCAGAGCCTCTGGGAGTGGGACTCAGGCAGCAGCAGTGCTGAAAGTTTCCCAGATGACAGCGTGCAGCAAGGCTGAGAAGACTACTTTAGACCAGGGCAATGGTTTTCAGAGTGTGGTCCCTGGACCACCAACATCCCCTGAGTAATTGAGGAAAATGCAAATTATCGTGCTCCATCCCAGACCTTCTCTTTTTAACAATTAAATTTACTGGAGTAACATTGATTAATAAAATTATGTACGTTTGAAATGTACAAATTTATGCTACATCATTTGTATAATGCATTGCGTTCACCACCTAAAGTCTCATTTCCTTCTGTCACCATGTATTTGACCCTCTTTGCTCTCTCCACTTTCCCACTACCCCCTTCCCCTCTGATAACTATCACACTGTTATTTGTTTGTTTATTTTTGTTTATTTGTTGCTTTCTGTTTTATATCTTGCATATGAGCAAAATATTTCGGTTCTTGTCCTTTTCCATCTGACATTTCACTTGGGATGATACTCTGAAGATCCATCCATGCTGCAAATGGACCATTTCATTTTTTCTTGTGGCTGAGTAGTGTTCCAGTGTATATATTTACCACAGCTTCTTTATCCATCATCCAGGCCTAGGTAATTTCCATGTCTTGGCCACCGCGAATAATGCTACAGTGAACCTAGAGGTGATGTATATTTTTAAGAATAAAAATATTCTGAATCAGAAACTCTGGTTGTGGACCCACAGTCTCTGTTTTCACAGGCCCCTCCCCCCAAGGGATTCTGCTTCATGCTCGTTTGAGAACCACTGCTTTGAGGCTGTACCTCTCAAACTGCAGTGTACCTACAAATCACCTACGAATCTCGCTAAATTGTAGGTATGGATTCAGGAGCATTCAGGTATGGGACCAGACTTTTGAATTGGTGATACAGGGGTTGCTTGTGCACCAGTCATGTTTGAGGGGTGAGGGAGCTTCCTCTAGAGTCCCCAGAATCAGCTGCGATGTTTATTAACATGCAAATTCCTTGGCCCCACTCCAGACCTACTGAATTCTGATCTCTGAAGATGAGATCGGGTGGTACACATTTACACAAACACCAGGGTGATATTTTTAACGTTCTGGTAGATAGGAAAACCTGTGCTCCCCAGGGGCCTCATCATGACAGCCCCTGGCCTTCTCCCAGCAAGTCCATTTCAATCCACAGGGACGTTCAGTCAGCCAGCCGGGCAGGGTCTGGACAGCAGGCCTTTGATGCTGGGCCTTCAAAAAGGGAACTGGCAACGGAAGCCCTCGGGCTGCTGTCAGCACATCCTCGGAGAAGAGCCACATCTCACCATGTCCACAGGCTTCAGAGAGCAGGGCTGTGCTAATCCCCTCATCCCTGACACCGCCCTGTGCAAATACCTTGGGCCCTCTCACTGGAAATGCAACTCTCCTGCCCGCGTTGGATCTGCGGTGACTGCCGGCCTGCCCAACCACTCCATGACCCAGCAGCCTTTGGCCGGCCCACAGGCCAGTAGACATGATCCTCCTTGGATGTGCAGAATGCTGCTTGCCTCAGGTGTCGGCCAGCTGTTTTAGCTTAATGAGCACAGAACAATGGAAACCCAAAGAGCTGGCTTCTAGTTCAACTCGAGACAAATATATGTTCACGTGGGTACTGGGTAGGCGAGAGGCAGGCTCTTCGTAGGCAGTCAGCCCTTACTCTGGAGCCAGTTAGGCTGGTTTCTCCACAGGGCCCTTGAACCCAGGCTCCCGTAAGTGCTGTAGTCCCGTCATCCTGTGGGGCAGGGGCAGGATGGGATGTACAAGAAGGTCCCAGGAACAACCACACCTCAGAACCCCGATCCATCTCTCCTCAAATAGATCTGTCTTTGCTCCTTAGCAAGGAGCTTGGATGTCCATCCTTGGCTACTTATTTCTTTAGCCCTCATGAGCTTCTCAACCGTAGACTCCGCTCTGAAAACCTAAGATATAAATATTCCTGAGCTGTTTCCTCACCTCTGAAATGGGCAATCCTCATTTAGACCGGAATGAGGATGGAATAGTTGATACGTGAAAAAGAAAAGCAGTCGGGAGAAGGCCTGGTACAGAGCAAGGGCGCTCTATGTATTAGCCGCTATTATTGTTATTATCACCAGGTAAGGTACAAAATGGTATCTCTCTGTGGGAGAGGAGCGTTCCCTGCTAGATCATTTGCTAAACATGCCTCCAGGCAGACAGCCTGAGGCTTACAGTGCCCAGCCATTCTGATCAGAAAGGAGCTGGATGCAGGGAGAAGAGGTGAATAAGGTACCTGGGAACATCCCTTCCATCCTGAAGAGTGAGTGAGGGACTCTGATGCCCCCATGGTCTAGAAAACAGTGCCTGACCTGGCAACATGGGCTTGTCTAGGCATCTTAGTTGACAGATGAACAGAAATGACCAGCTGGTTGACCTGCATTTCAATGACCCCCTGCAGACTGGCCTCCGCCGTCTCTGCCATGGTGCAGGGGGCCCGGTATTGCTTGGAGGGGCCCTTTACGATGTGGCAAAAGGCCTCCTTCAGCTCGATTCGCTCCAAGGCCTCTGGATGGCATAATAGCCATTAAAAAGCCATTTTAAAGAGTTCAGTCGAGGTCTCCTTAATAAAGTGCAATGAAACAGAAGGAACATGTTACGGCCCCCAGGTGTGTCTGCAGTGAAGTGAGGCTTCCTACACTGCCCCCACCTGAAACTCAAAGATCTCGCCCTTTCCAGAGCTAGCCTGGCCTGGCCTTTTAGCTCCGAAGTTGCCCTGTGAGGCCCATTCCAGCCGGCTTCAAAGGTGGTGTTATTGTCGGCTGGAACCCAAGACGCGATGTGCAGAACAGGAAGCCTGGGGAAGCAGGCATGTCACGGAGGTAGGGGGAAGCGCCGGGCGGTAGCTGGCACTCAAAGGTGGCAGGTGCACACACGTATGTGTCACACCTCCCGTGCACTCGTTATACACACAGAACACGCTACTGTATTCACAGAGCTCATCTGCGTTCGCCTTTCTTGTTGGTCGTCGTTTTAGTTGGCTGTTTCCATCTTACCTTTCTTCCCTCTGCTCTCTATCTGGGGCCCTGGAGCGGGGGAGGGGGCATGGAGATGAAATGGGGGCTCAGAAGCAGGTGACAGGTCTCCACATGGCCTTTCTGACAGCATTTGCCGAGGTCTGTGATCTTGTGTAACCCAGGGAGGGAGGAGAGGCATTTTCCTTTCCCACCCCCCTCCCCAGTTTTGCTTATGGGGAAAATGAGGATGGGTGTGGTGAAATGACTTACCGCAGGCCACTGGTTGGATCCTGACTGCTACAGCTCAAATAGATAGGACGATACCTATGTCCTGCACATCAACCCTGTCGACCCAAGCTTGGCGTGAGTACCTCATGCGTGAACCTGGGGACTTCAAAGACACTTGCTTGCTGACTGAAGTATTCCAGCTTTGGTGTTTTTCCAAGTTCTCCTAATTGTATACGTTTAGCTGGTAAGTGAGAGAGAAGAGGACCTGCATTGGGATATGAAGACAATGGGTTGGTTTTACTGGAAATTGAAAAGCCAGAAGTTTGGCTCTACTTTTTACCATCCAAGGCAGGCTCTGGGGAAGGCCTAGACGATCCGAGGCCGGGTTAAACCCCATTCTCCTGTCCTCTGTGGGGCTCGTCTCCCGCCTCTCTCCAGCTCACCTTCCTGATTTCCCCTCAAGGTGCAGGAACTCAGAGAAGCAGGCACAAGAGGGTCAGAGTGTGGGAAGTGGGGAGGACGGAGCCCGGGAAAAAGTGGGGGGGGGGAGGCAGTGAGTCATCTTGTTTGGTTTAAAAAAAGTAAGATGCTAAAACAGAGCCCATTAAGAAAAAATTTTTAGAATTTCTTCCCTGAGCCCCTGACACATGGCTGTGTGGCCTTCCTGTGTCAGTGACAGTAGCTCAGGGTTTCCACCAGAATTGTCGGCCTTAGAAGAATCCCTCCCCCCAGTCCTCAGAGCCATGCACACTGCAGCCCATTCTCGCGTGAGCTGTTGGCCCACGTTCACCATTTCCCTGTTTGCCTTTCAGTGTCTCCCCTCTGCTCTCTTAGAGCTCAGAGAGTTGTCCCCACCCTGGAGCTTAAACGGAGTGGGTGGGTGGGCTTCTTGAGGAACGACTGTCCTCTCTCAGCGCGTCCATGGCCCTTGTCACTTCAGGCTGGGAGGCTCGAGGACAGCAAGCCACGGACATGCCAAGGACATGGAGACCGAACTGAGTTCCGTTGCCTGCGGCAACCGATTCCGGGGTGCTCCTCTGGCTTGGGGGCGCCTGTGTTTGAGAACCAGGGCACTTTGGTTGGGGTTTGAGGGTGTGCAGGTTTTTCCTCCCTGCACAGGAAGTAGTGAGATTTTTTTTTTTTAATTTTCTGGCAGAATTCTCTCACATACACATACACACACTTATTTTCGTGTGCGTGCCTGCAGTCACCTCCCGAGCCTCGGCTGATGTATGAATATGTATCCTCAGCTGTTTCTGTTGGAGGAGCTTTTGGAATACATTCCGGGAACCTGAGCCTGAGGAATTCAGCTCTGGATCTCCAACTTAATAAAGAAACCGAGGAACAACTGTCGAAATAATACTCATTTGGAATTGGAGACTTGGGTTCTGCTAATTTTGCTTCCACCCAGCTGTGGGCAAGTCGCATAATGTTTATGAGCCTCCCTTTCCTTAGCTATTTATTGAGTTAACATACTTGTCTCGCAAGGTTACGTGAGGATTAAATGATGTTAAATATGATAATGGTTGCGGCAATGTTATGGGGACTGATAAAGATATTTTAATGAAGACTCGGGGTACCGTTTGTGTGCATGGTGCTAAGTATGGCTTGGGGTTCTTTAGAAGAAGTAAAAGACAGGAACCCTTTTAAAAAAAATTCTAGTACAATACACATAATATAAAATTTACCCTCTTAACCTTTTTTAATTATACAGTTCGGTAATGTTAAGTATATTCACATTGCTGGACCATCAGTCTGCAGAGTTTTTTCATCTTGCAAAACTAAAACTCTGGATTTGTTCAATAACAACTCCCCACTTCTCCCTCCCTCAGCCCTTGGCAACTGCCATTCTACTTTCTGTTTCTATGAATCCGAATGCTCTAGGTACCGCATATAAATGGAACCTTACAGTCTTTGCCTTTTTGTGACTGGCTTATTTCACTTAGCATAAAGCCCTCAAGGTTTATATAAGTTGTAGCAGCTGTCAAAATTTCCTTCCTTCTTAAGACTGAATACTATTCCAAGGGCAAGGGCCTTTTAACCATGTCTGGGTAACATAAAAAAACATATATGCAGAGCCATGAAAAGTGACAAAGCAGCCCGACACACAAGGGCCCCATGCATAGCCATCGAATCGTGGGGAGGGGACAGTCCCACGTGTTTTCCAGGAGGCCTGGGCCCTCCCTGGGCCTGGCTCTGTGGTTTAGGGCTGAGCATTCCTGGGCTACAGCATCTGGGGCAGGCCAAATATGTATATTCCTCAGAGCCCCGTGGTTCATCAAGCAGCTCCCAAACAAATAGGACCAAAGAGTGGTGAACACTTTGGATTCGCTCCTGAGTTTCCAGGAGTGAGGGATCATGGGAGCTAGCAATAGGGAAGGGAGCAGCAGGCACCCCAGCTGGAGACCTGGAGAGCAGAGAGTGCTGGTAACAAGTTTCCTTTCCAGTCTGACGTCTGAGAAACAATGGCTTATTTCCATTTTGTAGATGAAAGTAATGCTTGTAAAACGTTTAACACGGAACTCGTGGGCTTAGCTGTCCAGCCACATGGGTGACGCTGGCCTGCCCACCTTCACCCGTTCCCAGTGGAGCAGAGAGAACATTCAAACATCCCCATTGCCGTTCGGTTCAGTGACCTGGCTTCCAAGGAACAGAGCTCTGTGACGGTCTCAGTCTCCGTCCGACCCAGAAGGTCAGCACCTCTCCTCCTGTGGAGAGTTGTGCAAAGCCTTTTTCTTATGAGCCATGTGGAAATCTGAAGAGAGGGGCACGATACCTCCCCCAACTTCCCTAATTCCATTGTATTGAGTAAATGCCTCCTGCATTTCCTACCAGCAGCAGTAGGGCTCATTCTCTCACCCTTGACTGGGGTGGATTTAAATGTTTTGCTTTGTATATTCATTTTAATCAAAATCAGGTGAGCCATTGCAAGGTCCCAGTTAATGATATCTACTAGATATTTATCATGCAATGTCTCTAACTCATTGTCATGTATTAGCAGATATAAAAGAAGTATTGCTTTGGCTCCTCCTTGTTCTGGGTCTTCAGGAGTAAGCTAAGTGATGAGGAATAGAAGGATAAATTGGGAGGAGAACTGGTCCAGGGGGGAGCCAAGATCAGACAACAGCTGTTTTTCAGGAGGCTGGTTTGCTGAGTGGACATCTCTGTCTGGTCTGGGAGTAGTGTAGGTTGCAGAAGGGATATCATACTTCTTGGACTTAAACTAATGTTTTATTGGGTTCACATGGTAAATTTAAACCTTCACTTTAAGAAAAATGTGTGACAAAAGTAGTGTCTGTCTGAAGCCTGAGCCAGGTTGTAGTCGCGGCAGTGACTGGTAGAACTCTGTTGGATGAATGAACTTGCAACCCGGTTGCCAATAGTAACCTCTCTGATGGACAAAGCAAGGAACCTGTGAGGGAGCATGGTCCTGCCCAGCTTTGTTTGAACTTTGGTTCAAACAAAAGGGGCATTTCTATCTAAGTAATAAAGGTTAGCTCCAAGCAAGAGTGGAGAGAAGCCATAACTAAGATAACGGAAGCTAATAATTCTTGGCTTTGCCTCTTTCCCTCCCCATTCTTTCCCTAAGCCCCGGTGACCTAAAGTTTTAATATAGCAAGTGCTGACATCAGCCTCGGACAGGCACTCTGGCTATGGAGCTGAAGACAGGGAAGGCTGACATAGATCAAGGTTAATTCACATGAAAAAGAGAAATAGAAGTACTGCAAAAACAAAGTCATTTTTCTTGGTGTTCTGAATAATATCTATGGTGCCATATTTCTTTACACTTCGCTCTTAATTTATTAGATAACGATTCATCAATTATGAAACAAGGAATGTAATATTTTAATAAAAAATTAAATAGATGAAATTCAACCTGATTATAAACTTGGCTTTATCTTTCTCATTAATGGCGGGGGTATAATAAGAAATACTGTTTGGTTTTTTTTCCAGGTTTCTGGCACAGAGCTCCTAAAACCTTTGGAATTTCCTGAGTGACAGGGGTGTATTTTGTTATTCACAATGAGCCCTTGTCAACCACATCTGACTTTATGCTAATGGGGTGGCTCTTGGTGGGCCTCTAGAGAGGTTTGGCTAGAAATAAATGATAAAAATTTATTCAAGGGTCTTAGGACTTGCAAACGAGAAATACAACTAAGCAAAACCTCAGAAGTATTCCAACGAAGAAAGAAAAGCTGAGTTCTTACAGTAAACAGTGTGTTCTTGAGACTGCTCAGTCCCATGTTCTTTGCTCCTAGGATTGGTCCAGAAAAATTGTCAGTCAGATGCCAGGTGGTCTGGAGGATGGGCAGCAGGAGGTCTGGTCATGTCAGGTGGTTCAGGTAGTGGATGTCAGGTGGTCTGGATCCATGAGCTCTTCAGGGGGAAAGCAGAAGGCTATCTGGAGGTCTGGTGTATGTCCAAGCATTAACACAGGCCTGGGAAGTTCAAAAGTTTAAGTTTCCAGAATAGAGCCATTTCCTCATGCCTCAACGTACTTAATCTCAGCAATTTAGCATCTTGACTAGAGCAACTCTATTTTATCACATCGCTCTATTCCTCATTGTATGTAACTCATCAATAATGAATATCCAGAGTATGTGAAGAATTCCATAAATCTATAAGAAAAAGATAAACAAGCCATCAAAAATCACCAAAAGATAAAGATAAAGCAATTCACTGATGAGGAATCCTGAATAGCCAATACATGAAAATATTCGATCTTAGTGATATCCAGAAAACATGAAAAAAATCTCACAACGAGATGCCATTTTGTATCTATCAATTTAGTAAAAATTTAAAAAGTTTGATAACACCACGTGTCACCAAGAACGTGGCATAATGGACAGTCTCTTACAATGCTGGTGGGAATAGCCGGTTCGGCAGTAAAATTTAAGACACGCAGACTCTGATCCAGCTGTTTCACTTCCAGCTGTGTATATGCTACAGACAGTCATGTATAGAGAAGAAGATGTGTACAATGGTGATCATTGCAGCCTTGTTTATAATGGTTTCCTAAGTAACAAGGTGCAGAATATTATAAATAGCATGAAATGAATTCTATAAACTTTAGAAACATATAAAACAGTCCAATATGCTTTCATGGAAGCACATGTAGTAAGACCCAAATACACAGATGAGGATACACAGTGGCTTCAGGAGAACTGTCTCTTCTAGGAAATGGGATAGGGCAGGTGTGAGGATTTAACTATACCTGTAATGTTTTACTTCTCTTAAAAATTTTAAACAATATGGAAAAGTTTAACAATTGTTAATTCTCTATGGTGGACGCATGTTACTCTTCTCTGATTTTTGTATATTTGAAATAGTTCATAAATGCATTCTTTAAAATAAAAAAAGCCACCATCACGGATCGTGAAGGAGACATGGAGAGTCACCAGGGCAGTGTCTTGTGTACAGCTTGCTGGGAGATGGCCACTAGCCTACTCTGCTGATATGTCTCCAGCTGCAGAAGAGTCACTGCCTCTTGCACACCTGACCATTCCATGACTGGGGACATCCTCAAGGTCAGTCAGGGAGCTGGGCAGCCGTCGCTTTTTACTTTGCCACTTCACCGTGAGAGAAGCAATACCGTGGACACCTCTTTGCTCAGACCTTGGATGAGAAGCTTTTCGCCTCTCTCACCATCTCGCTTACTCTTCTTTAGATGCTCTGAGAGAAGGCGTTATGGCGCCCAAAGTTGAAATGAGTGCTGTGGATGTGATCAGATAACATCAGAGCACAGGGACCCCATAATTCATGCGAACTGGATATTGTGCCTTAATAAGTTTGCGTAAGCCCTTTAAATAGCCGCATCAATATCATCGCCTCATATTAGGTTAGTGATCAGTGACTACCTAACTCCTCTCTTGTGCCCCCCAAATCCTTCACACATAAATTGCCGCCAAATTGCTACTCCCTCTGCAGCCATTCTGCATTTCTACAAGTGAATTTCCAAGACTGCTGCCGGGCTCTGCATTTATACTGGTTAAATTTTATCTTTTTGGCTTCAGCCACGCATTCCAGAATTGAGATCATTCTGAATTGTCGATTATCTAAGACACGTGCTCTCCCCACCAGGTTAGTGTCATCTGAATAATGGATTGACATATTTTTAAAAGGACAGGGCCAAGGACGATTCCTGTAGCGAGGCAGTGAAACTTTTCTTCGGATTGACACAGAAGCATTAATCAGTAATCTCTGGGTGTAGCAGTTCAATTGGCCATGAACTTGCCCCAAGTTATTATCATCTGATACTGTGGGAATGCAAGAGACAGAGTGGCTGAAAGACTCAATATTATAAAGATGTGAATTCCCTCCAGATGAATCCATAAATTGAATGCAACTCAAGGCAAAATCATGATAACCTTTTTCATAGCACTTGGTAAGCTGACTCTAAAATTTACTCGGGAGAGCAAAGGAAGAACCAGGGATATTGAAGATATCTTTGAGAAAAAGAACAAGAATGGGGGGGGGAATCAATCTAATGGAAATCAGGGCTTATTAAAAAGCTATAATGATTAAGGCAGCTTGGTATTGGCACAGAAAAA
Source organism: Macroglossus sobrinus (assembly GCA_004027375.1). NCBI lineage: Eukaryota > Metazoa > Chordata > Mammalia > Chiroptera > Pteropodidae > Macroglossus > Macroglossus sobrinus. The sequence continues at coordinate 67,298 of PVKZ01002215.1, forward strand.
GAGATGAATGGACAGGAGATCCTAGAAATAAAATCACAAATATATGGGAATTTGATATGTGGCAAGGGGCATTGCAAGTCTGTAAGTATGCATAGGCTATTTTAAAAATGGCACTGGGATACCTGGTAATCCATAATGGAAGAAAATCCTCTCTCTATTTCAAACCTATATGAAAATAGATTCCAGGATATTTGAAGACTAAAATGTAAAAAGAAAAACTTCAAAATATTGGGGGAAAGTGTAAGAAAATACCTTCATGACCCTGAAAGTAAGAAGGGCTTTTTAAACAAGATGCCAAAAGCATAAACAAAATGAGAAGTTTGATAGATTTGACTTTGTTAGAATTCAAAATATTATCCATGTATCAAAATAAAGTTAAAAGTCAAGTTACAGGTTTGGAAAAGATGTTTGTAAAATTCACAAAAGATAAATAATTAGTAACCAGAATATGAAAAATCCTCTTACAAATCAATATGAAAAATACATAACAGAAAAAGAAGCAAAGACTAGGTCTAAACATTTTCCAGAAAGGAAGTCTAAGTGAATACATGAGAAGATGCTCAGCCTCATTAAAACACACAAATGCAAATTAAAATCACAGTGAGATACACTTCTGACCCATCGGACTGACAAAGATTAGGAAATCTGTTATAGCATCAATAAGAATGTGGAGCAAGGGAAACCGTCATACAGTGACGGTGAGTTTCATGGTATAGCCACGGAGAGAAGGTTTGGAAATAGCTAGCAAAGCGGACAATGTCCATAGCTTGTGGAAATAGTAATTTTATTTCCATGTGTGAATTCTAGAGAAACTCACATATGCAGTAGGAGACTGTTTGCATGAGTGTGGGTTGTAACATTGTTGTTGAGAATGATATAATTAGAAACAACCTGAATGACCATCAATAGAAGATGAATGAAATACTGTGAAACATTCATTCAGTGCTATAGTTTCTGGTGATGGAAATGATTGAACTAAATCTACATGTATAACATGCAGCAAAGAAAGCAAGTAGCAGAAAGATACATATAGGCTGGTGCTATTTACATAAAGTCTAAAAGAGTACAAATGATACTATATTTTAGGGGTGGTAAACTGTAGCCTGTGGGCTAATCTGATGTAAAGAACTCCTATTTTTGTAAAGTTTTGTTTGAACACAGCCACACTCATTTCTTATCTCTGGCTGCTTATGTGCTACAAAGGCAGAGGTGAATAATTGAAACAGAGATAGATAGTATGGCCTACGAAGTCCAAAATATTTACTTTCTGGTCCCTGGGACATATGTGTATTGGTTAGACTAACGTATGACATTAGTGGCTTACAAATGAGAAAAGTTTATTTTTTTCATTTGAATGGCTAGGTAAACTTTCCAGGGCTCCTGGGGGTAGCTCACCAATCATCAGAGACCTAAGATCCTTCCCTGTGGGTTTTTCTGTCATCCCCAGTGTGCCATGTCTAGCTCGTGGTCCAAGGTGGCACCCAGTTCTCATCATCACATCCTGCTTCCAGCCAGTGTGACGGAGGCTACAAAGAAGGGTCACACAGGCACCTTCGTTTTAAGCATGTGACCTAGAAGGTATACACATCCATTGGCAAGAATTTGTTCACAGGGCTGTGCCCACCTGCAAGAAAGTTAGGAAACATGCTTTATTTACCTGGGCTATCATGTGCTAGCAAGAAAATGCTGTTACCATGAAAACGAGAAGAATGGCCGTTGGAGGACAACTAGATGCTTCTGCAACAGGCTCATGTACTAGGACAGAGAAAAGTACGAAGCACCATGACTGGTTTGGGCGGGATGGTCACTTGTAGGCAAGAGGCAGTGGAATCAGAGAGCTATGCCATTAAAAGAGGGGAGAAAAAAAGCTAAAGCTAGAAATGCAAGACATAGTTTTATGCCTTAAGGTCTGAAGTCAAATCTATACATAAATCGCAATTATTCATGTACATAAATACATGTATTTAGCTAGAAGAGAGGGGAATAATAAAAGGAAAATATCAAAGGTGAAGTAGGGGAGACATGAGTGGATGTCTCGTAAGAAAGACAAGATACGCTAAATGAAATGCCAATATAAAGCACAGGGTATTGGCACAGAATTTCATCGGACTAAGAAAGTTACAGTTAGCACAGTATTGATTTTTGTATGGTCACTTTATTATGGGCATCTACTGATGCTGGGCATTGGAGCCAGTAGGTCAAGGGGTTTTGGGACAGGCTGGAAACGCGTTGTTTACAGATAGGCCTTGGTTATCTTGTCTTTTGAAATCCTGACAGTAAAGAGTGAACACTTAGGTAGGAGCTGGAAGAATCGCACAGCTGTGGGAAAACAGGCATTGCCTCTTAGAATGCGTATGTGGTCAGCTGCAGAAGAAGGTGAGAACTACTCTCTTTTGGGTCTTTTGTCTGCCTGATGTTAGGTGCCTAGCACAGAAGGAGATGAGTTGAAAGGAGCAGGGCCCCAGACTTTTAAAAGAGAACCTTCAGATGCAGGAACTGCCTTGCCCTGCTGCTGAGTACGTAGATTGTATAACCATCTCATATTATTTAATTAAATTGAGACTGCTTTTTGCCCCACGTGACCCAGCACTCCCGGGCACATATCCCAAAGACACGGTTTCACAGGTTTTAGTGGCATGTGCGAGGATGCTCCTGGCTTCACGGCTTCATTGTTGGTGGTGGGGAGGTGGAGGGAGGCTGGGTTACTGTCACCTGGGGAATGAGGAGCACAATGTGGCAGATGTTCGCCGTGGACTGCTGGGCAGTGGTTACAAACAGAGGACTGGAGACGCACGTAGCCACGCAGGAGAATTTAAAAGCACAGCGCCGATGGAAAAGAGTAAGGGGATTGAGATCTATAGCCCAATTACATTTATGTAAGTGAGAAATACATGTACGCAGAACCATAGCATGCATTTTCCAGGAGCATCTACACGTTAAAATAGTGGCTTAGGAAGTGAGGGAAGAGCAACCCTGTGGGCGTTCACTCACCTGCCTTTCTATCCGGTCTCAGTACCTCGCATTCCTCCTGCCGGTCTGATCTTAGATGCTCCAGCTTTGATCCTCACTGGACCTGGCATCTTTTGTTTTGCTTCCTCGGCGTCTGACCGTGGTCCAGCCCCGAACTCCGCTGTGCCACCCAGACTTGGCTTTGACATCTCACTGTTGCTCTCTGGGTTGCTGACCACACTGCTCACCTTCTGGTCTTGCCTCCATCACTCCCAGCTCGCCACTGACAGCTTGCGGTGGCCTCGCTCCGCTACACGGCCATACAGGTCAACTGGTGTGTGGAGGATGAGCCTGCTTGAACTTGTGCGATGGATCAGTGGTGGTCACTGATAAATAAAGTCATGGTTGCCTCCATCTGTCGTCTCCCCAGACTATTTGTCTGTCCTCCACCCTCTCTTCCCCAGGTCTGGAACTCGCGTTCCTGAGGACATGAACCCTGTCTGTCTTTTTTTTCTTCTACCTCCCGCACAGAGAGCTTTTGCTTTTTATTTAATACCTTGACAAGTGCTGATACGTTTTCATATAAACTCGCTTCTACTTCAAAAGCAAAGAGCTAAGTCATTTCGTATACATCAAAATACATATGAACAGGTGAAAAAACCAGGTACTCCAGGCCGCACACCCCATGTCCCTCGTGTCATGGGTACCGTGCTCCATCAAACAGTGAGACGGCATTCAGGATGCTGACGACATCAGCGAAAGGCTCCATGGCCAAGGGGTTACCACTATTGATACTTAGAGGAAAATACTAATCTCTGTCTTCTACCTGCCTCCAGCTGGGAATCGATCATTCGGAACCACTGGCCTCCATGGCTCTTGGCCAAGGATATTTTCTGTGTTTCTTGGACATGACACGGGGGAGGGCTGTGTATGCACAGGTGTATGGGATGGGTGGGTGGGTGATGGTGAGCACAGTCCATAAATTCCAGGACCAACAGAATGCCTGGCCACGTGTGTCCCTGGCACCAGTTAGGCCTCCAGCCTGTGATGTGGCCAAGATGTGCATGGCTTGGTGCCACGCATAGCACAACCCAGGGAGTGGTGAGGACTTGCTTCAGTGCTTGATGACAATCTGCTGTCTGTTCTCCAGGGGAGACAATCAGGCTGCTGGAAAACAGTGGTGCTACTCCCAGAAGCCCACAGGCTCGGCATGATGGCGGCAATCACTAGGTGTCCGGAGGCTAATTAAAATGCCAGAGCCTGTGCCCGGAGGCTGCTCTGACTCAGCTCTGGTGATTGCCCCACAGGGCACAGTGGCTTTGCTAACGGGTCAGTGAGCTCAGCCATGAGCCAGAAGTGAGCTAAAACTCCTCCATCTACACAATACCTCATTTTTTCAGCCCGAGGAATTTTGGCAAGAGAAATCTGCCAAAAGGCTTTGGGACCCCTTTTCGATGCAAGAAACAGAGTGGGGGGGACTCTATTTTGGATGTAAATATATTACAATTTTGCTAACGCTTTGTGGCTTCTGTGAAAAATAGGCCACTATGTTGAAATCAAGATTACTCTGGAAAATCTAGGCCATGTGGGTATTACGGTATTATAAAAACAGTTGATATAAGATGTTTTGGGATAGAGTGGTAATAACATATCAATAAAATGCCAGCAATAGACCAATGGGCTGCTGTTTGGTGAGTTTAATTAAACAATGGATCTTTTTGATGTCGCTGAATCTTTCGGCAGAAGCGGCCCAGGGAAGATGTGCCGAGAAGGTATGTTTTGATCCGGGTGGGAGAGATAAATTAAACCCAGGGGACAGGAACGTTAAAGCATTGTCATGAAGAGGTGGATGAGGGTAATGATTGTGAGTTCAAGCTGTCTGGGTTCATATCTAGACTTTAGCACTTAACTGTGTCATCTTGGACAAATTGTTCAACTTCTAGTTTTCTTCTCTATCACAGAGATTTTATTAGTACCTTCTCATAGGGTTGTAGAAAATGTTAGATGAGATAGTCTATATAAGGTGTATAGCACAGAGGCTAGAACATAGAAAGGGCTACATAAAACTTGATATTTTAATCATTAGCCTCTCACCCTCTCATTAAATATCTTAACAAAGTAGGTATTTGTATTTTTTTTTTTTTATCCATTTGGACTCCTGGATGTGTAAAACTCCAAACTCAACAAGGATGAAGATGGCCTACAATAATTGACTGACAGTAAATGGTAATGAAGTCATATGACCAAATCCGTCAGCTGCACTTGCAACTCAATTTTATTAAATTAGAATTAAAAGGAGCAGAGGGTTAAGTCCATGTTGTAGGATTGGCAGGGTTGACACTGAGGCTCTGGTGTGGTGACAACCCTGATTGTTGGTGACATCTCTATTTTACCTCTAGCTCTATTCCCATTCAGGCAAAAAAAATGTCCATCCTGGCTTTTTTTTTTTTTTTTTTACAAGAGAACAGACTCACTTTATTTATTTTCAATACATTTAAATCCTCGAGGAGTACAGCATTACACAGATTCCGTGTCCAATGGCCTTAGCTGAAAGATGGCTTCAAAACTGGGCACGAACCATGCCACAGTTTCCGGAGCACGAGTCACCTTTCCCCAGATCACCCTGGTTTTGTTCCATTTGCCACCAAGAGTCACTGTGTTGTTCTTTGCCTTGTACACATAAGCACATCTTGCCTAGCTAAACTCAGTCTCCTCTCGAGCATAAACACCTTTCGTTTTAAGAAGAGCTGTGTCTTCCCTCTGGTTCTGGAGACTCCTCGTATAGCCAGCAAAGAAGGCCTCAGACCACAGCCTTCCAGACCTGTGTGTTGTTTTAGCAGTCCCGTTCTCCGCAGGCCCCCATTTTTCTCCATGCTGGCTTTGGCATGGCTTGCCACTGAGCCGGTAGAGCATGATGTCAGCACATGCATTAGAAAGGGCTTTTGGTATTATGAAGCAGGCTTCTTGCCTGAAGACGGCCTGACACATGGTGTGGGGTCCACAGAGGCAGAGGGACCATCTTGGCTCTCCCACTGACCTCACCCTGTATTGGGGCACACAGGGTAAATGACGCCTGCTGCTCCCCTGTCCCACTGGAGCAGGATGGAGACACACGGGCCCCCATGTGCAGCTCATACCCAAGGCGTGGTGGCAGATTATAGGAAGCCCAGAGTCCTTTACTGAGCTGGGGGAGAGTTTACCCCAAATCGGTGCCGTTCTGGCTTCCTAATCTCATAGAATCATGGGGAAGACTTGCCTCACCTGTCAGCAGGAGTGGTCCCCTTGTCAGCCCTCCCTCACAACAGGCTCCTGGATCTGGGCCTGGTCACGTGACAGCTGTAGGCCTGAGTCTCAGAAATGGAGTCCCACTCCGGTGGGGAGCAGAGCCCGTGTGGGGCTTGGTTCTGGCTCAGGGTGTCCTGGCCTGACTACTCCTTGGCACTAGGCATGTACTTAAGAACTTTGGAGGAAGTCACACCAAAGCGGGGGCTTTCTCAGGCCTGGGGCCTAAAGCGAGGGCCTCTGCTCGCCCAGGACTGTGCAAGGCCCTGCCCGCCACAGTGGGTGGGATCTGGCAGCGATGCCCCGGAAGTCAGAGACCTGGTTCCAGTCTTCGCTCTGCTGACAAGCAACTTCGTGACCATGAACAAGCCGCTAAGAGTCTCTGCGGGGCCGACCTCATGGGTGTGTGACTAACGCGGTGGCACGGAGCCCTCTGATCAGAAGCAGGGCCTGCGCTTGGAGGTTAATGCTCTGAGGCTACTCTCTTGAAATGCTTAAGAATTTTCTCTTCGAATGTGTGCTTTATAGGTGAAGTCCATGGGACAGCGGAGTGTGTGCGCTGGGGCCAGGAGCCTTGGCTCAGGCATGGCCTCATCTCTTGCTACATCCTCAGCTCCCTTCCTCACAGGCAGGTTCTCAGCTGCCTCTCAGACCAGTGACCTTCGCTGCCCTCTGCTGGTAGCGGCCTGAGTGAGGGTGCAGTGAGAGTTGGCATTGGCCGTGAAAACCCCCACACAACGGGAGGGTCTGTGTTCATCCAGAGAGTGTCTCATGCCCAAGGGAGCATGAATTAAATAGCACATAAAAACGTCAGGACAGCTGAGAAAGAGACTGCTGAGGGAAGACACTGCTTTTTGAGCACGGGGTTCTATGTTTTCATTTTGCACTGGGCCCTGCAAATTATGTAGGTGGTCTGTGTCTCTGAACCCCAGCTTTCTCCTTTGTGAGAAAGTAGGGTTTGCATGAAATGACCATTGAGGTACCTTTCAGGGCTCATGTTCCAGGATCCGTCCCCTTTGCTGAAGGGACATCTGTGGCCAATCACATTTCCCCGGAGGTATTCTGTAGAGATTAACCGGCCAGACCACAATTCCCAGGGCTCAGAGGCCTCTACTCTGTTTTTTTGGAGTTCTTTCTCTGTGTCAAAGAAAAATTTCACCAGAAAGAGTCAGACATGCCAGGAAGACTTTATTCATGACTATTGCAATAGGGGAGAGAGACTGAACTCAGCTCTTGAACCAAAAGGCAGGGGAGTTTTTAAGCACCGGGGTGAACTAGTGGCAAAGTACTAGAGGATGTTAGGGTGGGTTGGTTAACGGGTTTGGGACATTTGTGTTTGCTTATTGTCATTTGTGAAAGTTAGGTTCCTCTGTCCCCACAGAGACTGGGGGATAGGGGTACCTCTTTCCTTTGATGAGCACGTTGGAGAAAGACACTCCCGGGTTGCAGAAGTGGCCTGGGAGAAGACTCACATCTCAAAGGGGCAGAGGAAGAATTTGCAAGGGCGAGTTTTCCAGAGTCACAGCTCTAAGAGAAGGGAGGTGGGGGCTACGTTCGGGGGGAACCCTGTCTGAAGGGCAGTCAAGCCGAGGGCGTGTGATGGCCTCTCCGCCATGTGCTACTGGAGGCCGGAGCTGCATGGAGCACTGTCACAGCATCTTCTTGTGGGCGGTGGCATTTGTCAGTGCACTGTACAGAAGCACATGCTGCGCTGAGGGCGAGTGCCAGGCTCCACGTCCCACAGCGTGACAGTGGAGAAGCCGGCGGCTTCACTCCCGGCCCAGGGGCCTCCGTGGGCGGTAACGTGGTTCCCGTGTCTGCCTTCATTTCTCCCCGACTGTCCATCTACCCTCTACCCTCAGTCCATTGCTCTCTCTGTTACCGTTTCTGAATCCTGAGCCCCCAGCTCTGGGCAGTTCTCTCTCCCCCACATTCCTCTCGAGAGGTTCGGCATCAGCAAGCTTTCATAAGTATTTATTGCAGGGATAAGAGCCCGCTGCCCCGGATGGGTCCTTGGCTGCCAGGAGCTGATGTCTGGAGGAGGCAGTTTGTATGCTAATTCTGCTGATTGCCTGCATCTTCTGAGGATTCTGCTTTAGCCTTTCTATCTGCCCCTGGAGAGAGACCCAGGAGCTGTTACCCATCTGCCCTCTCCCTTTTCCTCCCCCTCTGCCGCCAGCCATCCACCCAGTCTTTCCAGAGAGACCCATAAAATTTGATTCAACTCATTATGTCCCAGGCAAAGCCTGATCCTTCATTCTGAGAATAATAACCAAATATCCAGATTCGATTGTGTTGTCTGAGGCTGAGTTGGGGAGACTGATGGAGGGGCCTGGCCCGAGCTGCGTGGAGGGCCAGCGCTTGCCGCTGGTGCTGGGGGAGATGTGAAGGTGCGAGGGATTGCCCAGGCTCCCAGAGACTGTTCTTTTCTTTGCGGGGTGGGAGGCAAAGCCTTGGGGTTTGAGTCCAGGGTTCATCCCCAGTTTTCTCGTCAGAGAATCAGGAGGGTGATGCTCTTTTCGGTGTGTTCAGAACCTAGCCATGGCGACTAGACTCAGGGCCCTTACAGGATCAGGTGGTTAATTTTATGAGAGTCTGTTAGAGGTGGCCTTGCTGGTTCATCCCAATCCAGTGGTTTGTGACCTAAGGGAGCGTTGTCACTGCTTGGGGAGCCTGAAAAGTACAGCTGCGTTCGTCATAGTCCCCGAGATTCAGAGTCGATGGGTCCAGAGTGTGACCTTAGCACTGGGCTTTTTAAAGGTGAGTCCATTGTGTACCCCAGGCTGAGGCTGTGAACCACTACCCCAGCCCAGGTCCTAACAGAATGACGCCTGAGCCTGAAAGCTCGCTTATTAACAAAGTGAGAGAGAGAATCGCCAAGGGGGAGAGCTAATCCATTGTTCGTGAGTTCTCTCCCTGGTCAAAAAGTCAACATGGAGGGCAGGACTGCTCCTAGGAAGAAGCATGGCATTCCTAGAGAGGCGGGCTCTGCGTCACAGGGACTTGGTTTATGTCCCGGTTCCCCTGCCTTAGTCTGTGTAGCAGGGAGCGAGTTACTTAACCGTCCCAAGCTTTACCTTCATCATCCCGGGAATGTAAAATGGGGACAATACTAGCTCCCCCCAAAGAGTTGTTGTGAGGATTCAGGGAGCTAGACTGTAATATAAAGAAGTTCGTGGAGTGTGTTTATAGTGATGAAGCGTCTCATTAAAGGGTAGTTATTATTATCCTAATAAAACCTGATGTCGTGGAGCTCGGATGTCCTGGTGCTCAACTTCCCTCGGCGGGGTGATAATAATAATGCATTTACGACTCGCTGAGCACAATCCTCAACCCTTGACCTGCATTAACTGAGCACAGAGAGGTTATGGGAACAAGCCCGAGGACCGTGAGCGGTGGGGGCGGGATTGAGAGCAGCCAGCCTGACTCCTGGGCTAGTCCCCGACAGCCACACTCTGTAGCATCTCCAGCTACCCAGGTCTTCCCACCCCGTGGACCAGCACACCTGGGCATGGCCAGAGCCCGTCTCCCCTGCTCAGTGCTGGCAGAAGCCTGGATGGAGGGACGTGTTCACAGAAACGAGATCCCGCATGGAGAAACCAGGGAAGGGAGCACGGCTTTGCTATGGCAGCGTCGTGCCAAGCCATCGATTAGATTACAGGCGTCATTAGCTGCATGGCTGCCCTGAGGATTGCTCTGGTCACTTTGATCAGACCAGGCTGTTTCCTAGTCTCCAAGCAATTGTTCAGGCCACGGGCACTCTCGCTGATGGTTCGGCTCATTCACTTCAGGCCGATCTTCACGTGGCAAACTGACTTCGTGGATTTTTGACGCTGACATTTTAAATGCTAATCATTGGGACCACCCTGGAGTGTTCATTTTTGGGCACCTCTAATGCTAACCACCTGTAGAGTGCACTCAGAGATAGTTGCACATGCATCTCCCCTTGTTTATACTGAAGTGTTTTAAAGTAAATCACCTCATAAACAGCAAATCACTCTTCTCGGAGAAGGATCTCTTCCTTGACCTTGTTCCCAAGTAATGCGACAGACATATGTACAGACAGCCGTCTCCCTGTGCAAGGATGTGGATACACGAGATTCCTACAGGAAGGCTCTGTGCCATTCGCGTCATCGGCATTGCACCGAGCCGTCTTCCTGTTCACGGGCCAGTTCACATTGTTGATACGAATTTGGTTCTACCAGAGCTGGTGGAGGGGATCAGGAAGATTCTCCATGCCCGCCCCCAGCCCTGTCCTCAGATCCGCCCTCCCTGCTGTTCAGGGCCGTGTGCAGAAGAGGGTGGACGAGAAACAAGGCCAGAGGAGGCCTCTGCTGAGATGGCCCTCGGCGTGGAATTAAAGAGACCACGAGGAGAACTGAGATGCCCTTGCCCCTCACAGCCCCGACGTTGCCATGGCTTCCCACCCTTGGCTTTATCACTGTATCTGCCAGCAAAGATATCTCTTATACATCTCTTAATATAGCTCTTAACTGAACACTCTCTTCCTCAAATGAGGTTTCTATGACTTTGTGGAAGAGAGAAAGCAGAGTTACTGGGCCTGCCGGTCATAACCTGAGGCAACTAGGATGTGGCCTCTGTCCTTCTGTGGTTCTTTCTCTTGCCATCCCAGTCTTAGGTCTTCCTAGCTTTTCAATCCCAGCCACTGAGAGCTGGAGGCCAGCCCTGCATCCAGGGCTCACCTGATGCAGGACAAAAGGAGGACCAGGTACTATTTGCATCGATCCCGTCAGGCACCAGGCACTGCTGAAAGCTCACTTGTGCGTTCTGTCGTTCCCTATCCTCGTTATAGGCGAGAACACCCAAGATCCGAGAACTCAAAACAGTTCCCCAAGGCAAACAGCTATTCTTGGGAGAGCCTGTATTCAAATCCAGGTCTTCGGGCTCTGAAACTAGTGCTCTTCTCCATGACACCCTGTGGCCTCTGCATCCTGGCTACCAGTTGTAAACATTAAATGGTCCTGGACAAGTGTCTTCTGGTCTCCCTCTCCCTTCGGTCAGTCCATCCGCCAGGGCCAGCCTCACGGCCCGCCATCCCTGTTCAGGTCCTTTTCCCTCGTGGCCCAAGAAGTAGAGATCCAGTAAAGAAAGTATGGAGGAAGCTTACTGTCCATCAGACCAGGGGAACCTGGCTCAGACCTTCAGGGCCGGGGTGTCATTGGCTGGGAACCTGGTAGCGCCCGCTCCAAGCCAGCGTGGTTCCCTGTCTGTCACTTCTAGCTTTGCAGGGACTTCTAGGAATGCTAGGTAACAAATGATGGCACATTAGGAGCTGAAGTAACATAGCAACTGCAGATGATATCAGTCAGGTGACCCTCCGAGGCTGCCTGCCATTCTGGGGGTGATTACCGTTTATCCAAGTAAACACCGAGTCCTTAAGATGGTGGTTTGTGCAGCAGGAGATGAAGAAGCTCAATTATTCCCACCGAACGGTGCTCAGAGCCGTGGAGGTTGGAGAATTTTTACTCCTTTATTAAAAATTAAGGTGTTTATTTGGGCAGTGCTGACTTCGTTCTTCTGTGGAATAGCTGGTGTAGCAGAATTAGCACAAAACTGAGAGGACATCGGGTTTTAATTCTGGTTCTACCATGAGTAAGCTGTGTGACCTTGGACAAAGAACTGACCTTCTCTGGGCTTTCGTGAGGAGATTCGAGTTAAGAATGAGGGATGGCATATTGGTCTGCTAAGGCTTTCTTAACAAACTACCACACACTCGGTGGCTTAAACAGTACAATTTTGTTTTTGCACATTCTGGAGGTTAGACGTCCAGAGTCAAGGTCTGGTTTTTTTTGAGGCCTCTCTTCTTGAAGATGGCAGCCTTCTCACTTTACCCTTGGACGGCCTTTCCTCTGTGCGTGCGTCCCTGGCTTTTCTTCCTTTTCTTTTCTTTTCTTTTATTTTATTTTTTAATTAGGACACTATTTATATTGGATTATTGGACCATGTTGGACCTCATTTGATCTTAGTTACTTCCTCAATGCCCCTGTCTCCAAACGCAGCCATATTGGGGGTGTCAGTTTCAACACACGAATTTTGGGGGAGACACAATTCCGCCCATAATGGATGGTTAATGACACAGATTTCGAATCTCTTTTCTGAGGACAGGCAGGGCTCACTTTGGCTCACTTCAGGAAACTGAGACAGGAACCAAGGCATTTTATTCTGTCCTTTGAAGGGCTTAGCTCATCGGAAAGCACCCACCTCTGTTCTCCTGCGCTGGGACCCCACTCAGGGGCTGGGAGCCAGCGGCCTCAGCAGGCTGTAGGACAGACACCTCCCTGGGGCGACTCTTGCTCTGTGCTTGTCAGCCTGCCCAGACGCCTCCCCGAGTTCTCCACTGCCCTCTCCTGCTCGGGCGAGAGCACCTGCTGTCATCGTCACATGTGTATCTGACCCAGACACTCAGAGCCCAGCCTCCCAGCTCCACTGTGCTCTCTTCCCACCGTTTGTCACTCTCTAGCTTGGTGACCCCTTGTCCGGGAAGGGTGTTGCCAGGAATACCTTTTACGGACAGGTGTAAAAACTCAGATTTGACCTGAAAGGGCCAGGATCGGGATCTCCCTTCATCTCGGGCAGCACACCGGCAGAAAGATCTCATTAACACCTTTCCACAAAGGGGGAGAATAGTGTTCCAGCTCGTTCCCTTTGTGCCTTCAAGCGGTGATAAGGTGCCACCAAAGTGCCAGTCTGAGCTGTGTTCAGATGAAGGATGCTTCTGATAAGATGGAGAGGAGAGATGCTTGGGGGAGGGGGCGCCGGTTTAAGGTTATTAAACAGGAAATGCCTGGCCGCTGAGGATCAAGGGGAAATTACATATTCTGTCACATTTGCTTATTGAATCCCAGTTCTATTGAAGCTCAAAAGGGGGGAAAAAAAGGACGCCACCCCTATCAGCCTCCTTGTAGCTCTTATTAGATTTCACAACCTTTCAATATTAAAATGCTAGTGCCGGTGGCAAAATTCCTTGTCAGTTTTTAATATCAGTAAGGGATTGTAGCATTAGGTTTAAGAGGGATGGAGGTGGGAGCGGTGGGCGGGTGCAGACAGGCCCCAGAGTCCCCCGTGCCCACGGCCACAGCCGTCTGCTTCTCAGAGCCCGTTGCAGGTCCCGTAGCTTCTGTCCCAATGCTTAGTGAGGGGAACTGTTGATATGGGGGTGACCCTCTCAGGGGACCACATGCCCCTCTGAGCATCACAGGTTAGAGCCACTGACCTCCATACTCAGGTGTAGCCTCCCACAGACTCTGTCATCAGGTGTTGTATTAACTGCTGTGACAAAGGACCGCAGACTGAGTGGCTTCAATGACAGAAATGTGTTATCTCACAGTTCTGGAGGCTGGGCATCCAAAATCAAGGCATTGGCAGGGCCGTGCTCCCTCTAAACCCTCGAGGGGAGAATCTTCCTTTGCCTCTTCCAGCTTCTGGCTGTGGTCAGCATCCCTTGGCTTATAGAAGCATCACTCCAATCTCTCTTCCTTCATCACAGGACTATTTTCTCTGCATGTGTCTCTCTCTCTCCTCTTCTTATAAGGACACTGGTCATATTGGACCAAGGATCGCCCGGCCCTAGTATGACCTCATCTTAACTCGTTATATTTGCAATGGCCCTATTTTCAAATGGTGTCTCATTCTGCGGTCATTGGGGTTGGGACTTCAACATATCTTTCTTGGGGATACAATTCAATCCACAACAGATTCCCCCAAAACCAACCCTGAGACAAGTATTTATTTAGGTGTCAGCCGTTTGCTTGGGATGTGGTCCCAGAATGCACGGTGAGGGAGAGGGGACGATGAAGAGTGACTTGGGGAGGGGTTTATCACTGTGGGCATCTGGGGCTCCATCTTTCTGAAGCCTCCTGAGAGGTCATGGCGATGTGCCTTAGAATTGTATCCCCGAGGGCGAGGAGTGAGGTGTTTACCCCTTAGATGCGGCTCCCTCAGGAAACACTCGGCACTCCTGGTCCTTCCACCTGCCTCAGGAGCTGCACAGGCTCCTGCCACCAGAGGGGCAGGGAGCATCTCCACAGGGAGGTGCAGGAGGCCACGCCATCCAGGAGAACCGGCTCCAGGGGACCCGGGGAAGGTCACGGGTCACAGGCAGGGAAGGCATTGGCAGGGGCTGCTCACCCAGACCGCAGGTGCCTGGCACAGAGGCTTAGAGATTTAAGCACGTCAGCCTGATGCAACTTTCTGTCCCGCTGGCAGCAGTGGACTCTTTCCCTATCCATTGTGACTGAGCTTTTACATCTCCATGGACCAGGCTTGTTCCTCTGGAGCTGAGTTTCTACCCAATCTCCTGACAGACATCCTGGTTCTTCTGGTGCGGGTGGAGCCTAAACTCCTGCTTCTCCTGTCCAGGAGGAGGCAACAGTCCTGTCCCCAAGCCTGGCCCAGGTGTCAGGTAGAACGACTGTCCAGCTCTGGTCCAGCTCAGCTCCAGGCCAGGTTGGTCTCTGGGACAGTTGCCACCACGAGGTCTATCTCCTGCCTGCCTCTAATGTCCTGTCTCCCTTGGAGTGAGAGTCTCTGCCTTCAACACACATGACATTCATCGCTTCTCTCCTGGAGCCACTCACTTGGTGAGCTCAGTCATTGAAAGATTTGAGGAGAATAGGGTATTAAAATCAAAGAGGAGGCTCTAAGCCAAATAGTTTTAGAAATCACCCCAGGAGAGAGAAGAGGCCCTTCTGGGCAAGAGGCTCGCAGACAAGCCCACCCAAGAGCAAGGCCTCCCCTAGACCACTAACTGCCTCCTGTCCCACCTGCTGTGCCTTGGGCCCCTTTCCATTGCCCCGATGGCCATGAGGTATGTGTCTAGCGCCCCCTCTGGGTACTGGGCTTCTCCCCAGAGTTGTATTTCTACTGCTAGATTCAGTCCTGCTCTGCTCACCTACAATATACCCCACTGTGCATCAGCATGCTCTGTGCTAAAGCTTGAATAAAGCCAAGAGGTCCTCATAAATAGTCGGGCACTGGCAGAGGGGCATGTGGCTCACATCTTTAACCATCGTTGAGGTTCTACAGGGGAGGACAGAGGGAAAGGAATGAAACATAACCTCTGTGAGTGGGCTGGCCATGAGAAGCACAAAGTGCCAAGAATCTGGAGTCCTGGCCTCCAGTTGTTTTGTTTCTTATCTTTAAAAATCTCCTTGTGCCTCAATTTCTTCTTCAGCCCAGTGAGGATAACGACCCACCCAAAGGCTCACCATCTCCCAGGTTTGCAGTCACAGTAGAATGAGGTACCCTCTCTCCTTGGGAAAGGGGTCCTTCCCTGACGTGCTCATGTAAAGCAAAGTTATTGCAACGTTGATGTTGGGATAGAAAATGAATTGACCTAATGTGGAACCAGGTTGTGGCAGGTGAGTGATCCAGATGGTGTGATGTGTCTACATTGAAAATATGAGCTTTCCAGACAGGCTGTGGGGGTCTGGGCAAGGTTGGGGGGGGGAGGATCTGCCTTTTACTGGCAGCGGCCTGGTTGTCACTTTTGTTGATGGCCTGCCTTTCCTGAACACTCAGCTCTGCTGCCACCTCTGCCCTGGGGAGGGCTCCAGGCTCCCCCGCCCTTTGCAGGGAAATATACCCATGGCACACACAATCCTTCCTTCCTTTCTCTCCATCCTCAGCAAAGCCACAGCCTCCACCTTCAGAACAGTCCCTGTGTGCTCAACCCTGAATTCGATGTCTGGGGCCGAGGGAGGGTCCTTTGGGGAATGTGAGAGTGAGCAGGGAGGGTCCGGCACCGATTCTTTGATTCCTGTCTGAGAAATGGGGAGAATCGTGTGGACACCAGTCTGCACCAACCTCATCACTTCATGCAGTCCCATTTTTCAGCGACAGCGGAGGCGCGTCCATCTGAGTTAGTTCAGATTGATTGAAAAGACGGGCACCACGGCTCTTTTTGATACCTCATTTTTGCTTTGGTGTCAGCTTGAAGCACTGCGCTTTGGGGACAGATGTGAAACACCGTCCCTCCCCGTGTCTTGTTGGAGAGATCGCTCACATCCGAGTGGGGCTCAGTGGAGGGTCGGGCGGATCTTGCTGACTTGGTGCCATCTCCGAGAGCTGCTTCGTGGAATCTGCACCTACAGCGTTGGCTTCGGGGGAAGGTCTGGCCTCCCTGGGCTGGGCACGTCTGCTGTGGGCCCTGTGAAGGTTGTTCATAAGCACGTCTGAATTCCCACTAGCCGTGAGCTCCTCAGGGCCCGGGCCTGGGCCTGTCCTGCTCTGTGTCCCGGAAATTCGTGCACATTCAGTGAGTCAAATGCTACCTTGTGACCCTGGAAACTGGAGGCCCCTTTGAGAACCTGGGGGGATGCTTGGCTGACATCTGAGCAGCTGTCTCCCAGGAGCAGCCTCAGGAGGCTGTTCTCATTAGCAAGAGGCCCTGGGGGAGAGGCGGGGAGTGAGTGGGTGTGTGTGTGCTGGAGAGAGCTCGGCCATTAACCCGCCAGCAGCCCTTACCCAACCTTCACCCTACACCCCCAGCATTCTTTGCTTTTGCTTCTGGTCGTGTTTGCCAATGGTGGCTTTTCAGGACCTTGGAGAATTCCTAACTCTGAACCTCAGTGTTCTCTGAACCTACAGAGTGCCGAGTCCAGAAAGCCACGCTTCCTGAGCAGTGACATTTTCAGGTCCACTACTTGGCTTGTGCCTTTTTTGCACAAGCAACAGAGAAAGAGCTGAACAGTTCTGTTTGGCTTTGGTGGTGGGGTTTTTCTCGTTCTGAGAGCTCTCTTGGGTCCTAGCTGCAGTTGACATTTAGCTCCTGGTCTTTAGGCCAAAGGACTTTTTTTTTTGCCAGAAAGGTGAGACATTTTTAGAAACTGGCTCTCCATCCTACCCATGAGATGCAACTCTTGCCAGGAAGCCAGGAAGCCAGGAAGCCAGCATTCAGGACCTTGCGGGAATGAGGTCTCCAACACGGAGCTGCTTCTTGGAGCCAGCTCCGTGCTCGGGTCCCTCCCTCTGCATCCATGCAGCCAGCTCTCAGATGTGTCTCTTCCCAGCACGAGACAGCCAGAGTGACAGGTTAGCTTCCGCCGTGGCTCTCAGAACCCGCACCAGTGCCCACCGATAGCACCCACGCCAGCTGTCAGGGTAAAACCTGCTGGCTTCCTCCTCCCAATTCTCCGATTTTCCATTTAAATTTGTTTGCTGTTAAGATAATAAAACATCGTTTCTTTGTTGAAAAGCCATATAAAACTAGTTTAGGCACAGAAGCAATAAGGGGACACATAATGAGCAAGGTAAAGAGAAAATACAAATGAAAGTGGGGGTCTCAGGTGGGAGACACTATGAAACGCTTGAGCCTGAGCTTTTGGACTGGCGTTTTTAGCATCATTATTGTTATGGCCTTAGCTTCAAATTATGAGTAATAAACCCCTTGCCTCTACATCCTTGGGAGATTTTCGTTAACTGAAAAGACAGGTCTCGGCTCTTTCACTGGGGTCCGCATCAGTTGATCTCTGGCTGTAGCTGCAGTGGCCGGACAGGTGAGGTAGATGGTGTGCACACCCCACGGGGCCAGTATCTGGAACCAATGACTGTGGAAGCACCAGGCTTCTCACTAAGTACCCTTGACGGGG
The DNA here is from genome assembly GCA_004027375.1 of Macroglossus sobrinus. Lineage (NCBI taxonomy): Eukaryota > Metazoa > Chordata > Mammalia > Chiroptera > Pteropodidae > Macroglossus > Macroglossus sobrinus. The sequence continues at coordinate 85,138 of PVKZ01002215.1, forward strand.
CACAATCCCTGCCCAGGCTCCTCTCAGGGTCCCTCAAGGTCCTTTGAGCAACAGAATGAGTGACATACAGAACACTCCAAAGGTGTTTTTGTTTTGAAAGCAGCTTTGTTTGTCATCACTTGGAGAATAGCATTTTGAATACTCAGTATAGACACGGGCAGATTGTTCTTGCCGGGACCTAAGGGGCACAGAAGAGCTGGGAAAATGGGCCCCACTCAAGATCTGGACTTGGATTTCCTTCTTTTTCAGCACGGCCATCAAGTCATGCCAGAGTCAGGTTCAAATCCCGACCCCCACCTCTGTGCATGCGCTTGATAAATGAGTGAAACTCTCTAAGCCTTGGTCTCCTCTCCTGTAAAAAATATGAGGATAATAATAACAAGCTGTCATAAAGATGAAAAGGGATTATGTTTGAAAAAACACGTTCTACTGTGCTTAGCACATGGAAAGCTTTCAATAAAATGTTTGCTCTTATAATTACTGCGCTACTGGTATAAATTGAAGCAACTTCTTATATCTCTACTTCTGTAAAATGAGGATAGCAATACCTGCCTCATAGAGTTGTTTGTATTAAACAAACTAATGAGGTGAAATAAGGCATGAAATGAAATAAATGATAAAATATCGGAAGTATCAGCCTTCACCAGTTGAATGATGCCGCTTGCTCGAAAGAGTTGGCGTTATCCAGCCCATAAATTATTGGAATGAAATAGAAACGTACCATTTAATCAAGCCTCTTCTACAGTTTCCTTGCAAAAACACAATTCTTATCAATAGAACTACCAGTTCTTAATTATGAACGAAAACAAGGGGAAACAATATAGGACAATATTCAGAGAAATAAAAATGTCTGCCTTCACATTAAGTACTGTTTTATTTCATCCTCTTGGGCCATTAATTACCATTTTCACCTCGTCGTGGTCTGCTTGCTCCTACAAGGAGAACACTTCATTTTCTTTGGGTGGTTCAAGTGTCAAAAAATGCCCTTAGCCTGGTGGATAGTTTTTCAGAAAATCACTTCTAACTCTTCTCCTGCTGATCCATCTAATAACCCCATCTAGGATTTATCGGAAGAGGCAAAGTGTTAAGTGTTTTATCACTTCTCTAATTAGGTCTAGAGGATAATAACAGCTCCTTCACAAAAATAAACCATTTTTCAAAACATTTCTCGAAGTTTGGCTTTTAGAATGCCTTTCCTAGTTCTCTTTCTCTTTAATTAACTCTCTCCTTCAGAATGGTGCTAGAATATAACAGAACAATAACAGCCAACCATTTTGGATCACTTATTGGCAGGCGCTTTTCCAAGTGCTTCACATTTTTAATCTTATTTAATGATCACAACCCTTTTTAAAGATGAGGATACTGAGGTGAGTAACTTATTCCGGGTTCTTGCAGAGCCAGAAATCAAATGTGGGTAGTGTTGCTCAGTACCCGCCCTTAACCACCAGGAGGCAATGGCAGGCACTGTGCACGCAGACAGACACAAATACAGGGTGTGTTACAGCCAGCCACTGACGACACCCAGATGCTTAGAGCTGAGGAGTGGCAGCTGTGCCCGTGCCCCACACTGCCTTCTGAAGGGCACGTGGGGTGGGGGAAGCTTGGATCACAATCCTGGTTCTCCCAACCTGCAACCACAGGCCCCGTGCCCAGAGTGCAGCTCTCACTCTTTTTGCAAACAGAGGGAAACGGTCCCCAAAGGCTGTGTTTTTGAACTTAGGACAAACCTTTCCCAGGCAACTCTTCTCTTTCTTCCCCAACACATCTTTTACGTTAATGGAAATTATGGAAAATCATGGCTCTCTGCTGATTGTAAAAAAGTCTTTGTTTGTTTGTTTTTTTAAAATGTTTGTTTCAGAACTTATGAAAGGAACGAATTTTTCTTTTTTTTCAGAATAGTTTACATATGAGAATAACACAGAAGAGTTTGAAAAGAACTATTTCATACACATTAATTATGAGGTTTTTGTTTGTTTTCAAATAGCAAGAATCAGCCTGGCTGGTTTAAGCAAAAGGGGAATTTGTTGTTTGAGGGATACAAGGGATCTCATGGCTCAAAGTAACGTGTTAAGACACAAAGACCCAGAAAGTAGAAAAACTGGGGATTGTCTGGAGACCCTACAGTAGAAAGCCCTGGACCTCCTACACCAGTCACCACCATTGTCCAGCTTGGAGCTCCCATTTCCCAGCTTGGGATCTGACTATCTCATAAGATAAATTCCCTAGTTGGAAGAAAATATGATTGGTCCATATTTACTCGAGAATCTACCAGTGGATCCATCAGTCGTGGGCAGGGTACAGAGTCACATGGCCACGTTTCAGGACGGCTCCCAGAGAAAGGAGAATTCATCACTCCTTGGCATTTTGCCCACTGTAATTTCTTTACATTGCCTTGATGATGAATTGCATGGCCCAGGATGTACTGCCTCCTGGAGAACTTCTACTGAAAAGAAGAGACAGTTAGAGAAGCTCACAGGAGCCTGAGAAAGCCCTTTATAGCCTCTGTCTCCCTTATACTACTCCCCACCATAGACAGAGCCCAACAGTCTAAAAATCCAGGTGTGGAGAGAAAGCCATAGTGGCCACTGAATGTCCCCTAGGTCTCTTCAGGGAGCTTGGTAACAAGCCAGCAGGGGCGAGAATCTCCCTCCTCCCATCCAGCAGGAGGGGCTGTGTGTACTCAACTTCCTTGGCCTCCATGTTCTCTGGGTGCCAAATAGCCAGCATCCCCAGGAATTCCTGGAAATAGCTGGTAGCCAAGCTGAGAGCATTTGGTACCTAGACTCAGTTTTTGCCTTACTTTCAAGGCTACTGTCATGCTTGCCCCATAAAAGGAGAAACCCAGGGTGTGGGATCCTTCTGCTGATACGCAGCCCTACCTTGTGTTAATGTGCAGCACAGCCCCAGCATGCCTCTGTGCACGATGCATAGAGAATAGAGGACCGGTATACTTTTGGCCCATGAGCTCCAGACAGCACCAAGCAATGCTCGCTGGAGTTCACGCCAAGTAAACACCAGCTCGACCTTAAGTCTGAGGTAGTATGATAAACTTAGTTCAAACCTGGAGTATAGGGGAGGTTATTAAGGGAAAGGGGCATGGATAATTCTCAGCGCCATATGGAGCCTTAGCCCTCAATCCAGGAGGGCTTAGGAAGTGATACAAAGGAATGGATGCAGGGTCTAGGAGTCAGTCTTGGGGGTTGCCATAGCTGGGGGTGGGTGGGGTGAGACTGCCATTCTTACCCTAGTGCCATCAGTCACTCACTCCTTATCTTTGGCAAATCACGATCTAAATTTTTTTATCATAAAGCAGAAGCTTACCCCATCTGGGAGAGTTTTTGTGAGATGCGAAACAAAGGTTAGAAGTGCTGTGAGTGTTGAGCTCTTGTTGATCAGGGTAAACTGAGCCACGGGGCTGTTTCCAGGTTGGCTGTGAAAGTGGGGGAATGAACGCAGCCCTTGAAATACAGAAGGATAGACGGGGTGACTAGCTGCCCCCCCCCCCGCCCCAGCCCTTTTGCTGTGCTTTGTAGTTAAAGGTGACTGTGACTTCTGCTAACTTTTCTCAGGATCACAGATTTCTCTCAGCATAACTGTATCCATAATAACTTAGCAGGCTCCACTGGATCGATAACTCTGGAATCTAAGGGCCATTCAGTTGCTAAAGGCTTTTTATTTAGCTTTTGTGTCTGGTATTAATGTTATCCCCCATGGCATCTAAATGGCAGAGCTATTTCTGGATTGGAAGTCAATCTGACAGTGTGGCTTCTGGCCATCCATCACGGGCAGGAGAGGAAAATCCAGGTGAGCAAAACTCCTAGGGTAAGCAGGACAGATGGGGATATTTAATGCTTGCTGATGCCATGAATTCCACCTAATTTCTTTGTAAGCAACAGTAGCAAAGGGCAATAGAGAAAGAACATCATTCTTTGGAAATGCTAGAGATCAAGTACTAAACTTTGCATTTGACTTACAACTTCTGCGGGATCTAAGTCACTATAAAGACAACACTGTGATGTGTTTCAGTGTTTCTCCACCTTTATTGAGTATGTGGATTCTTTCAATTGAAAATAAAAGGGGAACTCAACATGGGAGCAGCTGTGCTCTGAGTGCTCCCTAACTGAGAAAATATATAGTTACTATAGAGCACGCTCTATTCAGTCACAGTTTTCAATGACTTTGTAGTTAATTCACTGAAATCACATACTTGAATAATAGTGCACATATGATTAAGACATACTTTTTCTTCAGCTTATAGAGGCTACATATACCTGGTTACTAAAGATAACAGCACACCTAACACTTTTTGAGTGCTTACTATATCCCAGGCACGATGCTAAGCATTTTACAGACATTATCTCATTTACTCCTCAAGACAACTCTGTGAAATACGTAATAATCACTATTTCTATTTCATAGTTGAGGAAACGGGGTCATAGGTGTGGAGTAACTTGCCCAAGCTCACTCACCTGGTAAGCGATGGAACAAATACTTGTTCCTGCGTCATCATAGCACTCTTGTCCTTTATCATGAGTATCATCAGCTGTGGTCTGTGAGATCCTCCCAATACAGAGCTTTCCAGAAAGTGAATACGGAGGTGGGTGTGCTGGGGAGGAGCCCTGACACTACGCTCAGCGTTTCATTCTTTCTGTCCAGCATCTTTTGATGTCTTCCTCCCACGGTGAGCAGGTGCCAACCTCTCCTGACTGCACTTCCTGCCTGAATCTCTTCTCCCATCTTCTTCCTGGTGTGGGTTCAGGAGGGAGCAAGGAGGTTGATCCCAGTTGGGTGAGACTCGCAGAGGGATGAGGAGCGACTGGGATTTGGATGGAACGTTGTCTCTCCTTCCTGACCAGGGAAGGACATTCACAAGGAACGGTCGTCAGATGGGAGAGCGTAGTGGCAAGCTCCTGAATACTACAAAAGCGGGTCTTCTCTGGAAAAGTCTGCTTTAGAAAATATGGGTCAGGACAAGATGCCTAAGTTTGGCCTATTTCTTGAATCTAGAATGTAAAACATTCTGCAGAAAATTCTGAGTCTGTTTCTTTAATCTCCTGAAGCAAGATTAGCTAGGATGGCTTTGTATGTCGATGTCTGTTGAATTTGTCTTTTTTTTTTTTTTTTTCTGGCAGTGGCACTGCCATTTCTTTTGGGAAACTGCCTCTCTTCCATTTTTTATGGTTTTGGTGGAGGCTGCTAATTATAATGTCTGCATCCCTCCCCCACCATGGAAGCATTTATTGGGCCAAGGAATACGGATGTAGCTCAAGCAAGGCTCATCTATGGACTGGGTGAGGGAGGTCTTTCTCCTTGTTGTGTGTCACTAACGAAGCTGTGTAAGGATGGAGCCTTACTTACCATGAAGGTCATATGCTAAAAGAAGGTCATATGAAAGAAGTTGAAGTCAACATATGGAGAGGAGAGGAGGGGAGGGGAGAGGAGAGAGACACACACACCTGATGATAATTTTGAACTCTGGATCTAGCAAAGCTTGAGATAAGTTCTATTCTTGGAATTTGTAGTTACTTAGGCCAATAAGCCCCCTTTGTTCTTTTCTTAAATTACTTTGTTGTGGACTTGGAACCAAAGAGTTTTGACTAATAGACTCACCCATTCGATTGCAGCACAGAAAAGTGTTCCCGATATGCATCGCCTTCCATCCTGCCCCGCTGGTGCAGTAGGGCTAAATGAAAGATAGGCTTTGACCAATCAGGGAGCCGGGAAGCTGTGACCAATCAGTGAGGAGCTACCGTCGGGTGAAGGTGCAGCTCAGCACAGGCGGAGGAGGTGACTGTCCTCCATGAGCTGAAGCGAAGCATGGAGAAGGAGCATCTTTGTCCCAGGAGTTTGGTAGGTGAACTTCCTTTTGGGCTCCGGGGAATTATTTAATGCAACGGGAGAGAGAGTCGTTGCGTTCCTTGCGGTTCCCTGTGACTGAGTTGTTCTGGAAGTGGGGTGCTTGCCTATCTGGACCCAGTGTGGTTGGATCATGTACGTGTTGCTGAGTCCATTTCCACAACTGGTAAAATCTGGCCAATTCTTTTGAGAGGAAAATAGGTAGCTCAATTTATTCTCTCGGTTGATTAGAGGAGATAAGGAGGTGAGAGGCAGAGGGGGTTTATCCATGAGCAAGGGTTGATTCTGGGAAAAGCAACCTGCTTCCCTCAGGTTGGTTTAGGAGGAGGTTGGCAGAAGTAATATTAGTGTTGGGATGACCGGATTCTGCTTTTTCGGTGTACGTAACTCTGAGCGCATCATTTAGTATTATGGCTTTATGGCTCCACCATTTTAATAAAAACACAGCTTTGGAAGATATGATTTTGGCCAAACATGTTACCTGGGAGGCCCTTAAAGGCAGGCTCAAGATCAGAATGACTGCGTATGCATTGGAAAGGCCACCAAGTAGGTCTTTTTGGGATCCATCTGGTATCTTTAACCTTCCCTTTTGCCTAGAATTTCCCATTCTCCTCTTCTTTAGTTCTTTTCCCGATAAAATGCTTTTATAACTGATGTGCATGACCTTCACTCTTATCCTCATAGTGGTATTTTGGGGGACTCCTAAGGGATGCCTCCAAGATGGTGGCCACCGGGCTGGCTTTTCCAGAAACAAATGTGAATGCTGGACTGAGAGTTAGGAAATCTGAATTCCTGCTACTGGCAAGTGTGTGACCCTTGTAAGGTGCTTACAATTCTCTCGAAGCCTCAGTAGTCTCGTGTGGAGCGTGGGAGAGCAGGATTCAGCAACCATTCCCTTCCCTCTGGGTGTTCGCTGCAGAGCCTGGGACCACTCCCAGCTGTAGAAGCTTCTTCTCTTTGGTCCCAGACAGTCCTCCCCGCAGCCGTCTCCTCTGATGATTTTAACCTCCCCCGCCCTCCCCTGACAACTGCTGAAATGAAAGAGCACCTGCCTGTTTCTGAGACAGGGCAATGAAGGCAAGGTTTTCCTTGCAGACTTTTTTTCACCATCAGAGCAGAGACTGGGCTTGCGGTGCTGTGGGCTCAGGATCACTCAATAGTCTCCGTACTATGCTGTCCCGTCTGGCCACCGTGGGACCGCCTTGCCCTTGTCTTGCTCAAGGCCGTTCCAGGTGGCCCTCAAAGAGTTACTAATGACCCTCCAGCTTCTGAAGTTCATTTTGTTAAAGTCGGCGCAGAGCAGGGTCCCAGGCTTTGATGGCCACTGCTCTGAAAAGTACCTGATACTTGAAACGTTCAAGCCAGGAGCTGAGTGGTTCAGTCTCTTTGGCCTTTGGCCTCCACCTGTGATCAGGAAGCAAGACACATTCCCCAGGAAAGATCTTGAGCTTCTGCAGAAGTTGCAGAGGATTAAAGGGGCTTTTTTGGGTGAGGTGATCAAACGTGAGCTTAGAGGGTGCACGTTAGTGGTGACCTTCTAAGGATATCTGGCGAAAGGAACACATATTGGGGAAATAGATGGCTGAATTCTAGTCACAGACTCCTCTTCTCCTCCCGAGTGACCTTGGGCTGACCATTCATTTAACCTTTGTGAGCCTCAGTTTCCTTGTAAATTGAGACAATAATCTTATGGAGATTATTGTGACAATTAAATGAGAGATGGGCGTTGTGCCCTGTGGCTGGCACTTTTAGTTTTCATAGAGACACTATGAAGATGATGTGTGCTAACGAATGTGAAAAATCATTTGATAATTGGGAAGGCTGGGGCAGGGCTGGACTGACTGAGAGAGGCCAGGGTCTGATGGAGCAAAACTCATGAACTTGGCCATCTGAGGACAGGAACTGGCTCCCCCTTCTCAGCCTTTCTCAAGCTCTGGAGCTGAGGTGTACTGAACTTGCTCAAGATGGGTTGGTTGGATTTGAGTAGAGATTTGCAGACCTGGGGTGGTGGGGTGGTGGTGTCCTCCCCTTGTCACTGTTTCCAGCTCTCCCTGTATCCCAGGCGGGGACTAGCTACTACGTCAGTACCTCTTTGCTCATCGCTCAAAGTCAAGTGGTGCTGTATGACAAAGGCAGATTATCATGTCTAAATATTTAACTGGCAGATCAATCTATGGCGACAAGGAGCGGTATTGAAAAAAAAGGAGACATTCCAGTGACGTCTTTATGACTGGCAGCATGCCACTGGGAGGGGGCTGACTCTGTCTGAGATATTTTGTTCCGATGCAGCTCAGAAGGGGAGAGAGCAGTAAGTCCAACACTGGCCTAGTAGTCCTGCTTCTGGCTGATAACCAGAGCCCGTGTGCTCAGAGCCATGAAGACTGGGCAGACAGGAGATTAATGCCCCACAGCGCCAGAGCCTGAGTCTGCTCTGTAGCACACAGAGCTCCTGGAAGTGCTTGTGCCCCGATGAAGTGACGTCAGGTGAGAGGGAGGAGGATGTGACAAAGAGCAAATCCAGATGAGTAACTGTATTTTGCATGCTTGATGCAAGGCGGCGCTGGGCTTGCCGGCAAGATGATGGTGGTCTCTGCCCCAACAGTGAAGACTGGCCGTGGCACCCCCGGGTGGGATATGGTGGATCCTCCTGTGAAAGAGGCAGGTGGCATCACCAGCCTGGAGCAGGCAGTGGTGTTAGGAAGGGATGGGGTGGGGTGGGGCTTTATTTTAGTGGAACTGCAAGGGCAGATGTGTTCTTCAGAAATGCAATACGAGGTGAAACAGTTTGGAGGAATCAGGCTTGTCATCACCTCTGATCGTCATAAAGCAAAGGCAGAGTGAGAGTAAGGTCAGATGATACTTACTGCATGTCCACGGTGTGCTAGACCCTTTGCTGTGGAATTTACATACTTGTTTATTTTCTAAAGGAACTGAGATAAACGTGTGGCACACACGTATATATAAATACAAACACACGTATATTTACATGTACACATATAAACACACATGCACAAGTATTTATGTACATAAATACACACATTTATATTTGTTATATGTACCATATAATGTGTAAATCACTTATCCTCTCTTTAATTCTCTTACCTTTCATATAGGAAATGCCTATATCTGATCATTTATGTACTTAATTTTACTTTTCCACTCTCTAGATCTTTGTTACTTTCTAGTGACACAAAATTTATCTAATACTCAATTCCTAGGAGGTTCCAGCAGGGAGAGATGCTAAGAACAGACCCCTGACCTGGGGAGAGCTGCCTTTTCAGCCAGGGAAAGTCCCAGGTCAGCCTTGTTAGGCAGCCCCCACCTGCTGGTCACTGGGTAACAAATGTTTCTGCCGTGACTACCTGGCATCCCTTGTGCTAAATCTGTAAGAACATCAGTTTTGCTTAGGGGTGGACAGATTCGTTTATGCTTCCTCGTTCATCCCGGTCTTTGGGACTTAGAGCAGTGCCTGGCATGAAGGAGACACTCAACAAACCTGTATTGAATGGATGAGTTAGGAGAAGTAGGTGTTTCCAAATTATAGGTGAGGGAGGGGAGTTTAAGTGCAATGCTTTCCATAGAGTGAGAGTCGGTGAGTGGCAGAGTGAGCCTGTTGCATCTCACCCCAAGGGGGCGCCCTTGGCCACCAGGCCTGAATCAGAGAGCAGACAGTCTTATCGCAGACTGGTGTTCCGGTCTTCTCTTCATCCGTGAAGTTCTTAGGGATGCTTCCTAATTTTTAGAGATTTCCCTCATGTGGTTTTTCTCTCTCCTTACAAGCAAAATGCAAAGTTGACTTTTAAACAATGTCTGAGAGGCAAATCCCATCGTCTCACGGCCCCATATGTGCAGGCGTGAGCAGAGCATGTGTGTGTGCACGTGCATGTGAGTGCACAGGCCTTGTTTGCTCCTGAGCGTGTTAGTCCCACGATTTCATAATCAGGGAGGATGCTAATGTTCCATGATTAGAAAATGTCACCTTGCGTGACTAATTTGCCAGCAGGACCTGATTGAAGTTCGGCCTCATCTGCAGCTTCTAAGTCTTTCTTCCGAGGAGCGAAGGCAGAGGTAGGTGGTGGCGGCGGTGGCCGTGAGCCAGGGCCGGGCAAGCGGAGGACGATTTATTGCCCCTCATTTCTCAACAGTTCTGAAGGGTCAGATGGGACATCAGCTGCCGTTGAAATGGGGTTGGCTGTAAAAGAAAAATCTGAGGCTGGATGAACCCATGTGGCAGGTGGCACTCAATAAATAGCAGGCTCTCTCCAGGGAGGACTTTTCTTTTTGAGTCAGGGGGCTTTTGTGTGGATGGAAAGATCAGAGAACAGCCGGGGCCAAAGCAGCCTGAGGCAGAGTGGACGTCCTGGGGAGTTTATTCCAGTAGTATTCCTCCTTTGGGATGGAAGAGATGGAAGGTCCTGGGGGCTCAGGGCTATATCTGACAGCATCCCTGTCCTCAGGGGCTCACTCTCTAGCTGGAGACTCTAAGAGGCAAATGGTTAATGATAATGATGGGTGATAATTGCTGGGTGTAGGGAAGGAAAGTGTCTGCTCCTTGGTCCTGTGCTCTCATGAGTGCCCACCTCCCCTTGCTTCCACTCGTATTCCATACATCTCTGCATCATCCTGTCTATTCTACATTTGTCTTACGTGCACATCTCTTCCCCTAGGCTGTGGACCCCTGGAAGCCAGGGATGTATGTAGATTTATCCTTGCGTTCTCAGTGCCTGCCTTCATGCCTGGCACAGAGTGGGCACCAGTCGTTGTTTTCTGCATGCCCGTGGGGATGATAACCTCTGTTCACTGAAGTGAGGAACAACTTTGTACTGGATTCTTGACCTGGATCTTAGAGAATGAGTAAGAGCAGGTGGAGCATAGGAGATAAGGGTATTAGAGACCTTCGCTGATCCAATAAATATTTATTTGGCATCTTCTATGTACAAGATACTAACTGGATACTGGGTATGCGGTGATCAGAAAAACACCATGGTTTCGGTTCTTGTGGAGGTTACATTCTATTAGGAGAGCCAGACAATCGATAAGTAGACAAATATGACAACCCCCAAATCACAAATTTGACACAGTGCTATAGTGAAAAATGACAGTGAGTTGAAAGTGGACAGTATGTGTGTGTGTGTGAGTGTGCATGTGTGTGTGTGTGTGTGTGTGTGTGTGTGTGTGCATGTTGGGGAGGGGGCACTCTTTTCCATCTGGTGGTCAGGGAAGGCATCTTGGAGGAGGTGGCATCTATGCTGAGCCTTGAGCAGTGAGAAGGAGCCAGCCGTGTGAGTGAGAGAAGAGCATTCCAGGCAGGGGGGCAGTTTGTGGGAAGAGTTGTAACAGGAAAAGGTGGACCTATGTGAGAAGCTGATGGAAGGGCCAAGGCTGGGGTGTCCAGGGGGAGGAGGGAGGCAGGAGATTGAGAAGCAGCAGGGGCCAGATCATGCAGGACTTGTCACATCTGGGGAGGAATTTGGATTTTGTTTCAAGTACAATGGAGATTCATTAATGAGTTGTGAATAGGGAATATCATTTGATGGAGGTTATACAGTTATTGTCCCAGCTGTGGGGAATGGGTCATGGAGAGGGAGGGGCAAGAATGGGGCCAGGGACCCAGTCAGGCTACTGGAGGGATCAGAGATATGGAGGGGTCATGTGTATGCTAAGGAGTATTTTTCTTGTGGGTAGTGGGAAGCCATTGAAGGGTTTCGACCAGTAGGAGAGTAACTTGATGGGGTGTGTATTTTGTAATGATTGTGATGATGGCAGTGTGGAGGAAGGAAGGAAGGAAGGAAGGAAGGAAGGAAGGAAGGAAGGAAGGGAGGGAGGAAAAGCACTTTTTCATTAAGTTACAGGGACCATATATTAAAAGGGAACCAAACAAACTGTAGCTGACAAGGATAGAAAACCTTATATTTATATAAAAGTGCAATGGACTGAATGTTTGTGTCCACCCCCAAAATTCATACATTGGAATCCTAACCCCAATGCGATAGTACCAGGAGGGCCTTTGGGGAGTAATTAGGTCATGAGGGTGGAGCCCTTCTGAATGGGATTAGTGCCCTTATATAAGGAACCCCAGAGAGCTGCCTCATGCCCTTTCCACCGCGTGAGGACACGAGAAGAAGATATCAGTCTGTAGCCCGGAAGAGGGCCCTCACCGGAAACCCTGACCACGCTGGCTCTCTGATCTCAGACTTCTGGGCTCTGGAATTATGAGAAATAACATTTCTGTTGTGTGCAAGCCACTCAGTGTATAGTTCTTTGTGACAGCAGCATGAACTAAGACAACGAGGAAGAGTCGAGAGACGCAGTTTTATTGAACGTGGAGAAACATATAAGGTGGGAGAGAATCTTCCAGCAGGGGAGCAGACACCCAATGGGTGGGAGTGACAAAGAGGCTGGTGGGAGCTCAGTGTCGAAGATACCACCTTCTTACACTTAGAATCATTTGACAATGGGACATGCTTTACATACAAAAATAATATTACCTCTGTGTTTTCCCTCCCCTACAATGTGTGAATACAGCTAGATGAGTTTTCACTGAACTTGGAGGCCATGGTTAGGATGGGGGGCCTGAAGATATGCTATGTGCTGTGCTCCAATCTTGCGTTGGGAAGTCTCTAGAGCATCTTAAAGAACTGTGCTGTCCCCAACACCACCAAGGAATAAAGAGATGCCCATGGACTGGCTGGGAGGGACAGGCGAGGTACAGACTGAAACTCTGGTAACGGACAGTTTTCTCATACTCTCCATTTTTTTTTTTTTTGGATGAAAAGAAAGAAAAAGACATAACTTTTTTGTTTAATCTTTAATTCAAGCAATGGGGCAAAAGCAACCTAATATGATTCTGAACGTTCTCTTGAGCCATGCCCAGAAGATTCCTTTTTTCATCCTTTTCCCAGCTTTTCCTCTTTAACTCTTCATGCTTTACCAGCCTCTGTCCCCACCCAGAAAAACCCAGACTCCTGAGCTAAACTAAAGTACACTAAAATAACAAATAAATGTTCATGGGAAACCCGCTGTGATCATCACACACCCCTTCCCCAGGACTCTCCCAGAGTTAACGCAGGAGAGGAGGCAGGGACCTGGTTTCAGATGGACTCTCCAGCTTATTATTCTGTTTCTAACAATTCTTTTTTGCTCAAGCCGGCCCAGACCCCGCCCCACATCGATTCTTGTATCGCTTTCAGGCCAGTCTCTCCACATTTGATTTTTTTCACCTCTTAATATTTAACTTTAATTCGAAGTCCCTGCTTCCCTTGCAAATCCTCTGATTATACAGACCAACCATTCCCTCTGCCACCACCACCCCGATTCCTGTCCCCTCTTCATTATCAGTAGGTGAGATTAACACCTGACGAGGGAAGTGGGATCGACTCTATTCTGCCTTCGTTTCAAGACCGAGGGTGGATTATTGTCCCCGTTGCAAATACGAAGGGCATTTTAATTTCCTGGGAGCCAAGAAGAGGCAAATCACCCAGAGTCAAATCGAACAGGGCCCACCACCTGTCTTCTCTGCCACTCTGGGGACATTATGGTCCCACAGGAAGAGGAGCTGTCCTCAGGGAGTCCCTCTCCCTGGTCAGGCCAGGCAGACCCCCACATGGCAGTTCTGGGAGCTGATAGCAGCCTTCAGAGGGCCCAGCGACTGGCCCAAATGCAGGCTGCGGTGTGCGGGTGTTCAGGGAGGGGGTCTCAGCAGGCCTGGAGACCCCTCCTCATAGCTCCCAGAGCCCCTACCCCTTCCTCATTTGCTCAGGGGCCAGCAAAGGCCAGTTCTGGGGAGGGTCCAGTGCCCTCACGGGTGCTCTGGGGTGGTGGTGAGGCAGGCCCCAGTGCCTTTGGACATGCAGCCCTGAGCCAGCCTTTCCTGGCCTCAGGCAGCAGGTGACTCATAGGAATGTCTGAATGTGGGCGATTGGGCGGGGGTCTGCTGCCCCTGGGGAGTCGGCTTCCTCTCTCTCAGAGGCAGTGGCTCATGGACATCTGGCTCTGGAGATATGAGGCTGCCCTTGTTTTTCCATGGATAGAGCTTCAGTTTGGGCAGTGGCAGGCGGCCCCTTTTTGAAACTCCTGCAGCCATCTCTTAATACAGCCTTTCTTACAGGGACCATGAAGGCAGGGACCATGCCTTGCAACGAACGGCTTGTATCTCAGGAGTCCCAGGCCTAACCTCTTATCCCTGCATGTTCATTTGGTACTTTTTCTCTAGATGACCAAGGCAGCATGGCGCTGGGGCCAGCGCCTGGGGGCAGCCAGCTGCAGATCTGCACTGTAGCCTGCTGTCTGCGGCAGTGTCCGCAGCTGTGTGAATGTGAGGAGGTGTATTAGTTTCCTGCAGCTGCTATAACAAATAGTACCACAAACTGGTGATTTAAAACAATAAATTTGCTCTCTTACAGTTCTGGATGCCAGATGTCCAGTATTGTGTGTGGGCAGGCTTGGTTCTTTCCGGAGGCTCTGAGGAAGCGTCTGTTCCTTGCCTCTCTCACAGCATCCAGAGGTTGCTGGCAGTCCTTGATGTTCCTTGGCTTGCAGTTTTGTCACCTAAGTCTCTGCCTCACTGTCACATGACTTTCTTCTTGTGTGTCTCTGTGGTCCTGTGACTTCACATGGCCTTCTCACAAGGACCAGCTGTTGGATTTGGCTTCCCGTCCCCCCAACCCCAACTCCAATATGACCTCGTCTTAACTTGATTACATCTGCTGAAACCTTATTCGTAAGTTAGATCACATTCCTAGGTATGGGTGGTTAGGATGTGGACAGATATTTTTGGGGATACAATTCACCCCACAATAGGCCACTCGACCTGCTGAGTCTTGCCATACGTTATGAGAAGGACTTTGATACAGTACAAAAAGAACCAGATTTGGAGAGGGGCGATTGAACCCCGGTCCTAAGTGCTAGAAACCATGTTATCTTGACAAAGTCCCTTCACCTTTAAGTGCCTCAGTTTCTTTGTTTGCAAATGATTTCTGAGGCACTGCTCTGTCCTAATAGTTGATGCTTTTACATTTATTTTTGACTGGCTCATTCTCTTGCCTCAAAGAAAGACAAAAAATGAACAACAATACAACAAGGAAAGCATGAACATTAAAAAAAAAAGGAAATGAAAATACACCAGGATGAACCATAATGAGCAGGAGAAAGAAAGGAGGAATACTGGACAAGGAGGAAAATGGAAGCGGAAGAAACAGCCAAAGCAAAGCCAGAAAAGGGAGTTTGAAGCAGCAGGTTATGGAGCAGAAAATTGAGGCCTATTTGCCTGTGTATGTGTGTGTCTGTATGTGCATTTAACCTTATTTGCTCATAATCTGACTGCAAAAAAAATATATAGCTGTATAATAAGGAGCAGCACATTCTCCCTGGTTGCATACAAACTTCTGCTTCATAAACCATTATCTCCCCGAAGCTATTAATTTAGAGCATATTGTATGAGGGACTGCTGAGGCACGGCCAGAGGAAGGTGGGGCGTGTGTGTGTGTGTGTGTGTGTGTGTGTGAAGAGGGAGGGCCTCCTTTCCTCTTCCCCCTTTAAATAAAGCAGTTTTCTAGCAGAAGTGCAGTCAGGGAGGGGACCGTTTTCCAGGGGCTGTAGCATCAGGCTGTTTTCAGCCTCCCTCATGTTCCACCTGGAAAAATGGCTGGGACCAGCCTTCGCCCGCCATGCTCGTGCATGCTCTGTCCATCTCTTCACCTGGCGATCCTAGCACACATGACATCCCTGTGCCCCAAAGAGGCCACCTCAGTCTCCCTGGGTCTCCCTGTGGCTTTTTTGAGGGTGGGAATCCTTGAGCTAAGATTCCTCAAATAAATCTCCTCATTGGTAAGAAGCTGCAGCCCCTGTCTTCTTTAACTAGTGTTCTCAATTTCCTGGCCGCCAAGTGTATGCCATCTCAATTTATGTTCGCCTCCTCCCCCGCCCCCCAAACTGCAGCTGGTCTGCGATGATGGTGCAGCAGGGTGCATTGCCAAATTAGCAAATAAAAATCCAGGACGCCCGTTAGATCAGAATTTCAGATCAACGATGATTTTTTAAAATGCATAAGTACGCCCCAAATATTGCATGGGGCCCATTTACACTAAAAACAAAATTTGTGGTTTATTGGAAATTCAGATGTGAGCGGGCATCTTGCTTTCTGTCTGGCCACTCTCGCGGCAGGGGGCTGACAATGAAGCACCCCCCTTACTGTTCCTGCTTCGTGACCCTTGGTTCTTGGGTGGCTGAGTCCCTGCACTGCTGGCAGCCCCTTCTTCCCCACTCCCTCTGACATTTTCACGTGATGTATTAGTTCTTCTTGTTCTAGGTCAGTCCCCTTTGGACAGAAGGGGTCAGGCGAATGCCACGAATAAATAAATAGCTTTGCCTGTCACCCAGATGAGCCCTTGGGATACGTTTCTTCTGGGATTCATCAGCCAGTGCTCGCTCAGAGCTCTTTTTTTTTTTTTTTAAATGTGCATTCCTTCATGGATATTTATCTTTTGCCACTAGGACACCAGGCAGTGGGGAGCCGTGCGACACAAAATCCATCAAAATGGCAAACATTCCAGCAATCACACGTCTTGGAATCTGCCCCAAGGAAATAATCAGAGGTGTGCACAGAGATTAATGGGCAAGGATGTGCATCATAGCGCTATTTGTAATAGTGAGATATTGGAGACGCGCTAAGTGTCCAACAAGGGGAGGATGGTAAATTATGGGATATTGTTAGAAGGGAATATTATGTGACAACTAAAAATCGTGTTTTTACAACAGTGTTTTATGACACGGCGGTGTTAATAATACAGGGAGTGGGGAAAAAAAAAATGATACATGGCAGCGTGGTCCTGAGACGCAGGGGACAGTCTGGAAGGAGACTCGCCAGGATGCCAGTTGTCTGGAAGAGCGTGGGTGCGGCCCGCAGGACTGCGGGCGACTCATCGATGTAGTTCTCTCGTTCTGCTGGACAGGACTCTGTGGTCAGAAGTCAGCGTGAACGCCGGAAGGGTCACCGGTGCCTCTGGGGCGTCACTCGTGTGTTGTTTCAGAGCTGGGCAGAGTGTGTGTGGCGGGGAGAAGTGTGAGATTCACAGCAGCCTCCTTGGTGACCCCTCCACTGATCTCTACCTCCTCCGATCTGCAAGTTAACCGTCGATGAACGTCCTAACCCCCAAGTCCCATCAAAATAAGCTCCCGCTCACCATGCTTCTATGGTTCCTGTTACCTTCATCGGGGGTTCCGCGTTTGTAGAGGACGCCCCCGAGACCTGGGGCTGGGTAACCCGCATGCACGTCAGTATGTCTGGTAGACGCGTGCGTCATTTAAAAATATGAATAAATGCTGTTGCCATCAATACAATATAAGTCAGATTCGTTTAAAAAGCCCTGTGTATGTCACATAGTTACATGTTTCTTATGTTTCCTAGTCAATCAGCTTAAAAATAGACTTCTCCAATGATGGCCAGTGATGCACCGAGAAATTATTTGTTCTTCACATTATGATTACTGATCTTCATTTCATGTTTCTGGAGTAAAAAATATGAACACTATGTTTTCTTTTTTTGTTGTTGGACTGTGGAATTGAATTTATCCTGTGTGAACGAGTATTCGGTGTTCCTACAGCTAGTTTACAAAGAGCCTTTAAAATGGGGAGAGATTGTTCCCACTTGAGTAGTTTGGGAGCTGCTGGCCTGCAGCTCGGATTTAGAGTTCTCAGCATGACCTGGCTGCATCCGGCTCTTCTGGTCTCCTCACCTCCACCCTCCCCTCTCGCTGAACTCTGTTCAACTTGCCGGCTGCCTTCAAACCGTTCTCTCTTTGAATGCGTTTATCATCCCCATCTCCACCCTCCTGTTTTACTGCGATCTCTATCGCGTCCTCTCCTAAGACTTTCCGGTTGCCCGAAGGACAGGTAGCTTCTTGCTTTGTACCTCCAAAACATCTCGATCACACCTTATTGAGGCACTTGCCCTAATAGGTTCATGCCTCTATCTCCTCCATAAACCTGTGGGCAACTTTGGGGCAAGGTCCATGTTTTATACTTAAATTCCCCCCCCCCCCAGCTTCTTGCACATCACTGGAAATGGATTTGTTGATGGAAATGCTTATCTGGTGTCTAGCCCAAAAGGGGGCCCCAGCTCAAGGATTGAAACATTAGTCCATCCATTCGACAGCTCTTTATTGAGCACCTATTGTGGATCAGATCCTATTGTCGGCACTTAGGATTCAGTGGGAGCGAGATAGGTGTCTGCCCTCAGGGAACTCTCAGTTGAGTGGGGGAGATTGGTAATGAATGGGCAAAAAAGATGAACAAATAAGAGAATCTTAGAACAAAGCAGGGTAATGTCATTCATTCAGTCATTCAACATATATTGATTGAATATCTATGACATGCTAGATATTGTTCTCATTGCTAGGGGTCCCGAAGGGAACAAAGCAAAGCTCCTCTTCAAAGATGTGGTGAGCAGGAGAGCAGAATTAGATAGGATGGTCAAGACAGGCATCCATCCACAAAGAGCAGCCTAGGACCTAAATAATGAAGACGATGCTACTTTTAAAAAACAATTATTTTATAAATTATAAAGAGGATGCAGCCACAAAAAGATTGGGAAGTGCATTACTTCAGGCAGAGGGGGAAATAACTGCAGAGGCCCTAAGGCAGGAAGGAGTTTGATGAGAGAAACACAAAACAGTACAGTGTGTCAGCAGTGGGGGTTAGGGGTAGGGGTAAGGACTGAGGGTGGTAGCTCCTGTGGGGCCCTACAGGTGGGGCTCGGGCATTTGGGTTATTTTACTTTTATTTTATTTTATTTTATTTTATTTTACTTTATTAATTTAATTTAATTTAATTTAATTTATTATTTTACTTTATTTTATTTATTTTTTATTTTATTATTTTATTTTATTATTTTATTTTATTTTATGTTATTTTATTATTTTATTTTATTTTATTTTATTAAATTAAATTAAATTAAATTATTTTATGTAATTTTATTTTTTATTTTGTTATTTTATTTTATTATTTTATTTTATTTTATTTATTTTATTTTATATGCATGAAAAGCCATTAGTTTAGGATGAACAAATGCGCATAACTCCTTAGGCCTCCCTCCTGAGGCGCTAACTCAGTGAGTCTGGTAGACAGCCTTGGAATCTGCAGAACACTGCCAGGTGGATCTGAAGCCACAGGTCTGTCAGCGATTCTTGGTGGTGGAGCTTGGAGACACCACGAAGGCTTTAGTCGAATGCCTGCCATTTAGTATGGGAATCAGCCTGAGGCTTTGGGTGAGATTCGTGGCTGATGCACAGGCAGGGAGGGCCGTGGCCCCTGCAGCAGCCCGGACCCCACTCTGCCGTGGCTCAGCGCTGAGGCTCCCTTGATGCTCTGAGAGTTCTGGGGAGTCCGGGGGTCTTCCCCTTTGTGAGGCCCCCATACCTGGGCCCAGCACCGCAGAGGCCAAGCTGGCTGAGGGAGCAGAGTTCTGAAGTTCATTTCCTTTACCTTCTCTGAGTTCTGTGTTCCTAAAGTGGCTCTAAAAGAGAATAAAGGAATCGGATGAGATTCACTCTGAGTCTCCCCGCTAGAAATAAACTAAAATAGAAATTTGAATGATATTCTTCCATCAGATCTCCCTGCTAATCTTATGGAGCAGGCAGGCCAGGTTCTTTATCCACAAAAGGCATTAATAGAGCTGTCTGGAACCTGGACACCCCTGAGCCACAGCACCGTCGAGACCCCAAGAACGGGTGCCTTACTCTCTGTGTGGTGCACACGCCAACTCCCGAGTCCTGACACCTCGTGGCTAAAGTACTCCAAAATGTTGCTTGTTCTGTTCCTCTGTCGATGGACAGGGCTGCACCCGGGCAGCGGGAGAGCCACATTTTTTTGTGCACGACAAAGAAGGCAGGCCTGGCGACCTCCCTCTACCGCTCTTGGCTGCATCGTTTCAGGCAAGGCCTCTTTCTCTCTGGGCCTTCGCTTGCTCTTCTGCAAAGAGAACCAGTGAGATAAAATGTCCTTTCTGACTTTCCACGATTATTCTGTCATTTGCTTTATAGAGCTGGGGAAATTTAGGCTTAGTGTCAGGCAGAAGTTTCTCCCCATCTTGGAGAAAATTGCCTTTTGAATAGAGAACAGAATGACAATTATTCTCTGGTTCCCCGTTCAGCACGCTGGCCACCACCAGTCTGGTTTCTGTCCCCAGCAAGCTTTTGTTCAAGCCGAGAGGCTGGAATAAGCCCACTGGCCTCTCCGTCCCTGCTCTTTATTTTCCACTCTGTTATTTTTTTTTAGATGGAAGCTTTTATTATCTCTTTTTCTCATGGATTCCTTTCTTTTCCATTCTGATGCCTCTGCAGACGCAGTTAGAGAGGACAAACGCTGATTGCATGGAAAACCAGAAACTAAGTTTTGAGAAAAGGCAGCGGAGACCTTAGAGGGAGGACATTCTTTCTTGTCATAGCATCAGTGAGCCAGAAAGAGGAAGGGACAATGTTGATTCCAGGGGCCGTGCTCCCTGTGCTCAATGAAAGAGAAGTCAACTCCAGCGTCCCTGCCTGAAGTGACATCACGTTTGTATGGGAGGCAGGATCCATCGACTGGAAAATGTGAGGACGTGTCAGGGACTAGCTCACAGTCTCAAAGGGGTTTTAACGTAGGCACTGAGTGTGGCCACGGCCACACCCAGAGAGCGTTGCCATAGCTCCATCACTCAGTGGGGCCCTGCAATGTGCACGTGACTGGCAGCAGAGGACATAGCAAGTCCGACCAGTGGAGGGAGCCAGGGGCCTCCATACACAGAGCCACCTCTGTGTGAACACTCGCTGCTTTGCTAGCAAGGGTTTACAGGCCGGCCGGCTGTGCTGTCCTCAGCTGTTTGAGAAGGCTTTCATCCATTCAGGGAGAGCAGAGGGCCCAGGACCCCATCATCAGCCTTGGGTTTTATAGCCTTGGCTCTGAGACCTCAGACAAGCCATATATCTTGGCTTTAGTTTTTTTTTAAATCTTTAAAATTTGGTCTCAGGAATGACTTTCAGCTCGAACATTTTCCTGTTCAATGACTCATAAGTAGAACTGAAGCTCTGGACAAAAAAAAATGAGATTAACTTGAAATATTTTTGGGGTGATTTGGGGAGAAATTTACTTTCAGGAACAAGAAAACAGAATCATCTCCCCCATAGCCTCTGTCCTGTTGGGTCAGAACCTTACTGCTTTTAACCACAGGTCACTCGAATCTTTTTAGGCAAGCCTATTAAAAGGAAGCAAGATGGTTTGGGCTTGTATTAGGGTAAGTCAAGTACCATAACAAATAACCCCCAAATTTTAAGGCCCTAAACACAATACAAATATATATATTTTATTCATATTAAAGTCCAAAGCAATTTGAAGGAGCTGGAATGGGCTCAATTCCACAGAGTCACTCAGGAACTCAAGACTCCTCCCAATTCATAATTTTATCCTTCCCTCTGAATTCATGATTCCACCCTTCCCTGGTCCTCAAAGTGTTCTGTTCAGGTGTGGATAGACAACGGGGAGAGAGGATTGAGGGGGATGGGAAGGGGAGGATGGGGAGAGGGAGAGAGTGAGGGAAAGGTAGAAGAAGGGAGGTAAGAGGAGGGAGAGAGAGAGAGGGAGAGAGAAGTGCTTAAGAATTTATAGGCCAAGCCGGGGAGTGATGTATATAATGCCTGCCCGCATTTCATTCACCACTGGAATGGTCATGTGGCCCCATCTGTATGCACGGGGGCTGGGAAATACAGTTCAGCACTGTGGCCCGAAAAGAGGAGAACAGGGATCTTGGTGAGAATTATCAGTCTGCCTATTTCAGGACAGTTTCTGAGGATGAAGTTGAAGGGCTTTGAGCCTTGCCCTTTCTGTAGCTTATGCACTAATCACGTGATGCCAGGGTCCCTATCACTGTAAGACCGTGTCTTCCCAGAGGGGTGCCTTGCTCTACTTGACACAAAAGCACTGTAGAGGCTACCAGTGGCCTGGTATGTGCTCTGAAGTCAGATACATCTTGTATCCAATCTCAGCTCCACTAATTGAGTGTGAGAATTTGAATGAGAAACCTGTCCTCAGATTGCAGATGAAGCAACTGAGGGTTATAGGGACAAACCGAACCCATTTCATAGGGTTGTTATGAGGATTACGTGAAATAAGATGTTTAAGGTGACCCGGACAGAGAAGGTTCTCAGTAAATGGCATCGGAGTTCTCTTCTCACTTTCCCTTTGGGATTGTTCTAACACCACAGGAATCCCGATTAGGAATATGGGTCTGTGCTTCAGCTCATTAATGAATTTGGGCCACTTCCAGCCCCTTAAAACACTGTGAGATCCTTTCCGTCCCTGTCGAAATGGAAGGTTAATGTTAGCGCCAAGCCTGGCGTGAGTTCAATAAGACATGAAATGAGAACTCAAAACCCTATAGACAAAGGAGCAGAGATAATTATACTAAGAATCTGGGCGACTTGAGTGACTGTAATCGAATATTAAATGTAGTTTTGAGATGTCTGGCAGCCATGGCAAAAAAGGGGAATAGAATGGATGATACAAATCTCACTGATTTATGAAGGCATGCCTCTTTGTAAGGGAATATTAACTCTTTAAAGGGATAATAAATGTAGAAGACATTTATCAGGTAGCACTTATAGATAAGGCTCACCAAGAAACATAATGGCCCTTCCCCCTCTCTCTCTGTGATTGGCTCTGAAAACTGCCTTTGCAGTTTTGAAAGCTTATCTGGGGGCAGGATGGAGAGAACTACCTGCCCCCCAGGATTTAATAGCTTGGCTGGTGCCTCCCCCAGGTGGAGGAGGCAGGTGAGATTGGAAGGGTCTCAGGAAGCACACAGATGGAAGGAGCCCTCTGTAGAGGCTGGATTCCAATAGCTGGGACTCACTCCACATGGAGCCACAGGGACTGTGAACACAGCGAGGACAGAGCCGGAGTGCTGCTGCCTCATTCTCCCTCGTGCTCCCTTCCCAGGAGCCCTGCTGGGTGACGTGCAGGCTGCAGCTGACCTGTCCAGGGCCTCCTTTGCACAGCCTGTCTTATGCTGAATGCAAATCCCCCCGAAATGAGTTTGCGTTTTCTTTAGGAGCCAATTTGCCTAACTGTAATGATCCAACAACACTATATACAGATGTCTCGCTGTTTTTAAAAACCCAATTTGCTTTTAATGAATGTTTTTGATGTGGCATTTGGTGGTGGCAAGCATAGGGGTGCCAGCGCCAGGAGATGGAGCTGTTGAAGTGGGAGAACCACCAAGCAGAACCATTGTTTTATTTTCTTTTA
The DNA here is from genome assembly GCA_004027375.1 of Macroglossus sobrinus. Taxonomy (NCBI): domain Eukaryota; kingdom Metazoa; phylum Chordata; class Mammalia; order Chiroptera; family Pteropodidae; genus Macroglossus; species Macroglossus sobrinus. The sequence continues at coordinate 108,268 of PVKZ01002215.1, forward strand.
ACCAAATTCTGAGGAGAGAGGACTGAGTCAAAATCTACAGGAAATGTTTTCATCCAGGAAGCTGGTGCAGCTTATGCCAGTGTCAACAAGGAGCATATTGGAAAGGTGCTTTGCAAACTGTCCAGGTCTCAGAGCGCTCTGCATGCCCACCACGGTGATGGGGGCTGGTGTTCGCTAAACGTCCGCGGAGAAAGAGCTGTTAGTGCTGGGTGTTTATCTTTAAGAGCCGCTCGCTTATACCTTGAGGTGAACAGGAATGATTCTCCTTGTTAATAAACAGGGAACCTGAGTCACGGCCGCCAGTTGGATTCGTTAAAGCTTGGATTCGGTCACATGGTGTCGGCATGGGTCTTGGAGGTCGACCTCACGACAAGGTTATGGGTTGACCCCTTGGCGTGGGATTACAGACGTGGTCTCTGTGGGACCACACCCGGCTCGTGGTGGAATCGGGCATGGAAATAAAGCATGTGGGATGACTTCTGTAAACTTTTCCCGTCTGTAGAATTTGGCCCAAGTGGCCACCAGGCTTCTTCCAAGTTTCACACATCTGGCCCTATGTCCCTTCCTTGCCCTGTGTTCAGACTTTCTTTAGAAAGCTTTAGATATTAGATAACTTTGGGCCAGCAGTGGACATTGCCCCCACATGCAGTTCAGCTCCAAGAGACAAGGAGACAGCAAGGAACTGCCACTGACTTGGGTTTGAGTCTCAGGGAAGGCATATTTGAATTGTGTGGCTGTGGGTAGGTGACCTGGGGTATGTGACTTCAAGTGAATGGGGTCTCTTCTGAACACCTGACTCAGTGGCTCTCTGTGTATGGTTTCCCGAGCAGCGACGTCAGCACCATCTGGTAATTTGTTAGAAAACCAATTCGTGGGCCCTTCCCCAGACCTACTGAATTGTCAGCTCTGGGGGTGGGACCCGGCAACTGGATTTCAAAGCCCTCATGCTTAAGAAGTACTGCTCTAACTAATAACACCGTCAGCCTCATAAGGATGTCCATGTGAAGCTTATCATGAAAAACAGGTCAACTTCATGACACACGTGAGCGGTTCTGTAAATGAGGGTCGTGACAGTGGTTTCCCGTGATCATCCTGTCTTCTCTGAATGTTCCTTTATCCTTGAGAGACATCTGGCTTACAACTCAAAAGAGTGTAGGATTTTCACGACCACCTGGACCATGTCTCTTAGCAGATGCTTACAAACTTGGGAAACAGGCTTGACTTTCTATGTTCTTCACTTTCGTGGCTTTTCATCCCAGTTCTAGACCTGTGGGCAGAGTTCCATGACAGGGAGGAAGTCAAATCCTACAGGGATTATTGGGATGTCATGCTGACCCCTGCGTGCCTTTACCTGTCCTATGATAAAAGTAACAGTCACGAGAGAAAGAACTTTGCCCAGAAGAGGCAGGAAGACTCTAGAAACCAATCTAGGTCCCTGGGTTCCAGAGGTGCTTTTGTTTATTTTGTCCCCCACCCACCCCGGACTTACTGTTACTTTTCTCAGGTTCATTAACTTCCTCCAGTAGAATAGTGCGCCCTCTAAAAAGGTCTTCTCCTCCAACATAACTCACACAAAGTGCTACAAGAGAAAAGAGCTGCCAAACCTTTATAAACAGCTTACATTTAAATGATACTCTCTACCCAAAGCGCCTTCATTTTGCTTCTTAGAACATCCCTTGAAATCAGGCAAGACAGAGACTATTATCCACACTTTACAGATGTGGAAACTGAAGCAGAGAGGAATTAAGTTATTTACCTTAGATCACGTGGCAACCCCAAGCTCCTGACTCTTGCTCCTTGCTTGATAAGAGATTGTGAGGGCCCTGGGCTCCCAGAAGCCGCAGGTAGACACACAGGGAAAGAAACAAAAATGCTTGTTTATCAAGCAAAGGAGCAGAACCAGGTGACTTGCCAGCTTGTGTAAGAGAAGCCCCTGCCTCAGTCTCCTGGAGCCCCTGCGGAGACAGGGAGTGAGAGAGATTCAGCAAATGCAGGCCTGGGAGGTCTGTAATGGAAGGACATGGTAATGAGCCGCCTGGCAGGTGGTGTGGAGAAGGTCCCAGTTCTATCTGAGGGAGCCCCGGAGGGGTGATGGGGCAGGCAGAGCTGGCTGGGGAGGCATCTGTCTTCAATCCTGTAACCACACATGGCAAATTAGTCCTACGTGCTACTTCTTTGAAATGGTAGGTTCTGATCTCTCCATCTTGAGGTTGGGGATTGGTTCTCTAAACCAGTGGTCCCCAAACTTTTTGGCACCAGGGACCGGTGCTCCTATGAGAATCTAATGCCTGATGATCTGAGGTGCAGCTGAGGTGGTGATGCTGGCACTGGGGAGTGGCTATGAATACAGATGAAGCTTCTTTGCTTGCTGGCCCGCTGCCTGCCTCCTGCTGTGTGGCCAGGTTCCTAACAAGCCATGGACCAGTACTGGTCCATCTCGATCCTGATCACCCAGTGGGAGAGCCTGAGTAGCCAGTGTGAAGCCCAAGTGAGGAAACTGAGGCTCAGGGAGGCTGGTCGTCATGACAGCGAGCAGCGTTCGGGGACTCAGCTACCAAGCAGCCCCTTGGTTCTACTTTCCTGAGCCAGCAGCTCATTGGTTTCTTTCTTTCTTGTGGCTTAAACAATAGACATTTATTTCTCCTGGCTACGGAGGCCAGGAAGTCTCAGGTCAAAGTGCCTCCTGATTTAGTACCTGGTGGGAGCTCTTTGCCTGGGTCACCGACAGCCATCACTTCTGTGTCTTCCCATGATGGAGAGAGCATCCTTGGATTTCCTTTTGCCTCAGGGAGACAAGGCTGAACAGGGGCTTCCCAGGTCAGGGCCCCTTGTGTCTCAACTTCCCTGCTCCTCCTATTCCAGCCAGGCCCGGGCAGTGGCCTGAATTTGGCCTAAGTGCCCAGGTTACAGACAGCTGAGCAAGAGGACTGGTCCAAGTAGGGTGGGGGTGGGGCGGAGTAGCTCTGCTTTCTCTTCTTCTTTCTGCCAGGAATCCAGCTGTTCTCCATTTCCAGACAATTTATGGGAGGGTTAACAGCCCCTTCCACTGGATGCGCCAGCTGGTCCAGACCCTGTCCCCAGAGGAGACTTAAATCACCCTACCCCGTGCACCCGAGGCTTTCAGGCCCGAGAGGAGGTGTGTGCATGTGTGCACGTGTGTGTGTGTGTATGTGTGTCCGAGGGGACAATGGAGTCCTCATCGCACTGTCCCAGCTCCTTACTTTCCACCAAGGAAAGCTGGGAGAGCATCATGGAGGAAGGAAGAATGTTAATCAGAGGGAAAATTGGCCGGCCCGGGGCACAGCGATCAGTTACAAGCAGAATTTTTTCCTCTTCCACGAAAGTGGAGACCTAGTAGGTCCTTCCTGCACCAGTCTCCCTCCCTGCCCCGCTTGGGTGCAGAGTCAGAGCTGGGAGGGACCTCAGAGAGTGTGCTGCCTAACCCACTTCACAGAGGAAGGACCGGGCAGGGCCCAGGATGAGACGGTGACAGAGGCGGCTCTTGTCAGGTGGTGCTGCAGGAGGCTTAGGTGCAGAAGCCAGTTTCTCAACATTCATGACAAGGCCTGTCTGCTGACCACGGTCATGGATTTCATCATCATAATACACGTGGGCTCAATCTTAACCAATGAGCCCAATTATTTTCATTTTTAAAAATCATAACCATAACAAAAATAACAATAACTTCTAATAACAATAACTTCCTTTTATCAGGTGGTGTCTGTGCCACGTGCTTTGCAGTGTTTGGTTCATGTAGCATCCCTGGACTTCACTGAGGTAGATCCCATCACTGCCTCCATTTAGTGCATGAGAAACTGAGGTTGGGTTAAGGTGCTCATTCTAGGTTCACGGCCTCTGTCAAGATCTGGCTGTTTGCTGATGCATAAAATGTCTGAAGAGCTATGAGGTCAAGTGGCTTAAGATGCTTTTGTGCTGTCCAAATGCAAACAGTGAGTATGGAGCCAACGTCTGAGTACAACTCTGGAGCGCGGGTTTTAGTCATAACTCTGTGCTGCTGTCCCTCAACCCCACATGCCAGTACATCTCCTTGGATTTCATTGTGACAGAATTTATGCAGAGCCTTGAATGACTTTCCGAGTGGCACTTTCATGAGTCTAGAGTGTAGTAGTGCCAATAATTTTTGTAGCTTGGGTGTTTTCCAGAACTGCAGATAGAGGTGAGTGATCTGCTCTGACAATGGATGGGTATTGAATCAGTAACAAAAGGAGATTGGGGGGAAAAGGATATTGGAAATGGATTGCTCTTTGCTGGAGGTAAATGATCTTTGCAGTCAGCACCCCTGATGCTAAGGTGAGAAATCCCAGAATTATGTATCCCTCTGATGTATTTGCTCTCGGTAATTTGCTTTTATGCCAAGAGCAATGAAATGATAAAGGAGCTGACATCTTGTGTTATAAGAAGTGCTTTTGTTGCTGTTTTTCCCAAATTTATGTAACTAGCTTTCATTAAGATCTGGCTGTTATTTAATACATAAAATATCTAAAGAGCTAAAATGAAGTCAAGTGGCTCAAGATGCTCGTTCACTGTGGAAATGCGGCTCCAGCTGAGTCTAGAGCTGTTAGCTTTATGTCATCATCCATTTACATCTCCATAGAGTCGTCCCTCCAAGGCTGTGCCTGTTCCAGAGGTTCTCTGTGAGGCTGAGAACTTTGGATGAGCACGCCCTGGGTGGGCGGAGAGCACATGGGGACGATAATGTCTGCTGGGTTCTCCTTCCAAAGGGACTGGAGCCCAGGCTGGAGCAGATATGGTGTGGCCGGGTGGTGGCATGTTCTGGGTCCCTACTGATTAAGAAACATGACCTCTGTCTCCTCGCCTGGCTCCCCTGCTTCTTTGCCTTCCTCCGCCCTGGACTTTCCTTCCCTCTTTCATTCGGCCTCTCACTGCACCAGGTCCAGGTCTCTGGGTAGAAAGATGTCTTCGGCAATAGACACCAACATGAGGGTGGAGGGCGTCGTCAGGACGCGCCACCCTCAGCCCTGCCCCTGTGAATGTTCGTGCTACCCACAGCTTGTGGCCTTTGAGAGAAAATGGCCTCTAAGACTCTGAATGACACATGGGAGTTTGAGTCCGAGAAACTTGGGGGCAAATCTACTTACTAGATGTGACCTTGGACAAGTTACTTAACTTCTGTGAGCTTAGACTGGCTTATATTTAAAATGAGCAGGATTGTTGGGAAAGTAAAATGAGTGGATGCTTTTAGCAGAGGGCTTGGCACATAGTAGGTGCTCAATAAATAAGAGGTATTATTATTATTATTATTGTTACTACTACTACTACTACTACTACTACTACTACTACTACTACTACTTTCACAACTGGGAATTTGGCTTCAGTGTCCCTACTGTGCGGTTTCATAAAGGTACATCGGTCTCTTTCTCCTTTTCTTCCTTCCTCTCCTCCTACCTTTCCTCCCTCCCCTCTTTCCTTCCTAATTAAACAAATATTCACTGAGAGACTGGTTTCCACAGGAGCAGTTCTACGCCATTTGACTCGTAGGATCCTTTTCCTCCAACAGCCACCAAGCACCTCACCCCATCTCCTGTCCCCTCACCCCCTTGTGGCTGTCTGGCTGCCCAGCGACAGCATGCCCTCTGCTTTTGTGTCCTTCTGGCTGAGGCTGGGTCTGGCTTCCCTGGAGAGGAATTCTACGGTGTGTCTGTAACGAGTGTGAGGCATTATTTCTCTCTGGGACCCTCTCGGAGGGATCAGAATGAAGCTGTCATTGCTCCATGGCCTGAACGGTCCCCAGGAAAAAAACAAACAAACAAACCCGTAAATAACCTTCCCCTGAGCAGCAGCATTTGGGGCTTAATTGTGTTTTGTTAATCAGGAAAACAATTAATTTGGCTGCTGTCTTTTTTGGTGGGGTGTCTTTTCTTTCCTTTTTTGATACAGGAGATGCTGCTGAAATGATCCATGTGATGTCTCTAGATTCAATTTCTCTCTCTCCCCAAGGCAAGGAACGACTCCTCTGTATCCATGACATCCGGAGACAGCAGGGCGAGAGATCGCCTTTTCCAAAGCAGGCTGGTTCCTAAAAAACTTAAATGTCTGCTTCACAGCGGCAAGAGGCTCCCGCCCTGAGGCTCTCGAGCATCTGGGCAGGGGAGGGAGAGTGAAGGGCCACACGCCCGCTTCAGAGTGCAGGCTCTGTCCTCTCCCACCGTGTGATGGAAATGGCAAGCGGGCTCCCTGTTAGAGCTTGGGCTGGGGCTGGGGGAACAGAGGATGGTGCTGCCTTCCTTCGATAAGTTCTTTTACTCCCAGTGTTAATGACTGATGTTAAGGACCGACCTCAAGGCCACACAGTGGAATGTGATCCCTGAGCCAAGAGAATGACTCCAAGGGTGGAACAGTGGGGGGGTGGTTCTCAAGTCTCCTCAAATCCTCTGTAGTCCGGAACAGTCCTTGAACTAGAACCCATGTGGCTACAACCCTGAAGACAGGAATCAGTAGCTAAACACAGTTTGTGTACATTTAGGGTGTATTCTCTGCACAATGGCAAACCATCTTTGTCTTGTTCGCTGATGTGTCTGATGGGTTGGAACAGGCTGGCGCATGGTAGACATACAGATAAGGGTGAGCGAAGGTTGCAGGGCCAAATTCAATGCACAGAATAATAAGCGCCTTGTTATGTGGGCCAGTGGCCTGAGTTTGAGCAACTGGAAATCCCCATCGTCTCTGGCCCATGACATGGCGTCTAGGAGTCGGTGACATATCCTTCAACGGGAAGTGAGAAAGAGGGAAGAGAATGGACATTTGTTGAAGAACCACAGGTGCCTGGCACCATGCTAAGCATGTTATGACAGATACTGTCCCATTTTTTTCCTTAAATAATATTGTGAGGTGTGTTCCCATTTTCTAAGTCAAAGGAGCTAAGGCTTAGAGAAGAAGACACTGTCCCAGGGCCACACAGCTAGTTCGTGGATGAGCATGGTTCCTACCCGACTTCAAAGCTCACGCTCTTTGCACAGCCCCATAGTGCTTCTCACCTTGGAAGCTCCATGCTCAGGTAGCATGAGTAGGTACCACTGAGGCCTGGGCCTCACGGGGGTGGAAGAGGCTGGACTCGATTCCTGCCCTCGAGAGGTCCATAGTCCTTGGCTTTGACTCCTGGCTGGCCACTCACTAGCTTTGACCTTGGACAAGTTGCATAACTGCTCTGTCCCTCCATTACCTCATCTGTACCAGAGATGACAATAGTACCAGCATCATAGGGTTACACGTGGGTACAGCCCTTATAGCTGTGCCTGGTCCACAGCACGACTGATGTGGGTTAAAGCTATTATTAGGACATGCTTGATATCTTTATAAGTCTTGTGTCAATTGAGGGTCACCTATGTGGAATATGGCTCTTAACCTGTTAAGAAAAGCCGGGTCCCCAGGGGCCCTCTCCAGAAAATCAAATTTCTAACCAGGTTCTACTGAAATGCTGATAATTAAACACTGGGAAAGCACTCCTTCATCTGGATGGTTTTTATCACTGTAATACAGGCATGTAGGGTGTTATTACCTTCAGCGGAAAACCTATCTTTAGCAAAGAGTTTGTGCGGGAGGTTTGTGCGTGCTGTTGTTAAGCTCCCCTGAAAAGGCTTTGCAGAGGAGAGCCAGTGAACACGTTGGTCACAGAAGATTACCTAAACCCCCAGGGATTTGCTTGTGAGGGGCTGCATGCTGGGGGGCTCCCCATCGCTTCCCAGGGAGTAGAGGAAAGAGAGGTCCCATGGAGGTGACCCACAAAGCAGCGGAGAGGGTCAATGCCAAGAGCAGGATCTAGAATCATTGTTCGGGCAAGTGTCCGCTTTGGTGGCAGAATCAAGGAAGAGGCCTATATTAGTTTGCTCAGGTGGCCATGACCAAAAGCCACAGACTGGGTGGCTTTGACAACAGGCATTTAATTATCTCACAGTCTGGAGGCCGCAGGTGCATGATTGAGGTGTCGGCAGGGCGGGTTTCTCCTGAGGTCTCTCTCCTTGGCGTGCAGGTGGCCATCCTCTCACTGTGCCCTCCTCACGTGGTCTTCCCTCTGCACACATGCCCCGGTGACTCTGTGTAGTCACGTGTCCTCTTTTCATAAGAACACCTGTTGGATTGGACGAGGGCCAACGCTAATGGCCTCACTTAAACTTAATCACGTCTTTAAAAGCTCTTTCCAAATACAGTCACCTTCAGAGGTATCTGGAATAGGACTTCAGCGTGTGAATGGGGGAGGGGCACAATTCCGTCATTATGAGGCCTTTATGGGGGGTTATTGTTGGGTTAATCTTAGGAGCTCTGAGGGACCCATGGCTGATCCCCCCAACTTACGTATTCTGGATCATAATCCATCTTCATAGCATTGGCACAAGGCAGACATCATCCCTATTTCACGACAGAGGGGTCGAGGCTACAAGGAGTTGTAAATATGGCCTCAGTGAGCATGGTAGGTAAGCAGCCCGTGGCCACTAGGCTGTCCAACCCAGGCCTCCATCATTACACTGGATCGGGGTTTTCCACTGGGGGAGACTGTCACCGGGCAATGTCTAGGACAGTTTTGGTTGTCATGGCTGGGTAGGGGGGTACTGCTGGCATCTAGAGAGTAGGAGCCAGGGATACAGCTGAACATCCTGAGGTGCACAGGACGGTCCCCACAACGAAGAATTATCTGGGCCCTATGTCAGCGATACCCAGGTTGAGAAACTCTGCTCTCGATGGAACTTGTCACCCAGAGAGGCCCGAAGGACACCTGTAGTGGGGAACATGCTGAGCTGGGTCTTGTCGTGCCTGAGTAACCACCCTGCCCTGTGGAGAACCCCGTGGAGCAATTTCTCCAAAACTTCTTTGACCACGAGACTCACTAAAGCACTTGTTAAGGCCATCGTTTCTCTATGCTCCTCTCCTGGAGATTCTGACTCCGCTTTTTCTTTTTCTTTAAAATGCTTCTAAAGAATCTGCCGTTTGGGTGAGTGTCTCAAGTCATTCGTATCATCAGAAAGGTCTGGAAACAGCCTTCCGCAGCGTCAGCGTGTGCACACTGCTGGTGGGCGTGGCTGGTCTTCCCTCGAGACTGCTCACGGCTGGGGAAGATCACCTCCTTTCCTTCATTTGCCCTCTTTCCCCTCGGTGAGGTGGACGTTCGATGTGGCCAAACACTGTAAGAACATGTCAGGTTAAGGCGTGAGGGACTCACAGGCTCCACCCTCCTGGGAGGCACATTTTCGAGCAAGAGGACCTGTCTGTGTCCTCTGCATCCCTGTCTAACGGGCGGCGTGGTGCGATGGGGGAGCTCGGACCGGTGGACCGAAGACCTGGCTTTTGCTCTTAGATCTGTACTGGGCTGTGTCAGCCTGGATGAGCCGTTCAGGTGTCCCGAGCCTCGGTCTCCTCATCTACGAACTGAGAATCACAGTACGTGTCCTGAATCTTTCTTTCAGCGAAGTCTTTCTGTCTTCAGGGAAAGACAAGGTGAGACAAGGCAGACCAGGAGCCCTGTGACCAGAATCTTCTGTGATGTTTTCAAAACTGCAAACACCCGGCTCATAGCCCAGACCTACTCATCTCTGGAGTCTTGAGGGCGGGGCCCACGTGTAAGAAGTAGTGCTTTTTAGGAAAAAAGCTCCACAGGTCATTTCTTTGAAAACTGAGAAGCTCCCCAGAAAGCGCCCGGCAAACTGCAAGGTGCTGCTCTGAAGGAAGAGATTCTCCTCGTTCCCTTAGGTTGCTGGTCCCCGCGGTAAACGGTGCTGTCGCCGTTTCCTGTTTGGCCTTGTCAGATCATCAGATGCGTTGGACTATCTAAGCAGATGGTGACATTTCTTATGGATATTTTGGAAAAAAAAAACAACAACAACAGAAAAAATAGGACAGGCGCCCATCTGCCTGTGATGACTCAGGAGCTGCCTGTCCTTCCCAGAGGCAGCAGCAGTTGTTGGTTGTCCCCTGAGGTCCCTCTGACCCCTGAGGGAGCCTCCTTCCAGGGCAGGGGACATCCGAGAAGCATGCTGCACACCCGCAAATGGGACGGCGCAGCCCACCAAAAGCCACAAGTGCCCGTGGTAGAAACGGGCAGGACCTTGTAAGGCCTGTCTTCCTCCACTGGAGCAGGTGGCCCCTTGTGGCTCTAACCTAGGGACATGGGAGTGACAATAGAAATGAGAAGGTCTCGCTAGCTAAACAGCTCTGTGCAGGTAGGGAGAATCATTGTGATTACTTTTATTGTCTGGTTAATGTGGTTGGGTTTCCCTCGGCCCACAGCACCCAGATTCAAGGTGAGGTTGGCCCTACCTGGCTGTCTCAAAGAGCAGCTGTGTCCCTGTCCCACCACACGTGAACCCTCAGCCTGGAAGCAGGAGGAAGCTTGCACGCTGGCAAGAATGGCTGGCAGGGTTTTCCTCTGCAAAAGGAAAAGCGGTAACTCTTGAGATTTGTAAGCTGGAGCCCACACAGCGCTCCGCTGGGGACAGAGCGGGGTCACCTAGAGGTGGCCTTAGCATCTCTCTGGGGGGTCTGCCGTTGGGAAGTGCTCGTCTCGTCTTGCAGTGGGTTCCACTCTTACCTTGGTACCAGATGCCTTGGATCCTTGCTCTTTGCCTAAAAATACTGAAAGCTCACAGACCCGCCCAGATTATAACTACCCCATGGCTCCCCCTTCACAGGCCACCCCTGCCACACAAGCCCGTTATCCCAGCCTCCTGGGAGGGTGTCGGCTCTCCTTGATCTTGAGTGGTATCCTTGATCTGTTTGATACTGAATTTTATATTTTCCTACACCTTGATGTCTTCTGTTTCTGGACAGAAGATCACCCTGCACGGTCAGCTGACCTGCTCTGTGGGAAACGGTTCGGTCCACGCCAGTGCTGGATGGGCCGCAGGCCCTCCGCCGGCCGGCAATGAGAAAGCCCCGAACAGAAGGCGCTCCTTTCAGCTCCCTGGGGAACCTGGACATCTCCCCTTGCATCAGGATCACTGGTCACTGTGGCCCACTCTTTTCTCACAGTTTGGAAGGAGAATCGAAGGATGACGAGAGGCTAAGATACTGGGTGAGAGGATTATGGGAGTGGATTTTACCAAACGCTGTAACTGAGTCATTCTGGGTACGAGTCTAAGACTAAGAGAAAAGATGAAAGGGATAGATAAAGTTCATTTGCAACTACTTAGACTTCTAGATCAAGATAATCCAGCCCTTTAGACTTCAGAATAGAGAGGACGTGATATGTTAGGTGAAGATGTTGAGTAGTCCTAAATTTTTTAAAATCATCCTTTTCTCTCTCATACTCATATCTGCATGTGTCTACATGTGTTCTCTCTCTCTCTCTCTCTCTCTCTCTCTCTCTCTCTCTCACACACACACACACACACACACGCACACCTGGTCTGGGGCACTCTGCTCATAGATATGCACCCAAATACATCATTCGCAGATATCCACAAGTCCCCATTTGCATGCTTGTGGAGCACAAGTCGTTCCTGTCTCATTATTTGTGTTGCAACTGCTGAGCGTACAAGGGGGCTGGATTAGCTGTGTTTCCTCATCCCCAGACCCTGTGATGTAGGTCTCAGGTACTCTCTACAGTAAGGACCTCCTCTGTCTGAGGACTTCCCCCTGTAAGGGCAGGGACTGTGTCTTATTTATCTTTGAGTCTCTAGTGCCTGCTACAGTGCCTGGCACATGGTAGCTGCTCAGTGATTTTGAACTTATTGCTTTGGGTCTGACTCTAGGTAATACAATGCAGCGGTGACTGTGATCTGTCTGTCAGAATGCAACCTCCTCTTCGGACTGGGCACACAGCTAAAATGTCCCTCCCTCACTGTTAGATTTGGGACTGGGGTCTAGTAATGGAACATGAACAGAAGTGCTGAGTGCCCTTTCCAGACCTGGCCTGTCACAGCTTCCCAGCGTGCTCCTGCATGCCCTTTCTCCCTCTGGCCGATGGGAATGACGAAGTGCAGGGAATCCTTGAAAGCCTGGTATGGAAGACGGCAGCACAGTGCTCGCCTGGTTCCTAAATGACCACGTGGAGCCGTGCTGTGCCTTCAGCCTGAAAACCCACCCTGGACTATTATGTGAGAGAGAAACAGCTGCTTATTCCTCGAGCCACTGGATGCTTTGGGTCTGTTTGGAACCATACCGTGGCCTCCCTGAATGACTGGTCCTGTAATGGGCCTTACTTATCGCCACCCTGGATCCAGCTCACAAGGAAAGCCTGTGAGCCCACGGAGCCCACAGAGCTAGACGGGGCGAGAATGCCCATCTGCTCTTAGATGCACAGTCCCCTCCTTTAGACCTCTGCTAACAAGACCCTTACAGCAAGTGCTGGCTCTTATTCCCAGAAGAATAGGAGAAAGGCATGGAGAGCAATAAGGTCAGAGGGTTTTCTTCCAGGAAACAGATCTCCCAGCGTTAGGGTTCTTACCCTTCCTGGGTCCTTATTCTGCTCTCCCATTTGAGAAACTAAGACAATCAGGGGAATCTGTGTCCCTGTGGTACAAGAAGGAAGGACTTATTAAGGACAGCGTCTTAGGGACTTAAAATAAACTATTTAATGGGGAGAGAGTGAGACGATGTGGTGCAGAATGAAAGAGCCCTGGGGAGAAGCCCGAGAACGCGACAGGAATGCAAATCGAATGGGCCCGTCAGGCAGGGATGCGAACGGGCCCTGCTCCCTCTGTAAACCCACACGTTTGTTTTAGCTACAGTGTTTGGCGTCATCCCAGGGCCCAGGGCCACCTCCTGTTTTGTCCCTGGGACCCCACAAGCTGTACAGTCAGTGGCAGAGATGGATGACTCACATGGTCCAGGATGCTCGGGACATCTTTTTGGGGAGGTGGCAGCCACCTGGGCTGGGGCTGCTCACAGCCATTGCCTGACCTCAGAATGTCCCTTCCCAAGGGGCTAAGGACCAGCCCCTGATGGGACACCCAGGGACCCCCAGCTGGAACTGCCCCTTTGTGTTTAGGGAGTGCAGTGAATGAGCAAATGTATTCTTAGGCAAATGAGAGAGTTCATTTAAAGACAAAAATAACTTTCATATTACAAAAGAATGCACAATGGTTGTAGAAAATGGGAAAATTCAAATACTGGTGAAGAAAAAAAAATTAAATGCTTGCAATCGCACCCCGATAGATAACCACTATCCACACTTGGAGGTATGCTTTTCCCTTTCTTTCTCCTCTTTCTCCTCTTCCTCCCTCCCTCCTTCCTTCTCTTTCTTTTCCCCTCCTTCCCTCTCATCTATCGGATAGATTCTATCATTCTATGTATCTAGATATGTTTGAACAACATGGGATTCTTTTCTGCATCTTTTCTACATCTGTTTACTTAGCATACTTCCACGTCATTGAAGAACACATAATTTTAAATAGAAATGTGTCCTGTTATATGGCTGAACAGTGGGCAAGTTTTTTTGTTTATTTTTTTGTTTTTTATTTCCCCATCTACAGGAGTGCTCTGTCTCACCGTGTCCCACCACCCAGCAGCATCAAACATGCAGACTCCCAGGCCCCACCCAGACCCAGAGTCATAATGGCATTTTAATATGATCCCCAGGTCATTTATGGGTACCTGAAGGCTTGAGAAGCACAGGTCCAGACCTGTGGTTTTAGTCTGATAAACCTACTTTTCATTCATTGATTCATTGATTCATTGATTCATTCACCCATTCACCCATTCATCAAGAACCCATTATATCCCAGGCACCTCAGGGGAAGAGAGAAATAGAAATGACTAAGAAACCGTAGTCGTAGGCATTGAGGAGCTCAGAGCTCTCATTCTAAAGGGAAGACGGACCTTAGCACAAATAAACACACTCTTCACTCGAGGTTTATGGGAGTACAGAACACAGAGCATCCAGTTCTACCTGCAACCAAAAATGCTTCGCAGAGGAGGGGAAGGTGGAACTGGTTATTGAAAGATGAATAGGAGTTTGTTGGGAAGAAAAGAGCATGTACACAGAGGGAAGGGCGTATGCAAGCACAGGCATGTAGGGCAGGTGGTGAGAGGTGCGATGGACCGGAGTGTGGGTCCATGCGGGCAGACTGGTTTGAGGTGAGGATGGAGAGAAACACCAGCCAGCTCCTTAGAGGCCTTGATGCCACATGAGGAGTGTTGACATTGTCCTTTAGCCTAAATGGAACCTTAGTTTAGCAAGCGAGCGACAGGCACTACGTGGTTTGATGTTTAGCCTGGCTCCTCTGGCAGGTGAGTGGGGGATGGGCAGACCGAGGAGAGGTGGTGATTACAGGTGGGATCCCAGGTGAGAAATGACCCAGGTTCCCATGGAGGTAGTGAGGCTGGAGTGAGGAGGTGGGGTTTGGGGACATTCCTGGGGCAGATCCAGCAGGGCCTGGTGACCAGTTTGGTGCAGGAGCAAGGGAAAAGGAAGTGTCTGGAGGCGTCTGAGATGATGCCTGGCAAGTTTCTCTCTGGGAAGTGTGAGTAGATGGTTCATTCTCATCTTAAGGTGAGAAACACAAGACAAAGCCCAGGTTCAAGGTCAGCAAATGTGAGTCCTGTCATGCTGTCCAGCTCCCCTGACCCTTCCCTGTGATGGCATCTGTGGTACCTTCTCTCAGCTCTGTTTGCCGGGAATGCATGCCTCATGCTCATTATTTGCCAAATACCCAGCCTTTCTTTCCGGAGCCATCTCTCCAGATCATATTGATGATCTGAGTTGCAAATGAGAAGCTGATAACTACTTGCTCTCACTTGACCATGGAATTGCCCACACATATGCTCGGACCTCGTTGTACCTTGATGTGGGGTGACAGATGAAAAGTCTGACTTGGATCCCAGCCCAGGCTCTTTGAAAAACCAGAAGGATCTTGTTACAGTGAAGTTTCAGTCTGTGAGATGGCCCCACAGCAAGGACCCCCAAAACAGAGACAAGCAAGATTTCAATTCACCATACACCCCAAAGTCTATACACACTGATGTTTAAATGTTACCTTGGCTTCCTTCGCAGCATCCAGTTCCTGCAGGACGTAAGTGGAAAGTGGTGGGATTCTAGGCCCTCTGTTCTGCACACCTGCTGAGTTCGTCTCCACAGCCCTGTGCCTGTTGAGCTGACATGTATGTGTGGGCCCCTTTTCCCACTTCTGTGTAGCCCACTGATGTTTGAACTCTTAGCAAAAAAAAAGGGGCACTTAATGGGGAGGGACTTCTGATTTTCCCCGAGGACCTGTCTTCCCTCAGGGTTTTCCACTTGGGGAAGTGGTTGTGGGTAGGGGGTTGCAATAGTGGATACTGTTGTTTGGTGTCCACTGGAACTGACTGTGAGAGACCCTCACCTTTCCTACTCTAGCTAGTATGGTAGCCACAGGCCACACGTGGCTCTTTGAACTCAAAGTTTATTTCATTAAAATTAAACAAGGTTAAAAACTCAGTTCTTCAGTCGTGCTAGCCACCTGCAGCCTCATGGGGCCCGTGCCTGTGTACTGAAGAGCACAGATGCGGAACTCAGTTGTCATCACAGAAATTCTACTGGAGAATGTGGCATTACTCCAACATCCCTGGCACTTCTTGAAAGCTGGGGGATCAGAAGTGTGTGAACCAGAATCTTGCCACCAAAATGATTCTTCTTAGAGACTGGGAACCCCCAGGCATCTTAATTTAGGGAGGGAAGCCCACATCCCTCAGAGGCCTCATGGGTACTATAGGAACTGAGCTAAGGGGATCAATTGAGCGGAGCCACAATGGAGACTGTGATTCCCTGAGGTGGCCCAGCAACTTTAGGTCCAAGGCAAGAGGCCCAGAGTGCTGGGGAGCACATGGGTGGGTTAGTCATGGCATGGCCCAGCTCACCGCAGAGGAAAACAGTCCACCTGTTCTCACCTTCCTGCACCTTCTCCAGACGGAAATCCTTCTACCTACAGAGAAGGCCCTGCAGAACACTTGAATGGGGTCAGTTTTTAGCCTGTCCTCTTCTCATCTGTGTGTTGGCAAGGTGGCTGGGGATGGTGGCTGGTCTCCTAGCATCAGGACACCTGCTTGCCAAGCCCTTTCCTCTGTCTGCTTCACAGTATCTCAAAGCCGCTGATGGGCAAGTCACACAGTGGCCCCAGTGGTCCTGCCAGCCCGCTGGGCAGCCCAGCTCCTCCTTCAGGCCTGATGCCTCTGCTCCCATGACTTGTTGCTTGAGGCTTCAGTTTCTCCATCTTTAAAATGCACTTCGCAAGCTGAGTCTAGATGGAGGCTGAAGAGCGGAGTGGCCCTTTGGGGAAAGGCCACTGAGATGAACTGGGCAGACATTTTTCCAGGAAAAGCATCTACACAGGGCCTTGTGCTTAGCTAGAGAAGGCAGGAGAAAGGCTTGCAGCCTGTCTGGATGGTGGCTGAAAGTATGATACGCCTCTTGCCTGAGCTTTTCCTCCACCCTGCCCCCACTCCCTCCCTTCATCTCCCCTCCTTTCCCTCTCTTCCCTCCTTCCTTCCACTATGAAAGGTTAAAAGTGCTGGGAGGAATCTATTTCTCTCTTCACCCTTTTCTTGTCTCCTTGGCAACAATCATGCCCCTTCAGTTAACCCCTCTCCCAAGTTTTTGAGGCTAGACTTTCTCAGCATGGCCGTGAGTGAGCCATGGAAATGCAGAAGATATAAGACTGCATCCAAAGGCTTCCTTCTCTCCCCAAGCCAGAGAAATGCTAAAGAAGGCTGCTTCTGAGAGGTAGAGAGCAGGTGGGTCACTACCAGTCCCATGCCTGCTGGCCTTCTCACCCTCCTCCTTCTTTCTTCGCCTGCTCAGACCTTTGTAATTGGAGCAAACAAAAATATCTGCTGTTGGGGTCAGCCAAAATCTGCCTTAGGGCATAGAGCAGGCAAGAATCGACAGCTAAGAGTAGCTTAGCTGTCACAGCAGAGCAAGGCAGGAGAAATTGGTAGTTGCTGATACAGTAGGATTTTAGGAACATCACTGTCTAAAAGTATACCATCTAGAGTTGATAAGGTCTGAAGTTCCACCATTAGAGATTTATTCTTCTGGCTATGTAAATTGTCTTTAAAATAATTAAAATGCAAATATTCCTATTTATGTCCTTTTCTTCAGCATAAAATAGGGTATATAGAAAATGGGGCAGAGAACAATTACCTGGGATGAACTTGTCATGAAAAAGTTGAACAAGCATATACAGAAGAATCTTGGTGTACCAAAGACAAACTTCTCTTCTGTCCCAATTTTATTTGGGACCAGTTCCAAATAGCCAGTCTAGATTAGGTTTCTTTAGCTCGTGATGCAAACAAGGTCAAGGCTTTTCTCCTTAATGCTTTAGTTCTTTGTATTCCATCCTGTCAAAGTCATAGTCAGGGACAAAATGCAAACTGGACCTTAGAAACATCAAGATATCAATGTTCTTCTGTTAGGCCACTCACATTCCTTGCAAGCCATCTAGTTAACTTGCTTCTAAGGGTGTCTGCCTGCATATATGCCCTATGTCCAGCATTTAGTCAGAGAAAACCTGTAAGACATACCCATTGTAGGCAAAACCCTCTGTATCATTTAGGATGCATTCAGCTACAAAAACAACAACAAAAAACAACAAAACAACAAAATATAAGTGTTTTAAAGAAAACATTTCAAGTCACATAGAAAGAATCCTATAAGTATATAGAGTAGTTCCAGGTTGGTTAACATCTATAAGTATATAGGGTAGTTCCAGGTTGGTTAGCATCTACGCAGCCATGTAGTCAAGGATTCAGTTTTCCTCCATCATGATTTGCTGTCCTCAACGTGTTGGTCTTGTTTCCATGGTCACAAGATAGCTGCCATAGTTTTAGGAATCCCATGGAGATGTGACACGATCCAACTGAAGAAAAGGGATCATTTACTCCTAGGAGTCTCCCTTTACCAATTGTACATCTATTTTTTAGAGGTCACCCCATCATTCCTCTCATATGGCATTGGACAAAATTAGGTCACATGACTCTTCTCAACCCAGTGATGGAAGAAGAATGGGATCATCACAGACCAGTTGAGATGTATGCCTCACCTTCTTGGGGAAGAAGGAAGAAAGACATAGATAAGGTCACCTTTCTCAAGGAAGTAGCCCCAGGGTAAAGAGTAAATGTAGGAGCAAAATTGGGATCCACTGGCCATGAAGAAGAGGGCAGTGGATTCACATGGGCAGCTGACAGTACCTTCTACGTCAGGTACAGTAATGAGGGTCCAGGGGAACACAGACTCTCAGTTTCTGTTTGAATTTCTTATCAATAGCTAGGCATGGGCTGGCAGGGAGAGAGAACCAGACATTCCAGATGGACTAACAATAGGCTCTAAGGCAGGAGTGTGTGAATTGGTCCTTTATGCATGAGTGTGCATGTGATGTGTGTGGCATTTGGTTCTCATTGGTGATGAGACCATGAGATCCATGAAGGTATAGACTGATTCTCTGTGTTTACGCTTGGATCCCCAGTGCCTTGGTTGGCCTGGGCTGGTCTAGTCATGCTTCCTGTAGAAACAGTCTAACAGCATTCATCGGGAGCATGGAGCAGGCGGGAGAGAGCAGCACAGATAGGACAGTCCTATGCTTCTTTAATGGGACCACTAGAGACCCCAGGGCTGAGGAAATCACTCTCAACTCACTCAGGGCTTCTGCATAATGGAAGTAGCCTCAACTATTAAAAGCCCTATCTAGACAAAAATCTTTATACTTCTCTTTGTTGTGTCTTTTTATGAATGAGCCATGCAGGTTGTCAGCTGAGCTCAGGAAGTTTGGCATCAGATTGTGTCCTGGCTAATAGAATTTGTCCCCTATTCTATGAGTCATGGCTATTGAGGGTGCTTCAGGGAGCTATGTGAACACCGGAGGAGGAGGAGGCAGAGATGGTGTGATAGATTGGCTCTTGGGGGGCGTTGTCACATGATATCCACTTTACCATTGAAGTCAAGCCATACCCTGGCCAAGCCTGACTCAGAGAGCGAAGTGTACCTAATTTCCAAGGCCATGTGCTAAATGAAAAATGTGGCTCCCCTTTTAAAAAAATTATTGAGAAATCCTAGACAATGATCACAAAGTGTTAAAGCAAGCATAGGGCCTTTCTGACCTCAGGGCCCTTTCTAAGCATGGGCACCTGCAAAGGTGCCATGCTTGGGAAGCCAGCCCTGGAGAAAAGGCCCCACAAGCCACTTCCTGAAGGGGCAGGAGAGGCTCCTGGTGCTGTCTTGATCACGAGCTTTGTCTCCTTTTTAAATTCTCAAATCTGTAAATATACGACAGCATTGTGCTGGCAAAAGTTTCCATTTTACAGATCACTGGGGCTGGTTCTTTTCAGAGGAGAGAAGAAATAACAAGGTGCTTAAACACAATTAGTTGAAGGAAAACAAGAAAGCTGGTATGCGCATGTGTGGCTATTCACTGCAGTTCTGCCTTCGGGAGCCTTCTACTTAATATCAAGCCTCAGTACAATTATTTTATTTAATTAATTATTTTTTTCCTCAGCATGTTAGTAATTAGTCTCTCCCTTCTCCTGGTCTCATGTGGGGCTTAACAGCTAAGCTACCTTGACTAAAACAAGCAAAGAAAGGCAACGATAGCTTGGATCCAGCAGGAGGCTCAGCCAGACAAAAACATCCAAGACTTAAGCCCGTTCTGCTCTGTAAGGAAGGGCCTTGGGAAAGGAGAAGCTGAGAAGTGCTTTCCAGAGGCTCCTGGGCAAGCAGGATTCAGGGTGTATGTAGCAGGCGGAGGCGTCCAAAGTTGCTGTCCGTGGTCCTGAACCACGATGTTTGCTAGCCAGACATCGTCCTAGCCAGACATTGTGGAACTCGGTGTCACAGCCAACCAAACTGCCCCACACTCAACAAACACATCTGAGATAACAGTGCCTACATCAAAAACAATGAATTGCATTTAAAATACATCTTCCTGCTTTTTTATGTAAGGGATACAGGTTTCAACTACATGATCAAAGGGGAAAATTTTGGTTTCTGGTCTCTTCTTGGGGTGTTCAAGCCACAAAATGTATGGCTCTGGGGCCCTGACCAACCATGTGTCACCTCAGCAATTCCATTGTCACGGCTCATCATGGTCTGACTTAAGTTAGGGCTTCGCTGGTGAACTGTTCCACCACTGGGGGAGCACTGTCATCAAGGCTGAGGCATGTAGGTGTCAAGATCATAGAGTTAATTTCTTATCAACGTTGAAATATTTTCTGAGTTAGTGAATGAATGAGTGAAGTGTTTAAAGTTATAAGGAGGGGCTGGGTTATGAAGGTATGGATGACTTGGCTGTTTCTTAGATGTTATGAACAGGTCTCACGTATTAAAGTACTGGATTTTCTGCTGAAAATAGGGGTTGGTTTGGTCAGGATGCTGCTCCTTACTAGCCGTGTGACCTTGAGCATGACACTCAGCATCTCTGGACCTGTCTTCTGGTGGGAAGATGGAGATAAACGTTGCTAGCAGCCCCTCGAGGAGGAAGCTAGCCATGGATGGCACAGTGCCCTACTGCAATTCAGAAATCATTGTTCTGAGCTCTTCTGCACACCTGGGCTGTGGATACTCTCCTGTACAATCTTCACTGCTCCAGAGAGGTGGGGTGCAGGGGCTGCCAGGGCAGGACAACCAGTCTGTTGCTGGGGGTTCTGAGGGTTTCCGGTGATTGACACTGATTGAAGATTGGGAGGCCCCCTCTTCAGGCATGACCTTATACACAGAGGCTGTGAGTGAGCACATGTGGCCACAGGTCCTCTCCAGGACTGGCCGAATTCCTGGGATGACTACCTGCTCCTGTTCTTTCTCTAGCCGAGTCAGTCTTGGCTCCAGGAGAAAGAGGAACATGGTCCATGATTCCCCTCCAGGGGGTGCTCCTCACATTTTACCCCTTTGTCTGAGCTTCACCCATCACTATCTGCCATCCCCTCCCTTAATTTTTTTCTGATCTGATCCAGATAGAAAAAGGAATCAGAGTCTGGCTTTGAGCTTTCCTGTTCTCTCAATGAGGCAGCCAGTCTGACAAATTAATCAGGAGGAAGGTGGTTGACGAGACTGCTGTGAGGTTAATTTGTAACCCTCTCCTGAGAAGCACATTGCTTTCTGGCAGGGCCTTCTGGGGACAGTGCCACGAGAGCTACCCAGGCACCCAGGGTGCCACCTTCTCAGCTGCTGCAAAGCCTGGCCCTGGTTGGGCCACGTGGGGGACGCCGCCCAAAGCAGCCTTGATCACAAAGTTTGGGTTCATAAGCTGAGGCCTTGGCTCAGGGACAAGCCCCTACTTGGGATCCTGTGGGGGGTCCTGTTTCCCCTTCTTTGCTCCCTGCCTCTTCTATGGAATGTGGCCTACGGTCCCTTTACTCAAATCCAGGCCTCTCTGTCCTCAAGATGTTCATTTTTCCCACTGCTGCCTTAGCCTCCCCAGGAGCTCATGAGTGGGAGGCAGGGAGAGCAAGTTAGGAAGCAGACTCAGCGTGGCTGATGGCCCCATTTAGATCGAAAGGGCTGGGGAATGAATGATCCCCCCTGCAGCCCAGCCTCATCTCCTTAATGGATCCTAATTACCCCTGTCCTGCTTGTGGCGTCTCTCTAGGGCCCACCTGTCCAGATGATGGATGAGATGAATGAGAGATGTGGCCAGCTGGGGCTGGAGGAATCCTCCTCGCCTTCTCTAGAAGGAGTTGGGTATGTGTGTGTATGGATGGGGGCGGGGTGCGGATTTTAAATCAGGCCCAGAGATTCTAAGGAAGGGATGAGCTCTTACCTCCCGAAGTCAGACCAGGTAAGTTTTATCTTGGTTTTAGGTGATGGGGAATGGGATGGGGGAAGATTGGCTCTTTTGGTGCAAAGCCCTGGGAATACACAGTGAGGGAAGAGGGGAAGGCTGGCAGCCCTGTGGAGGACTGACTCCAAGGCAGGCTTGAGAACTGTGCTTTGTGACTCCAGAGTGAGGTCAGTAATAAGCCCGCGTCCACTTGGAGAAGGCCGGTAGTCGTCCGAGCTGAGCAGCCCCTTCTAAGTCACAGTTGTGCTGGGACTCAGTCTCAAACGTGTTCCATATCTTCATGGACACACACCCAGTGAGGTAAATGAACTTTCCATCATCCGGGGTTCCAGACACAGATCTTCAGTGGTCAACAGTAGCAGATGTTTGGTGGCAGGGATTCCGGTTGTCTGCAGAATACCCGAATAAGAGAGAAGGAATAACTCACAATTCTGTTTTTAGCTTGTCTTTAAGTTACATCTCTAAGTCACATCCACCCAGGACAAAGGAGTGGCACCTCCCCCCTTGGCCATGAGGCAGCTCAGTGTGCTCTGGGATTGAACAACCATGGTCACACTTGTGAGTTTCTATTTTGTCACTTGTTCTGTGTCATGTGCTACATTACAGGCTCTTTGCAAACAACATGTATCTTATTCATCTGTGTCCACTTGGCAGTGTCTACTCTGCCCTGAGACTTGGATGCTGCTGCCCAAAACAAAGCAGAAGGGACAAACCAGAGACCAGAGTGGAACCTCCCTTGACACCTGGGATGTTAACACTAGGTTTCTACAGAGAGAATGAAACTTTTAGTCCTCGAGAGGTGATAGTTTGAGAGGAACACTTCTGGTCCCTTCTCCGTGTCCTTCTCTTAAACCACCCTTCTGGCTGCTGAGAGCACGGAGCCTTTGGACAGAGTGACTTGTGCCTTCCGTGTTCTCCATCAGAGGGGCTCTCGTGCATGGCTTCTCCTCCTCTGCCGTGCGCTTCACACTGGGCCAAGCCTTTACTTGCGCAGCTGTGGCGGCTACCCTCCAAGCTGGCCCCACAGGTCCTGGCCTCCTGGAAGCCATGTCTTTGTGTAGCGTCCTCCCACACTGATCAGGGCTGACCCATGCGACCAATAGGGGAGTAGAGGTGATGTCGTGTGGCCCCTGAGAGTAGGCCTTAGAAGACATTGCAGCTTTTGGCTTGGTCTCTGGAGTCACTCATTCTGCTGGAGGCCAGCTGCCATCGTACAAGGATACTTATTATGGGCTCATTTGCATCCTCTCTCTCCATACGTTGAAGTCCTCACTGCCAGGACCTCAGAATGTGACTCTCTTTGGAGAGAGAGTCTTAGAAAAGGTAGTTGCTAGGTTTGAGATGACTTGTGATGCAGCATTCTGGAACTAATGCACCAGGTCTGCTGTGACTGAGATGTTTAATTTTTTTTTTGGGGGGGGGTAGGGGGGTGGGATGCCTTTTTGAGATCTAAGCTGTGCAGCAGCAAAACGGTGCATCGCAGGTGATGTGACCAAGCCTTCCTTGAGAAGGACACAAGCTAGGGACAGTGGCCTCAGAAGTCTACGTGGGTGGTGTGGGCTGTGGCCAAGGAGGCTGGCAGGGTAGAAGGGGCCAGCAGGCCAGAGCAGGGCAGTGGCTAAAGCCTCACTCTTGAAGAGGGCTGGGGAGGATCAGGAAGAACCTGGAAACAATGACCAGAGATGGAGAGGCTGTGATGCCAAGCCAGGGAGGCGATACCAAGACCTCAAACATGGCTGGGGCTTTGGGGTCCCAGATCAGAAGGCCTCCTTCTGCAGAAAGGGTTAAGGGACTCCAGCCCCTCATTCAAGAAAAGTCGACCTGTTGAACACTTCTCTGTATACTTCATTTTGTTTTTATTTTACAACAACCCTTTGAGATAACAATGACCTCTATTTTTTCACATAAGGAAGAGAAGACTCAGAGACATGGGGAGACTGAGAAACATGCCCATCACATTCGTTCGTAAATAGCTGCTGGATTCGGTCAGGGACACCTGTCTGCCTCCAGAACCTCCGTTCCTGCCCAGGGGGTAGAGCGTTGTGAAGACCATTTGCTATAGTGGTCCCGACGCACTCTGAAACTAGACTGGCCGTGTTCGGTCTCCAGCTCTACTGCCTGCTGCCTCGGGACCCCCCACAAGTCACTTAACCTCTCTGTGCTTCAGTTCCCCCATCTCTGGAGTGGAGGTGACAGTACACACCTTGTGGGGGATGTGAGGACTCGGTTATCAGCCAAGGGCTTTGTTGAGTATTGGCTGTTGTGGTTCCTTCAGCTCTGGAACATGACCTTTTAAGGACAAAAGGGTGTGAGTCTCAGAACTAGGCTGTACCTGAGCGCCTAGTCTAGATACAGTGAACGACCAAGTTTGTTGAATGAACCTTCAGTGTGCAAATGCTTCCTTTTCCCCTTGCTTCCACCCTCATCTCAAACACTACCGATGGCTCCCAGCAGATTCCAAACACTTTCCCCCATTAGCTGCTAGGGCTGCCCAAGCCAGAGCTCCCAGGACAAGAGTCTTTTCCTGGAGATGGAGCTGAACAATCCCATTCTAATGAGACTTGGGCTGAGGATGGAGTGGTGATCAGACTTTTGAGGTCACAGTGCTTCACTCTGTGCCCACACCCTTGCGGGGGTGTTGGGGATCAGTGAGAGCCCGTGAAGGTGGGCTTGGGGGTCATCAGAGCAGCATCTCCCTGAGGGAAAGGCCCAGGCTGGGTTGGTTTTCTGCTGCTTGCCTTCCCACACTGAAAAGGAGCAGCTAAGTGTTATTGATCCAAGCTCCAGGGGGAAGATTATCTAGGAGTTCGCTGGCACCAGCCCATCACTTAGCTGGTATTCATTATTCAGTGATGGGGACGGAGAGCAGAGGAGGGCTGGCATTTTGCCACCACGCCTGGCCTCCCAGGAGAGGAGGTGATGGGGGAACTGGAGAGGCAGTCAGCAGGAAAGGATCAAGGGCAGCTTACTCTCGTCCTGAGAGAAAAGGTACCTGAGGAGTGGAGAAATCTAACTTGTAGGCCGCCTAAGGCCTCCCACAGACCCTGGAGCCCGTAGCCATTGGCTGGAGAAGGGGAAAAGAAACTTTGGGTGATACCAGGCCTGGCTGCTCTCCGATACCCTCTGAATATGCCTCAGTGTCCTCAGATGCCCACTGACAGAAAATGTCCCACCCATTTTTAATGGCGTATTGCAATGAAACTAGTCTTTACAATGACAGAAATGGTAATTAAGTCCTGAGACCCTGACGTGGATCAGAATAATGCACTGAATAAGACCCAGAGGCCATGGGATTTGGCCACTTCCCAACCCTGTGATGGGCCAGCCTGTGCCTAGAGTTGTCAAATTAGATCATGTAGATAAAAGTGCTTTGCAACAGGTAACACGTCAGAAAAATGTCAGCTATCACTATCACATTATTATTATCACCTTTCCAGAAATACATGACCAGAGATGTAACATAGTCTTAACAATAGCTGTGAGAAATGATGGGTATTAGAACCTGAATAAAAGTGTTCACAGCAGCACTGTTTTGAAACAACTCAAAACCCCACAGAATGAAGACAGGATAAAGAAACTGTGATATCTTTACAAAATTCAGCATTTTACAGCAATGAAAATGAATGAACTGCACGTGACAACATGGGTGGTGAATCTTACTAACATATAACGAGTAGAAAAAAGCAAGTCCTTGAAGGCTCTGTACAGTATAATACTTGTTATCTAAGCTTCAACATAAAAATGAAAAAAAAACTATATAAGGCATAAAAATATAGGCGAGAAAATGAAAATAAAGCAAAGGAATGATAAGCACATGCTTTAGTGTAATGGATACCTCTGGCAGAGGTGAGGAGCTGTGAGCGAGGGGCCAGGCTATGTGAGGGGCACACAGATATATTATTTATATTGTTCTAGATTTGGAGTTGCATGGTGAAGGAAAATGAATGGATGCATGCATAATGAATGAACAGCCGGCTGAACAAGCAGGCATTCCTGGAAGAAAGTTGGCATGGGGCGATCATCAAAGATTGTGACTAGTTGAAGTTGAGTACCTAGAATCTAATAAACAAATTTTTAAAAAAATTAAAGAACAGACTGATGTTGAATGAACATTTAGCGCTAGAGACCCATGTCGATATTCTTAAGGCTTTTTTACAAGAGGGTTGGGGATTCTTCTCTGCAGCCCACTGTGCTCAGAAATATCCTGGTCACACACCCGTTCGGGAAGAGGCGAGTTCCAGTCTCTGTTACATATTGTTGTAAGGGTGCTGAAGGATGTGTAAAGTATGGATGCCACTAAGGCAGAGTTTACGTCTATAACTGTCACTAGACTACGATGAACTGTATTTCCGTAAACATTCTTGGACCTGTCTTTTGGAGTACATATATATAAACTCCCCTTGGCCCTCTATCTAATAGTGAAAGTGCTGAGTCATAGAGTATCTATATGTCCCACTTTGATAGATGGTGCCAGTGTCCTGAAGCAGTTGTACCAATCTGTGCTCTCACTGGCAGGTTGGAAAGTTCTGGTTGCTCTACACGCTCACCAACACTTAGTGTTGTCAGCCATTCAAATTTTCATCATTGTGTTGGGTGTGAGGTTGTTATCTCGATATGGTTTTAGTTTGCATTTCTTTGAAGATTAATGAGGTTGATCATCTTTTTATATATTTTTGGTCGCTTGGATATTTTTTCATGAATTTCTTGAGTCTTTTGCTCATTTTTACTGAGTAATTTGTCACATTCTTGTGGAATTTTTATGTTCTTTATATATTCTGTATATGAGCCCTTTTGGAGAAAAAATATGCATTTGTATATATTCAAGACTGTCTTGGCTTTTCTTGGATATTTGCATTTCCATTTAGATTTTAAAATAAATTTTAATAAATAGCAATGAAGACAATACAAATGCCCATGAACAGGAGAGTGGATAAATAAACTGTGGTATAACCACACAAAGGAATATTATACAGCAGTCAAAATGAATGAACCTGTGTCACATAAAACAATATGGATGAATCTTAGCTAGGTAATATTCAATGGGGGAATAAAATGTTCAGAAGGTTACATATAGCACAATCCCTCCCTTTTTTTAAAAAAAAATAATGGTAAAAGCAACTAAAAAAACTTTACTTTTAAGAAATACATATGGTCGAGTTAATACTATATTAAAATGAAGGAAGGAACAATGGACCTGTGTAGACCAGGATGGTGGCTGTCTTAGGTGGGGACAGCAGGGGATGGGATGGGGAATGGCTGCATAGTTATGTGGAACTCATTTTCAAGGTCTTAGCTCTCCTGCTAGGTGGTGGATTTATGGGTGCTTATTGCATTGTTAAAAAATATAAATGTGTGAATGAGTGTCTGACTAATGATGAAACATTATGTGAGTCAAGGATTATGATTGATCTAGTTTAGTGCAGCTTAGATAAATTATACAATAAGAAAAGCTGAAAACGAAGGCCGTTGTCAACTCTTTTATTGTGGGGCCCTCCTTTTCCTTTGCTTGCTTTACCCCTGGACCGAGCAGGGGTACCAGTGTCAGAATGAATATTCTATATTAGTAAAACTTAATTTATTTTAATTTGGTTTTTAGAAAAATAAATACAAATAGAAGCTTAATTTTTTTTCTTGCTGTACCCCAGTGTGTCTTGCGTATCCCCCTCAGTGTACATGCCTCTGCCCTGGGCAAATGGAGTTTTAAACCCACTTCCATTTCAGATGGATCACCTAGCTGGCATGTGGAAGTCAAGTAGTCTCGCGAGTATTTAGGCGGCTGTTGATGAACTCCCAGTCAGAGAGGACAAGAGCCTTGGGAGAGGGAAAGAAGCAAAAGACTTGGAGGAGACAAGGTATTTAAAAGGAAGAGTTTATAGTAGGACTTAGTGTCCTTAACAACAACACCCAGGGGATAAAGAACGATGTTTTCTCTGTTAGCAGCTGCCATGTCTCTTAGAGCAAGAATCTCTATTTGTTCCAAATTCTTGGGGCTGTCACCCTCCCATAGAACGTTTATGTTTTTATATGGGTCCCAGGGCATTTACAACCATATGTCTGATTCTCACTAGAGAAAAACCAAGCAGCCCTTCATGGGCACTGATGCTACCGAATCCTGGAGGCTGGTGTGCCTTGCAGGTGGGGTTTGCATTTCAGGGAAGTATGATGTAGCTGCCTTTGAGAGCTGGGTCTGTTCTGCTTCCTCTGATCGAAGCGGTCCATCATTCAATTGCCTTGAATGCTTCTCCGGGCTGACTTTGAATCGAGAGCTTCGGTTGGATTATGGAGTGGGCTTAGAGGAGGCGTGGTCTCGGAGGGTAATTTGGCAAGGGGCATGTTCTCAATCCTTAGAATTCTGGGGAAGAAGACCACATGTGAGGCCGCAGAGGCTTAATGGATTTTGGGCTAAAAGGTCCATGCTCCCTCAGGAAAAACAAAGTCTTGCCTTGTTGGGACGCCACGTCAACCACTGGCTCCTCCTTCCTGAGCCTTCTTTTACTAAATTACACCAGGGAAGTTTTAAACTAAATGAGTCTTAGAGCATAGGCAAAAATGCTGCTGGGAAAAAAGCATGTGACAGTACAGCTGGGCACCCTGTCACCAGCATTTGGGAGCTGTGTGACCCTATGTGAGTTATGAGCTGCCAGGAGTGATAGCGCCCTGATCTCTAATGGTCATGCACCCCGCACGGCCATGCACCCTGCTGGGGTTGCCCGTCTGCAGGGAGGCCACGTGGCATAAAGGAACGGACCTGGGCTTTAGAGTCAGACACCAAGGATGAATTTTCCTACACCTAAACCTGAGTGTTCCTAGCTATGCGCTCGTGAAGGGTGACGTGAGGTAGTGTACAGAAGGCTCCCAGTCCACAGTAGATGATCTCAAGATGTGAGGTGACGTCCTGTCCACACTACCAGCCTTCCCGTTAGAATAGACTTTTGGGACTCCCCCAATTTTTTTTTTCTTTTTTTTGGTGGTGGAGAAGAGTGATGATTCTCTGGGTGTGCTTCTGGGTACAAGTGCCCTGAGAGAATTCATCGAAAATCAATTCATGAAAAGTCAGTTCATCACTTTCATTTTGCCAAATGGTGATTTGACTTCCCATCCATTGAGTCTGGGGAAAATTGCTTTTGGCAAGTGAGCCTGCCTCCCAGGGGAACTCTCGAGGTGAACTGGGCTGGTCCGAATGCAAGTTCAGTGAATCCTTGGCTCAGAAGCAGGAAGCAGTTGGCTGTCAGCATTATGTGCTGGGAGCTGAGCCCTGTAGTTTGTGGCTGATGTCAGGGCTGTCTTCTTCTGCTTCTACCTTGGCCTCGACTATTGTGGTCACCATGAGGAGGTTATTGATTGAGGGGGGGTGTCTGCTGATGGTGGAGACCAAGGTGGGTGGAGTTGGTCCACAAGGCCCCTTAGAAAGAAAGACTATTTGACATTTCCGATATTTCTCTCCAGGCCCCTTGGGACTCTGTATTCTCTAACCTCCCTTGGCTAAAGAACAAAAGAGAAGGCGTTAGGCAGCAGATGGGGTCAGAAAGGGAAGATAATGGCTGTGGGAGGTGGTGGCATAGAAGCCCTTCGGTGAAGAGGCTTCTGAACCCCGAATTCCTCTTGTATGAGTCAAGATTCCTAGACTTCAAGCATAAGAAGCATAAACTCGTTAATTCACCTGATGAGCACTCCCAGGCTGGAGGCTGCCAGAGAGCTGGGCTCAGGGATAGGGAAGACCCAAGACAGTGCCTAGGGCCGGAAGCAGACACTACAAGGTCAGGATGTAATTGCAACCAATTGTTTTCAGTCTCTTTGTCTGAGGCTCAATATCCACATTCCAGGGAGGGACTCCCAGGGTATAGTTTGCTCCTTGCCCTTTCACGGTCTGGAAAGGGTGGAGTTTCTAACTACCTAGGCCCCAGGCTGTATGTAGTGCAGGAGAGGTAATTCTAATTCAGGAACTGAGCTGAAGAGAAAATAGACAGTAGGAAGCCAGAAAATACAGATCGTGGCAAATAGAGAGTGCAGGCTAAGCCACTAACTCCTTTAGTTCTCCTATGTAGGCTGTGAAGACATTCTTATCATGCCCTTGGACAGATCAGGAACCTGAGACCCAGAGAAGTTAAGACATACAGCTAGTGAGTGGTGGCGCTGGGATTTGAGTCAGAATCTGATTCTTAATGCCTGTGGAAGACTCTTTATTTTCCTACTGCTCACCTGAAAACCAAATTTGGAAAAACCAAGGAACTTAATGATACAAGAGAAGGCTGGTTTGCTCAGGACTCCCAAGAGTAGAGGAAAATGGGGGCTGTCTGGTGGCCCCACCATCCTGGTCTCCTAACCCCCAAGGGCCTGACTGTCAACCTCCACCTGAGCATCTCTGCCTTTGCTCAAGGAAGGTGGCCCTGTGAGAAGGTGGGGAAACAGAGCGGGGAGGTAAACGTGAGCTTTAACAAACCAAGGAATGGAGAGGTACTACGCAGGTCTAAGATTTAACAAAAGGAGGACTAAATTGACATTTTATTGACTTGCAGTGGGAGTTGTTAAAGACAGATTATTGCACCAAGGGTAGAGTCTGAACGAGAGGCTGGGGAGATCTTGGCCATCAAAGACATCACACCTGAAGGCCAGTGACACCCCGAGGGGCACGGCGAGTACATAAATTTGAGCTCGCACATGGATACTTGCCAACACGCGTGTGCGCAGGTGCACACACCGCCACCAGCGGCACCACCGAAATAAAACCTGAGCTTCTCCCTTGTCTCCCAGAGGCACCAGGTGAACGCAGTAAATGGAAACCCAGTATCCTAGGCTTGATTGGTACCCACTCAACCTGGTCAATCCTTAGGTCCACTGATAGCTTCAAAGAAAGCAGTCCTCACACTTTAAGGTGGAAATAGGTTCACGAGAAATACCCATTCCCTTCAGTGAGAAAATGAGCCTATTTCGAAGGTGTCTGTTCAGGGAATCGTCCCACGCCGGAAGGCTCTGTGAAGAGAGATACAGAGCTTGCTAGGGGAGCCTGTGGGTGGTCCACCAAGGCTTGCTTGGGAGAGCCTGGTGCCCTGCGACTTGCATCGACAGAGGGATGAGTGGGGGTCACCCAGGGAACATTGGGAGGGCAGAATGGAGAGACATGTGGGGAGGGTAAGAATGACAGGAACAGTCCAGAGAGCTGGCTTAGCTCGTGCGTCAGGGATGACACCACCCTGGTCCTGCCCTCGGCAAAAGCAGTGGCATGTGGGTCTGGAGTCTAGCGTGGGTGATGATGACTCTCATCCCAGGAAGCCTTTTCTCTGGGGTCCCATCATTCCTTCAAGGGTTGCGTCCACCCCTCTTCCTTCCTGAAGGACGGGGACTGGGTCGGTGTTTGAAATGCCTCTGTCTCCTCTGTTCCTGCGATATCCCGTCTGAGAATCCTTCTGCTGGTTCTCTCCCTTTCCTGAGCCCCTGCCTCTGGGGCAGCGGCTGTGTCCAGTGGAAGATCTGTGACTCACCTGTAACCCTTCCTTCCAGGGAGCCCACGGTTCCCCTGGGGACAGACAGCCAGTGCACCTAAGGGGATTATTATTAAAAACGACTTCTCAGTCTGATTCCTCCCAGATATGTATGATATCAGAATGCTTCTCATCCCAGTTCCTTCTCCTCTTCCCTCCCTCCCCCACTGAGAACTGGGTTCTTCTCTTAGCTCTTAGGGCATCTTTTGCACAGCACCCCCCACCCCCACCCCATCCCCTTTTTATCCCTTACTGCTCATGGGCCCAGGTTCTACCTGGACTGAACACCAGGGGGAAAGGAGCATCTGGTTTAGCAAAACAATTTGAAGGTGACCTTCACTGAGCCCTAAGAGAGATAACAATCTCTGCAATCAACAAGCCTGGCTCCTCGGGTTTTAAAATAGCAGCAGTGGCATAAACCGGCCCCATCTCCCATCTCCTTCCCCTCTCTTTTTCTTCAGGACAATGAAAGAAACTCTAGGGGTGAGCTGGGAAATCACAGTATCTTCTAACAGCCTGGGAGCCTGAGAAGAGTGTTCCCATGTGTCTCTATTTACAGTTCGTCAGTCCGAGAAAGCTCGTTGTTCCCCCTCCCTTGCCACCACCGTGCACCAGCGAACTCTGTCCTTTCACTTCTGATCTTATTTGTCCTATCCATGACCCTGAGTTCACGGCAAGTCCAGAAGTGGTGCACCCCAGTTGAGATAGGAGGAAACCAGGTTCCAAAGAAGGAAGGTGCCCACCCGGGGTCACCCAGGGATGGAGTCGCCAGAGCCGGAAGACAACTGTCTGCTTCCTGAGGCTTCCTGCACGAGCTTTCCATCCAGAACTGAATGTGGTCTCAGGGCTTGACTGCAGCCCTCAGGAGCATTGGAGATTGGGATGGTTATTTTGTAGCAATCTTAGCAAACCCCTGAGGACACCCATGCCTTTCCTCTACTCCCTGCATGGGGCCCTGAGCTACTGGGAAGTGACCGTTGGAGCACCCAGTGAGTGGCTGTCGTGGTAGGAACACCTGGAGTGGGAAGGGAAGACCGCGTGACACTGGGGAGGGGAGTGAAGACCAGGTCTGTCAGGGTTGGGCTTAGCAGGGATGTGGATGTGTGTATAGACGACGGTCAATTGTGGATGGGAAAGAAGAAGCTGGCAAATGGACGGACACATCTAGAGACAGAAAACACAATATCTGAAATGAAATATATACCGGATGGAATTACAGTGAGTAAGATGCTACAGAAGTGAAGATGAGTACACTCGAAGAATAAACGTGACCCAGAATTACATAACGAAACTCGAAGAGCAATTCATCGAGAAGACATAAAAATTCTCAGTGTACATGCACCAAAAAATACAGCTTCAAAATAATGTTAAGCGGAAAGGATAGAACTGAAAGAAGAAATAGGAAACTCCACAATTGCAGTTGGAGACTTTAATAGCCCTTCCTCAAAAATTAAAAAAAAAAAAACAGGTAACAAGTCTGTGAGGATCTAGAAGTCGCAGCTGACATCTGGGACGCATGAGTTAACTCTGCCAGCTGCACGTGAGCGCTGGGAGTGCCTGCCAATCACGGCGTCTTCGCCGTTGCAGCGTTCACAGATAGCCAGGGTCGGAGGCCTCTACTGCAGCCTGTCGATATGGTTTCTTGATGTCTGGGCAACTAGTGGCAGAGGGCTCTTAAAGGCCAAGTTTCAAATGCAAGGGGCTATAACCGGAGCTTGCAGTCCTGGGACAGTCTCTTGTAAAGTCTGTATGCCTTAGCTTGTGTTATGTGTTGAATTGTGTGCCCCCAAATCTCATGTGTGGAAGTCCTAACCCCCAGTACTGCAGAATGTGACTTATCTGGAAATGTAATTAGTTGGAAATGTAATCGTTGAAGATGTAATGAGTTGAGATGAGGTCCTACTGGAGTAGAGTGAGCCCCTAGTCCAGTACGACTGATGTCCTTAGGAAAAGGTGAAATTTGGACACAGACAGACCTGCACACCGGGAGAATGCTACACAGGGACTGGAGTTCCACTGCCACAAGCAAGGAGCTGCTAGAAGTCGAGGGGCCTGGAACAGACCCCTCCCTAGTGCTTGCAGAGGGAGCACAATCCTGCCAGCAACGCCTTGATCTCAGAGCTCCGGCCTCCAGAACCGTGAGACGATGTGGTTTGCAGTTCTAAGCCACCCAGTTTGTTTCAGCAGCTCTCACAGACCCGTACGACCCGGCTCTGGCCCCAGCCTCCCTTTCCAGTGCTATCTCCCACCCCTGCCCTGCAGGAACTTTTTGCCCCCAACACATTGGTGCCCAAGAAGTTGTTTGTGGAATCACCTTTGGCATGGTTGATACTGATCAGACTTTTCAGATTGCAAGTTGGAGACGCACGAGAAATCACAAGGCTGTCCGGGAATGTGAGGAGGCCAGGAAAGTCGCCCATTCAGTAGCCTAGTGACTGCATCCTGGTCTGTCCCACAGGAGGATGTACAGGGCTCCACAGGGGCCCTGCAGTGTGGCCACCTTAGGGAATACCCCGAACTTAAGTGCTTTTTCGCCGTGATAGCTTCCAGAAAGAGAGTGTGATGTGTCAGTGGCTTTCAGTGGCACTCAGGGTGATGATCATCTTCTGGGCTCAGTACGTGAATTAATATTCATAAAGCCCGCAGGACCGGGCTTGCACATTGGTAGTGCAGTGTAAGTGTCACCCCTGACCCACCTGAGGGGTGGCTTGTCCCTTGAATTCCAGCTTTTAGGCGATTGCATTCTGCTCTGTTCTGTTCACACTGAACTCTGGTCCAGTCCTCAAGTTCAGTGTCTCCTCTTTAACAAGCGCCCTCTACAAATGCGGGCAGAAGAGAAGGTGGGAAAGCCACTTGGATCGCTTTTCCTCATCAGAAACTGTGTCTGTGGCTGGCAAAAAAGGCTGATGGATTCCTCAGTCCACCCACCAAAAATGAGTAAATAAATGAAGGAAACTGGAAGGATGGATGGATGGATGGATGGATGGATGGATGGATGGATGGATGGAAGGACAGACAGACGGACCGATGGATGTATGTGAGAGTTTGCCTTAACTCAGGTAAGAAGGTAAAGAAAAAGGTACACTGCATAGAAGGTGTGTATATGTCTGGAGAAATTCTGGGGCATGTAAGTATATGCTTGCGTGTCCTTTGGCCCTCTTCAAATAAGAACTGCATGATAAAGCGACGTTTTATAGGTTTAATATTCCCTCCCAAGACCGTGTGCTTTACATCTGGATAAAAGGAGCTATAAATCTCTCCAGGCAGAGTGTGGCTGGGCCCTGCCTTCCTACCCTCCTCACGGAGATCTTACTTGGAAACAGAGCTGAACTCTCAATGATGAATCATAGCATCTGTGGAGCGGCCCAGATAAGGGCCAATTTGCATTTTCATGTGATAATTCGCCACTCTTGTCGCTTTCAAATTACCTTTAGAGCCACATTAATTCTGTTGCTGTAAACTACGGCTCTGTGCCCAAGTCGCTGGGAGATGGGGACCCAAGGGACAGGTTTGTTTGGTGTTACAGGTGGGAAGCACTCCCTTTCTGTAACACGGGGCACATGAAACTGAGCTGGTCTGTGGAGGGCGCCTCTTGCGTCTGTGGGCAAGATTGCAGCTCCAAACCTGTCTCATTCTTGTCTGGTTAAAAATGAATTAAACAGATATCCGCCCCCCGCCCACCCCGTCTCACAGTGCAGGGGAGATGCCCCTCAGGAGGCTCTTTCTCCCTCTCTGTTTCAGGACGTACAGAGCTGAGGGCGCTTGGTGGTGGCAGATACCACATGGCTGCTGCATACAGGGGCTTCTTGGGGAAGTGTGGTTTGGGGGAAGCGTGGTTTGGAGGGCTGGAAATGCTCCCCAACCCTGCAGAAACAGCCACCGTCTGATGCTTGTCTGCCTGTCTCCTGATGGTCACAGCTACTTTAACAGGTGCCCGGTGGCAGAGGGGACCAGTCTGTCATCCAGCAACCCCAGGGACTCTAGCAGGAGGGCAGAGTCAACCCCGGGGTGTCTATAGTAACCCCTCCAGACAGAGACACTCCACACTCCGATGCTAGCTCCACTTCCCAGTTCCCTCCGACCCTCACAGTCCAGCAAGTTCTTCATCCTCCTCAGAAACCCCTCTTGTGACAGCACAAATCCATTTCCTCTCCTGGAAGCAGGGGCGAGTCCTTCTCACACTCTCGAGTCTATACGTCTCCGCATTCCGTAAGGTCTCAGAGTGCTATCGAACGCGTTAATGAGGAGCCTTGTACAAACGAGAATAATTTCTGTGTCTCAGTCCTAATTTACGTTGGTCCATTTCCTGAGATTCCATTCTATTAAACTTTAATTTGCTCCTCTCTCATCCTAGGCCTTTGAGAAGCCTCTTGTTGGATTTTTTCTTTACACAGTTGGAGTTCTCTTGGCGCTAATGGATCCCACTCATGGGCAGGAGAAATATATTTTGCCCCTGAAGCGATTTTGAGATTGCCCGACCACCTGCTCAGGGCAAACTGCTCTGAAGAAGAAGGCATGAGTTTGCGTGATGGGAGAATAGCAGAGAGAGTTTTTTTGAAGTTTTCTTTATTTTTGCTACAATACTCTTTCCATCCCAGTTTGCAGCAGTTGTGTCTTGAATGACTTTCTTGTGTTGAATTTCCTAGTTTCTGTACTTTTGTGAACTGAGGGACTGGGGTGTTCAATCTCTCTCCCACTCATATCTTTAAAATGTATAAAGAAAGCATGGGAATGTGGAATGCTTTTGGTTCCTTGGAAAGGAGTACCAGAAAAGAACAGAACCACATAAAATGGCCATTTTTAAAGGCAAAAAAAAAATGGTCGAATATCATTGATTTCATGTGGTTCAGTCTAGTGCAATCAAACCTCATTAATTCAGACTAACTTGGGAAAGCTTGGTCTGAATTTGCTGGAGTGTGGCAAAACAAACAAACAAAAACAAACAAACTGAATTATGAGATCATTTTAAAGAGACGCAGCTTCATTACATTTGAGTGTCACCAGTCACAGGAGCTAGGTCAACGAAGTGAGGTCTCCTGCAAGTCTGTGGAGTGGTGTCTTGGGTTAATAAAGACAATTTATAATGAGCTTACAAATATGTTACCTAAAGGGTGCTTTAAAGTGTATTTGCGAATGCTTGAGAAGTTTGTCCTTTTAAGTGGCTTCAAATAGTTTCCTTCTGATTGACACATATGATCAGTTTGCTTAACAGAGAATAATTGTACGGCTGAAGTTTACTTGTCTGAGTTATTTCTTATCCCAAAACACTGGATTCCAAATTAATAATGCTTGGTTGCTCTATTCCTATCCTTGAGGTTGGACATTAGGTTAATGAAAATCAAGGGAGACCAGCCCTCAAGTCCCGGGGAGTGAAAAACATATTTGACAAAAGCATATGTGACTTGAAGAATGAGGCTGGTTTTCGTGTGTCGCTTGTATACTGACTCCAGAGGCAGTTTGAGAGGTGGTGTTCCAACAGCGTTCAGGATGATTACAGGCAACTTGGAAGGGGTCAGCGACATCCCATGAAACTTCTTCGAAGAGTGATGCAATGTGAATGTACAGACTCCAACCTTTTACGGTTTTAAAAAGTGCTCACATATGCTTATTCTCCTAGGAAGATCTTTATCCCTCTAAAAATATTTTAAAAGCTTCCTTCTAAATAATAGCAAGTTCTCTATTACATTTAAGTTTATTTGCAAGTGATTTTATCAGTTTTCTCCTCACTCAAAACCTCATGGGTGGGAGGGCGTAGGAGGGACACGGGCCGAGGATTGGTGACCAGGAAAAACAGAGATGGATAGATCGCCTGATAAAACTGGGATTAGGTGTAACTTTTCAGGAGTGCACCTGGGCTGTATGGCCAAGTCTGTCCTCATACGTTCCTTCTCTGGCCTGTGAATCCTGATTAAAGGGGGAATTCGAGAGAAAAATACCTCTTCTTTCTCGGGGTGAGTTGGTGACAATCCCACCTTATTTCTTCTTTCCTGTGTTATCTCCTCTTGCTTTGAAATGTCAAATAGGACTCAAGGAGGGATGAGTCTGATTAAGCTATGGAAGAAATGGACTGAGTTTGCAGTTACATGTCACCACTCAAAATGGATGTGAAATAAAAATGGGCCAGATGAAATACGGGCGGTTACTTAACAGAACAAAAACAGTTCTGTATCTTGCATCGTACTGACACGATTCAATACGTTTGTCAAAAAGAAAAAATCCACACACCAAAAAACGTGGCTGGACTCCCTGCAAATGAAAAAGAACCAAATAAATATGTAATAAACCAGTCCTTTCCTCGATGACCTGCCGGGTGGACGGCCTGGTGGTAAGGCCTTCTGGGTTCGTCATCCAGCACTGTTACTGATTGCGCATATCACACCTGCCTCTGCTGCCATGTCCCTGTCCCAGGGGAGGGAGGGCCACCGTCTGCTTGTTCCCTTCCGTAGGTGTGAGCTTCACGGTGCGAAGGCTGCATTACAGTGCCAAGCCCCAGAGGAGCGAGAGCACCAAGGATGCTGTTTGACTTGAGCCTCAATCTTGTATGCTGCTATTTTAAGTCCAAACCCTCAGTCTTGTCCTCGGCTGAAATTCATGGAGTCAGGCCACATTTACTGGACACCTGCGATGTGCTCGGGACGGTGCCGGGAATCGGGGCCATAAAAACATGACATGGTCCCTGGGCTTGAGCTGCTCTACGGGGGGAGCCAGACGCATAATCAGATGATTAGTGCTAATAGAGGCGCCTGCAAAGTGCTGCGTCCAGCTGCTCTGAGAGTTAATGTCGCCGTTTTGCCTAAAAAGAAGGAGGCCTAAGGGGACGTGTCAGTTCACCATGTCATAACACGCATAAACACACATAAACGCCCAGCACACATAGGCACACACCACACACAGATACACACATCATGCACACATCACATACAGACGCACATTAAACACAGATATGTATATTATATACTTATACACACATCATGCATGTATCACATATCACACATTGATACATCACACATATCACGCACACATGCACACATCACACATACGTGCACACATGCACACACGCTTCCGCACCCCTGAAGACTTCATGTAGGGTGGATAACGTCAGCCCTGTCCCTATTTCCTCCTGGACCACAGTGGAAACAGCTCAGGTGCCGCTTGACTTGGTGGCTTGGGTCGTGTCATGGGCGACTTCCTGTGTCTCACTATGAGCCTTCCCTGTGCCTTTCCCTCACAGTCTGCAGGCGGCCTAGGCTGCCCGACAGTCACCATGGCAACAGGTCTCTCTTTCCATCTTGTATCTACAAGTGCTTCCTTGCCAGTGCTGGCCCTGACCAGCATCCAGCCAGGCCTCAGGCTCTGTGTCCACCTCTCTGGGTTGTTTCAAGGCTCTAATTTTTTTTGCCGGGTATCGGCGGTGGGCTAGGAGCATGTGGACTTCTACTGGTCCAGACCTCACCCCTGGCTTTACTGCTGAATTGAAAGAGCTGCTGACAGTAGCTGTTCAGAATAAAAGTAACTGAAGAGGTCTGAATATCTGGAATGTCAGCTGCCAAGGACGAGGTGACTACACCAGAGAGATAAGCTGGGAGCTAGTTCTGGACAAATGGGAGCATGTTGATTGCAGGGTGACCAGGATGGCAAAGAGACCCATGTGAGGAGTGAACAAATAAACTAGAGAGGCACAGACGGGAGGAGAGAAGTAGAGAAAGGCCTCGCTGACCGAATAGCGTGCAGAAAAGGGAGAAGATGTGTCTATGGGGTATTTTTAGTAACCCTTCTTCCCTTTCCTCATGCTTCTGAGACGTCTTTTAAGACTTTCAAAGGTGGAATGTGCTGTCTTTGAGGAAGTAAGCTCCCCATCAATGCAGATAACCAGGTAGGGGCTAGATGGCCATTCAAGTATGGGATGGATCTTTACCGTCTCATCCAAACCCTCCTGGCTCTGCCACTCTCCTCTGAGTAGACGTGACCCGCCTCTCGGTACCCACGTTCTTTACTATAGAATGAAAAAGCGGGGCCAGAGCATGGCTCAAACCTCTTGTCTTCTTTGTAACTCTGTATTTAAGACCCCATTTTCTGAACCTGACACTTACTTACTGGATGTAAGGGTGTCCCATTTTTCTGAGCACTGTCGTAGCCATGATCTCATGAACTGTTCTTCATCATGCTGTGAAGTGGATAGAATGGGTATGATCACAGAGGCAAGGAAGTTCAAGGGGATTTTCCCAAGGTTACCAGTCAGTTAGCGGCAGAGCCAATTTGGAGGTCAGGTCTTAAAGGGTCCACCTCTCCAGCCCACCGTCTACTCTTGCCCATTCCCAATCACTGGCCTTTCCACCTGGAGCAGATGACACCACAGAGAGGGTTTGTGAGTGAGCTACTCGTACCATTGCAACACATTGTGTGGCAGACATAGTACATAAGGAAATTAATAATAACTTCCAGATAAGGAAATGGCTGGCTGTCAGTTGTTCTCAGCTTTGGGCTTTGCCGCTAGACAAACTCCAAGACACAAACAAAGTTGCTAACTATAAGTGACATGAATACGTGGGTTCTGTAAGGGTGATTTGTGCCAGTGGATCTGGGTGGGGCATAAGTTGAGTCACATGCATGGACTGCTCTTCCTTAGGACTTGCAGTGGGGGTGTTGAGAAGGGAGGGACTGGCCACTGGGTCGGCCCGAGATTGCATCCAAGCTGAGAATCTAACAGGCGTAATGTTTCTTGGGAAATTGAAACGTCAAATGTCAAATAAGATCTCGCTGCTCTAATTCTTTCTTCAGGCCCCTGAGGAGTAACGTATGCAATGTGACAACCCAATAAGCCCTAACATTGTCATCATGAGCTATCGAAAGTCCCCTTCCTCGGCCTTCTTAAGATCCTTGTGGTGCCTTTTAATCAATTCAACTGAAGCAATGAATGCAAATTTGAAACCGTGTCACATATATGTGTATGCTGGACCATGGCTAACAATTTTTTCCCATGGAAAACTTTTCATGCTGGCCTCACCTTTGTCTCCAAGTGAACTGCGGTGATGATGAAACTCATAGCGCCCAACTGTTTTTTTCCAGGGGCTCAGATGTTCTCTTGTTATGGTGAAGTGGGAAGAAGAGTACAGCTCTCCTATTCCACTCACGAGTTGCAACGTGAAGCCTGGGTCTCATTCACCTGTGTGATGCCAAAGGGACAGTGGGTCAAGGGTGAAAGACAAGTTGATGGTGAAAGGATGAGGCCAAGACTTCATCAGGCAGGAGACCCATCTTGCCTTTCGGAGAGGTCAGATGCATTTAGGAACAAAGTGGGTGGTGGCGAGGAAGCCACACATCCGGGAGGCTGAAGAGTCCCAGCTATAATGCACTATAAGGTGCCATGAATTCCGGAAAAGTTGGGGCCAGGTGGCAGAGGGGGTGCTGCTGGGGAGACAGAGGTCCTGGCTTAGTGGGACTGTCCTCCCGGCTTACGCAAAGCCCAGGAATGGCTATCTGCTCTCTGCTCGCTGAAACTTGGGGTCCTTTTTCTGGTCTGAGCCATGTCCAGATAATCTGGTCTTCTCTGGAATCATAACATTGTAGAGTTCATAGCTACAGCTTCCCAAAGATGGTCTTTCAGTGTCCGCTTGATATCCCCAGGGTCTTAGACCATAGAGCAGTGGGTAGATCTACTACTAGAATGTTCCTCCCTCATGTGGAGCTGAACCCCACCTTCTTTCATCTTCCACCGCTGGTTCTAGTTCCCAGTCTGGATCTGTCCAGGATTAGTTCAGTCTGTCCCCTGGGCCACAACTATTTAAAGGCAGATGCCCCATCTCTCCTGAGTCTTCTCATACATGACACAGGTTCAGACCTCTTGCCAGCTGGTCGCCTTGTCCTGCGAATCAGGTCATTAGTCTTTGCTGTGTTCATCCTGTGGTGCACAGGTGGGAACTCAAGTGTGCCCTGTAAGAGGCTCTTACCCTTGTTCTGTGTAAAGGCAGAGCCCTGAGAGGGACATGTCAGCTTTTTAGTATATGCTTCTGCATATCTTTTCCTGCCCTGCCAGCCTTCCATGAGGAAGAGGCAGAGCCTCTCAGGGTAGACCCCCAAAAGTAGCACATGAGGACCAGACAGGGGACTGGAAGCCAGGACACAGCTCTCCTGCCCAAGGACCCTGTGCTCATGGTCCAACATCAGTGCAGGGGTCCAGGAGGACGCAGAGCCCACCCATCTCCCCTCAGCCCGCTCTTCCACCCAGGATATTTAAAATGGTAGGCACGACGCTGATGATCTCACCGCAGTGGTGTGAGGCTGACTCACTCACCGTCCCCAGGCAGACTGAGCTCATCGAGAGCATGAGCAGACAATGTTGGCTGAAGGACACAAGTTTTTTTGCTGTCATCGTTGCTATAGCTTCTTGAATGGTTTATTGGAAACAGTCTCGCTCACAGAAAAGCTGCAGGTACAGTGCAAACACTTTTTCTTGAACTGCTATCGAGTATGTGGCTGACGTGATGCCGTCACCTATGCAGAGTTTTGTTTATACATCGTATAAACAAGAGTGTGCTGTCACATGACTGTCAACAATCATCAAAGGCAGGAAATGAGCTGATTCAGGACTGACATCTGATCCTCAGGCTTCAGTCAGGTTTTGCCAGCTGTGCCAGTCCTGATCCTCGTGGCTAAGGGACCCAGTCTAGAATCACACCCCGCATTTTATTGTTGTGTCTCCACAGGGTCCAGTCTGGGACAGATCTTCACTCTTCTCTAAACTGTCAAGAACTGACACTTCTGAA
Organism: Macroglossus sobrinus; assembly: GCA_004027375.1. NCBI lineage: Eukaryota > Metazoa > Chordata > Mammalia > Chiroptera > Pteropodidae > Macroglossus > Macroglossus sobrinus. The sequence continues at coordinate 150,217 of PVKZ01002215.1, forward strand.
GATGCCAGGACAACTACTTCGGTCAGTGTCCTCACACTGAGTTTGTCTGCTGTTTTCCTCATGATTAGATTCAGCCTGAGCAGGTTTAGCAGGAGTTTCACAGAAGTGATGCTACGATCTCATTGCATCGTGTTAGGTAGCACTGTGATTCTGATCTGATCCAGTCCTACTGATAGAAACCTTCCTCACTCGCATAAGGCGGGTCTGCCAGCCTTCTTTACCACAAAGTTCTCCTCTTCCTCTTTGTGAATAGGTGTGGTGATACTTGGAGATTAGGTCAATATCCCATTCTTGATTAAACTTCAATTTGTTCATGTATCTATATCGGTGTGAACTTGTGGCTTCATATTTTAGTCAATGGATTGTAACTTGTTATTATTATTTATTTGGATGCTCAGATCATCTCAGAGTTGCCCAGCGGGAGTCCTTTCAAGCTGGTTTCTGTGTCCTGTTCACATGCACCCACCATTCTCTGAGCACTCCCTTACTGTGGTATGACAAGCTATCTCAGGTTAATCCTGTACTTTTCCTGTCTCCCCTGCCCCCACATTAATCTGTAATCGACCCATTTTCCCAAGGAGCCTGGTTCCTATCAGTGGAGAATGATGTTTAGAAACCACAATCTGGAGGCCTGATGTGCTCATTGATATTGGGGTGGCTCCCAGGCCTTCTTGGTGGGCAGAGTAGAGCAATCCCTACAAGCATACTTACATAGAGATGTGTGTACACATACGGTTGCATCTGTATTTATATGCTTATCTATGTATTAAAAACCATGAGTTCACATAGCTACTCCAAAGTCCAAGCTAACACCTTAGGATTCACTTTGGTTTTCTTCCTTTTCATATTTGTAGCTTCCTTCTGTAACAGTGGGAAACCTGGCTCCTGCTATCTTTGATGTATTTTTTTATTTGATCAGTTTCCTGGTATGTAATCAATCTTCCATTGCTACTGGCAATGAATGCCCTTCTCATCCAACTTAGCCTTTCAGCCTGTGCCAGGCCGTTCCCCCCAACCTGGTACAGAAGCCCCTTGCAATCCTCTCAGATACTCACACCCCTCCCAGGGCTGTCCCCTGCAGAGATCCCCTCCATACCTCAATGGAGCTCCAACATGCCACAGCAGGAACCCCCTGTGGCACCCCTCTTATACAGAAGCCTCCCATGGTGCTTAGGCTCCAGACCCCAAGCTGAGCTGCCCCTTGGTGGGGGCCCCTCCCTCCCACTTGGACTCTAGCGCTCTGTCCTGGGCCGCTGCCGTCTCCCCTTCCCTGGCACAGGGGCCTGATTTTCTCTCCCGCCCCACAGTGGTTTGTGGACTAAATAGTCCAGGAAGGGAAGGGATAGGAAGGAGCAAGAAGGGAGGGTGCATCTTGAATTCTTAACTGCTGTCACGAAGACATCCTTCCTGCTCTGTCCAAACGGAGAGGCAGGGACTGCGGCCTGGCAAACGCTGGGATTTGCAAAGACCTGTTAGCAGGGCAATCTGTATGCTGGCACATTAAGGCAAAGTGCAGTGGGCACTGAGGCCGCCTTTGGGTAATATGTAGATTATTCCATTCGGAGGCACATTAACGAAGTGCTAATTGTGCTTTCCGAATGCAATTTGGTGCCAGTTGCAGGAATAACTCTGGCACCTGCTTGGACTTTAGACTTGCAGATTAACTCAAATGGAAAGAGTAGCAAAACAGGGAATAATTTGTTCTCTAATAAGCCACTTGGAAGCCAACTCGTTTCTACAGTTGGTGTCAGGAAAGTGCAGCTCGGTGATTGGAACAGGAAGCCGGGCATCCGGCACACGGGGTTCTGTGCCGTTCCTGCCAGAACTCGCTGAACAGCTCACCTCGCTTTGCATCCGTTGGCCTCGATTTCCCTTCCCATGATTAGGGGTGAGCATCCTTTTATTCCGATTGGGCCAAGTGGATCTGCAGAGCCCAGTTTCCTGCGTTGGTCACTTGTGCTCCTGTGGACGGCTCTGATGCATTTGGCTGGAAGGCAGAAGTGCAGGAAATGGGTGTCTGCCCTTCCCGTGGTTCTCGAAGTGGGGTCCCTGGCCTCGGAGCATTGCCCTCGCCTGGGAGACCCCCTCCCCCAACCAGCTGAATCTGAAACGGGGTGGGGCCCAGTACCTGTGGGTTAGCAGACCTCTCGGTGGTTCTCATGCACCATAAAGCTGGAGCCATGCTGACTGCTCCAGGAGACGCGGCTCGGTTCAGCTCAGCAGGATTCACCGAGCATTTACTACTCAGTTGCTCGGTGAATGGTCCCTGAGGTCTCACTGTGCGCCAGGCAGTGTGCAAGGCCCTGAGGGTTGGTTGATGGCCGTGGTTCCTACCCTCGCAGAACACCTTGTCTTATGAATGATACACAGAACTCACAGACAGGTAGAATGCTGAGAGTGATGATGTGCAAACTGTGGAGGGTACCCGGGTTGGACTGGGAGGTCAGGGAAGGCTACTTTGAGCAACAGATGCTCATGCAGCAGCCATGCTCTCAAGGAAGCCATGGGAAGTTGGCTGGTGGCAAGTTTGAGACCCCCCAGCCCCACCCAATGATCTGCAGAGGCAGCTGGAAGGATGCAGGCATTCTGCCCGAGACCAGGACGGCACAGTGAGTGGGGTCCCCCATTTTTCTTTTCCTTGCCTTTGCTCGGAGATGGCTCTGGAGAAGGGTCTGTGCCTCGCTGGCATGGGAAGGAGTGTTATTTGCCATCCAGCCGGGGAGAGAGAGCATCATGATTTTCCAGGGGCCAGATAAGTGCAATATTAAAAATGAAGTCACGTGATTTGCTGACAGCACTTAAGGGGTAGTTCAAGAGGCCTTATTATGCCCATACATCATGTCTGGCTTGTGACAGGCAGTGGGATTTCTGGCACAGAGGGGACACTCCTGTGCCTTTGGTTTGATTTTTTTTCTTCCTTCCCGAGGTGACTACTCGCAACCAAGCCCCTGCTTGCACGGTTGGTCCCTGAGGCTTCGTCAGGGGCCAGCAGGTGCTGAGGTGGATATTAAGGATGGAGTGGAAGTAGGGGCTGGCCCACTGCTCTGTTGCTGGTTGAATAACGCCGATCAGCCCCAAGCGTCTGACAGAGAGGCCCTCCCAAACCCCTGGCTGCTGACCCACTGTGGGCAGAGGGTGCTGCGTGCGAATCCTCCTGGTGGACGTGGGTCACAGGCTCCGTTTTTGTTTTGAGATGAGGGCGTATCTTCATCATCGAGCAATATTTCTCATGATGTTTACCAGGGGTTGCTGTTCCCCACTGGGCGATGCATTCTTCACCTGAGCTTCCCCAGCACAGAACTTGGCAATGGAGAGACAACTATGGAATCACTGGATGGGTAACTGCATGGGCCAGAGGAACTGGGAACATACTGGTTTTTAGGGCAGGGACAGAATCTACCTCGCAGAGAGGACAGGATATTGGGGCACTTTTCTGCACGTGGCTGGATTATTCTGCTCCCGTTATATGAGGAGTCCCACTAGGAAGTTCTCCAGATCTTTGAAGGGTGGTCTCAGTGGTGAAGTGGCATATGCCAAGCACTGTGCCTGGCACTCATGGGGCATTCCAGCTATCATTGTTGAATTAATGTATTCAATCATTTTTCTCTTAAGGTCAAGGGTTATTATTTTTAATATCTGTTTTCCTGGGGCTCTCCCTGGATATGCAGGTAGGGGGCGCTGGTCAAGGCAAACTACAGAGTGGAAAATCCCTTGTTTACCTCCTGTCACCTCTATGTCACAGGCAATGTTATAGGGGAACATGGCCCAGATAGGACAGAGGACACAAACCCTTTCTGGCTGCCCCAGCATTTTCCCATCATTCCTCACTTGTATACCGTGTGTATCTTTGGAATACAAATATTGCCTTGTCTGTTTGTCTACATCTGTGCCTTAGCCCAGATAATCATCCTTGAGGCAGTGGGGGCTGGAGCAATCACCCCTTTTTACCTCACGATTGGGAAATTTCGAATAAGCCAACCTTTCCTCTTAGCTCTTGGTTGTCCTGGAGGGGGCTAGGAAGGCCCGATTGTATATGGGGCAAGTTGGTGTGAGATAAAAAATATACCTGTGCAGCATTATTCACAATAGCCAAAGGGGGAAGCAACCCAAGAGTCCGTTGAAAGATGGGTAGATGAGCAGATGTGCTGTATGCATGCAGTGGAGTATCATTCAGCCTTAAAAAGGAAGGACATTCTGGCACATCCTACAACATGTGTAAATCTTGGGAGACATTATGTGAAGGGACATAAGCCAGACACAAAAGGTCAAATACTGTATGATTCCTCTTTTATGAGGTCCCTAGAGCAGTCAGACTCATGGAGACATCAAGTGGCATGATGGTTCCTGGGGGAGCAGAACATGGGGAGTTAGTGTGTAATGGGGACAGAGTTCCAGTTGGGGAAGGGGAAACATTTCTGAAGAGGCTAGTGGTAATGGTTGCACAACAGAGTAGTAATGTCACTGAACTGTATACTTAAAAGTGTTCCAAATGGTAGGTGATACATTATGTGTGTTTTACCACAAGTAACAAGAAAAGTCTGCAGAGGAACGAGTTGGTGATGCAGATGCTGGGGTCTCCAGTAGGACTGCGCTGAGGATGAAGTCAGACTGACTCTGTGATAGGGGCCCCCAGAGCCTTGGGCTTCTGGAGTGAGAATTGCTCATCAGAACAAGATGCCTCAGGCTTTGGCCCCATGCCTTGCTCAGCCCCAGTGATGTGGACTCAGTCCCTTCAGCAGAAACAGACCTTGAAGGAGCTGTCAGCGGTGGGTGGGAGTAGTGGGTGGAGAGTGAGGTTCTCTGCTCACCTCACCACCTGGGCGACACTTTTTTTTGGTCTACCGCAGGTGGGAAATTGGAGGTCAAAGAGTCATTTGTGGAATGTTCAAGGAGTAAATACCTTCAGGGAACAGGTTGGTGACAGATAGTCGGGGAGGGTGATGTCACAGTCACTGTCGGTGAGCAGCTCTTGGACCTCCTTCTCCCACCTGGCGACTCCACTTCCGGCTTTTTCACGGGTCCCTTGGCTGGCTGGTCTCTGACCAGGAAGATAAAGTCAGGTATGTGATGTGAACATCCCCTGAGTTAGTTAAGAGGAAAAACTACGTGGATCCCCACATTGAAGGGGGTGCCGATAATACAGCAGTAATAACAATTCAGAAACGAGTGTGTTTGAGGGCTGATTCCACTGGTGACTGGTTAGGTGTTTTTGTATAAATCATGATTTTTATATTTTTATGCCTCAAGCATTGATTTGCCGCACACTTATTGAGCAGCTATTAAGTGCACAGTGCTCTGTGGGAGCCAGTGAAGGACACGGTATGATGGCCTGGATGATAGTCTCTCTTGTGGGGCAAGGGCAGGATGAGATACATAACGGCACCAGGTGGCATCTGAGAAGTGCCTGGTGAGTGCGGCAGGTCTGAGGACGGTGAGGGCAAGGCCCTGAAAAGCACTGCTCCCCCACAGTACACTCCAGGGCCCCGGATCATCTACTGAACAAACTTTTAATGGAAAATAATAATTTAGCCAAGAAGTCACTCTCCGCGTCTCTGCCCCAGGTCGCAAAGATCTTCAAAGCTGTGAACTCCACGCCAGCATCTGCATCCAGGAGGCTCAAGCTTTCCCCCGTGCAGACTCATTTCTACGCCACACCAAGCTGTCACTCTCAGCCCATGGAACTGTCCCCTTCAACGGAATAACGAAAAGCAAACTGTCTTGTTTCCTAGGGCTGCACACTGTTGGCTCAAAACAACAGATCTGGAGGCTTAAAGTCCAAAATCAAGGTTTAAGCGGAGCAGTGCTCTCTGGGACGCCTACAGGGGATGATTCGTTCTAGACTTTTCTGGCTTCTGGTAGTTTGTCAGCAGACCCTGCCTCCGTCTTCCTGTGGCCGTCCCATCTTCTTAAAAGGGTATCAGTCGTCTTAGACCCCCTATTCCAGTGTGACCTCATCTCAACTAATGACATCTGCCAGGACCCTATTTACAAGTCAGGTCTCATTCTGAGGTGCTGGGGGCTGAGACTCCAACACATCTTGTTTTTGGAGTGGGGGGCATGGTTCAACCTGTAACAGGAACCCAGAAAATACATTAGCTGTGTGTTTTCAGAGGCACAGATGAGAGACGGGTGTGTCTGACGTAGGAGGACCTTTCCAGGAGGGAATGTTATGCCTCGAAGTGGATGGAACGCCAGTTTGGCCAAATAGACCCATGTGGCTCTATTCAGCCAATTACTGAAGTAAAAACATATGCCTTGATTATAGCCGTAAGCACATTTGAGGTGTTCTTTCCTTTCAGACCAGGATGCTAAGCAGAGCGAACGCTTTGTTGAAGTAACACCAACCCCGATCAAGGTAGAGGGCCGTAGTCACACACATTCCATCCCGGAGAGCTGAGGTGTAAGTGGGGGCGCATGGAATGGGTTTGCGCTCCCTGTAGCCTGCTGTGGGTATTTGCAGGTGGTTTCTTTTTAACGGCATAAGCGCTTGCCTATCTATGCGTGGGATTGTGTGTGTGCAATGTGTGTGTTAGTGTGTTGGCATTATTCATTCCCGTCTCTCTCCACCCGCCATTTGTATGTGAGGTGTGGGGGACACAGAGCATCGTTTGAGAACAATCTCCAAAACAGTGGAATGTTAAAAGTCCCGTGGGAATTCTACATGTCAAAAGACACGCTAATGACAACTATGCTAGGGGCAAGGGACTGTGGTCTGGCCACACTCCTTGACCCCACTGTGACATGTGAGCAGGGCTCTTCCCTGGCTCTCTCCTCTCTCTGAGCTCCTTCCTCTCCTTCCCCGTGAGATGACCGGGGTCAAGGACACTTTGCAGAGTGGAACTTCCGGCTGCTCCCTAAAGTCCTTGCAGCCGAGTTGCTAGGCAATGGCGGTATGCACCAGAGGGGTTGGCTCCCCATCCCATCTGCAATTTAAATCCCTGACAGGCAGAAGCAGCCAAGCTGTTCACTTGAGACTGCAAAAAAAAAGTTAGATTGAAATACAAGGAATATCCAATGCCTCGAGCCCTTCGTAAATTTTGCTTTGATAGTAACTGGGAGAGAGCCGAGGAGACGGGTAGAGGTGGATGGAGAGGGGAGGGCGTTGCAGTGTAGACCTAGGCAATTTCCATTCGGCCATGCGATCCATGCTTGGTGTGCGCCTGCTGTCGGTCCTCTCTCTTGGTCCTCTCGGCTCTTTGCACGCATCCCCCTCGTCACCCGCTTTGGGTGAGTGAGCTTCCGAGCATCTCTTCCATCCTTCTCATGGCTGTCTGGACGAGGAGAAGCAGGGATGCAGCCACTGACTAGTTAAGTGGGCCACTCGGCGGTGCCCAGAGCCACAGCTGTATTGAAAAACCTGTATTCTCCAGTTTGCCAGGGTTCAGACTGAGTTCTTGGGGCCACCTGAGGCCACCTCTGGCCCCAGCGCAAGCCTCAGGAAAAGCTGCACCCCGCCTCAGCCTACAGAAGGTGATGCGGGGCTAAGGAGGCAGGGAGTTTGGCAGCAAAATCTGTAACTTTCCATCCAGCTCAGATCCGTGAGGCATAAGAATCAGGTGCAGGGGAGATGCGTGTGTAGAATCTTCCTCCCTGGAGGTCGAGTGTGGGATCAGCTCCATCCTCCAGCCTCGCCTCTCCTCTCCCCGTTCCCACTCCTGGGTCCCGCCTTGTTAGTCTCAGAGTAGCCCAGCTTTCTTTATGTTTAATCCTGTTTTATTCCCTTTTCATAAGGAACTGTCCTCCAGCATCCTGGCATTCCAAGTTCTCTCAAGGGGAAGGGCTGGCACTGTTGGACTCTGAGACTTTGCAGTCCAAGGCAGACAGCTGTGACCCAAACGGCCATTCCACCGCCAGCCACTCTTGGTCACCACCCAGTGGTCTGCAGAAATAGGAATGGCACTCTCAAGGGAGCCATACCTACTTCCCGCTTCCCGTCTCAAACTGCATCCGTTACACCCAATGTGCTCTAAGATTAAGAAGGACCCTTATCAGACAAAAGTACAAGTACCGAGGGGCATTAAGAGTGAAATGAAACCATTTACCGTCTACTAGAATAGCTATAATCAAAACACAGAAGAGAACACACATCGGTGAGGATGCTGGGAAACCCAAGTCCTCGTGCATCGCTGGTGAGAAAGCAAAATGGTCCAGCTACGAGGGAAAACAGGGTGGCCACTCCTCAGGAAGGTGAATGGGGAATTACCATGTGACCCAGCGGCCCCACTCCTGGGTGAGCATACACTCAAGAGGGCGGAAACCAGGTGTCACGTGCCCATGTTCCTCGCAGCAGTCTTCACGACAGCCAGGAGGTAGAAACCACCCAGTGGTGTCCAAGGACAGGTGTGCGGATAAAGAAAATGCACTGTGTACGTGTAATGGAATGTTGTTCGGCTGTAGAAGGAAGGAAGCTCTGACACCGGCTGCAGCATGGATGGTCCTCGGAAATCGTACGCTGAGTGAAACAAGCCTGACGCACGAGGGCAAATATTATATGACCCCGCCTGTACGACGGACCTAAAATAGACGAATTCATAGAGATAGAAAGTAGAATAGTGGTTACTGGGCAGAGGGAGGAGACCTTATTGTTTAATGGGTGCAGAGTTTATCTTGGGAATGACGACAAGCTTCTGGATGTAGCTAGTGATAATATAAAACCCTGGGAATGCGCTTAGTGCCACTGAATTGTACACCTTCCAGTGGCGGAAAGGATAAGCATCATGTGCATTTTGCCACAATAAAAGAGTAACCATAAGCAGTAACTGGTGAGGATGGGTCGAAAGGAAGCTCCCAGCATGGGAGGTCGGGTGAGGGAAGAAGGAGGCGACCATCAGAATCTTAGCCCAAAGGGCACAGGCCTTGCTAGCCGGGAGGGCAAGAGGCAGTGAAGCTGAGAGCTCGGAGCGTGCGTGTAGCTACGTGCGGTGTGTGCCGTCGGGATGGGCAGCATCGTGGAGAACGTTAGGATGGAGCATGAATCCCCAACGGCTTCTGCTCTGCAGATGACCAGACCAAGGCCCAGAGAGTCTCCAGGGACCGGGAGGAAAGAGTAAAGGCGCCTGAATGTTCGCTCATGTCATGCAGAGTTAGATTTAGGCCGGATGGTGTTCTTCTCAGCCCCTCTGCCAGTACTGGAAGCAGTTTCAAATGAGCATCGAGGGCAGAGCTGATCGGGAAAGCTGGGAGGACCCACCAGACCACGTACGAAGGGAGCATTTGGTGGGAGAGGGCTTGACGCAGCTAAAAGGCAGCCCTGGCCTTGAGGGGACATCACGAGGGTGTTGACATGTTTCCGTGTCCTGCCACCTTGTTTCCGTGTCCTGCCACCTCGCAAGCCCAGTGGAGAACATCACCCTACCCCAAGCTGGACCTTGCAGACCTGCTGCCTTGGGGCCCTGAGTCTCTTCGGATAGAAGAGCAGGGAGAGCCGTGGCTGGGAGCTGCTCCTAGGACCAGCATGAAACCAAGCCCGAGGACCTCAGCCCAGATCTGAGGGCGTCCAGGAAGCTTCGCGGAGCGCGGATGGTGTCCCCACAGCAACAGGTGGAAGATGGGACTTCCGGCGTCCACAGCGACAGTGCACTGGGAATGACAACTGGGTTCCTTCTCCCTGCTGGAGTCCCACCAAGATGAGTACTCTGCTTGCCTTTGTCCCGCTCCCCACCCTCGCCCTCCGCCCCCACGCCCCACCGCCCGCCCCAAGCCCTGGGCAGCGGTAGCGGTATCTGAGGCAGGTGGCTGTGGATCGATTCCAGTCATGTTCAAAGCAAATAGCCCTGTTTTCTCAGGTAAGCCAGACGCGCTCCCCTCCTCTGTTTGATCTTTATGCTGCTCATGCGTCTCGCGGTTACAAATAGCTCAACCTTCTCAGTGCTGACTGCAGCACTGGGACATTACGGTAATGTGCCCACTCGCATCAAGTAGATGCAAAGATTGCTACAGCAGCTTTTTGCCACGGAACATTTAGTCTTCAATAATAGCATTTTGGGTCCCTCTGGAACCTTCCTCCGCAGATCCACCTGGGGCACTGATCTCCCCCTCCCCACTGCAACCCTGCAGCGGAGGAGGGACAAAGAGCCTTGGTGTTTGTTTGTTGATGAGGAAACTGAAATTCAAATAAGGGGGCATCATGCAAAGAAGAGAGGGGCCAGGACTAGATACGAGGACGATCACGACAATCGTAATAGCACCATGGGTTTTGTGCGCTTACTGGCTGCCGCTCACTGCAGGAGCAGTTATCTGTTACCTGCATCGGGGCAATGCAATGGCTCCAGTGGAAGGATGAGGTTGGTGAGGTTCAGTAGATGTCCCAGGCACAAGGGCCAGAGGGAACACGACCTTACACGTTTCACCAGAGCTCATGCTCTCGACCTCTCTGCTAGGTCGTCATCCCCTCAGGGCTGGCCCCGGAAAACTCTGAGCTCAGAGAAAGCTGTTCTTTCTCTCCCTTCCTCCCTCCTCGCCCCTGTCCCAAGGAGCTCATGTCGTCCCTGGGACCTTGGCCCTGCTCCCTGCTGCCTTCCTGGAGCAGCGTTTGCTTCCCCCCAGTCCTTCGGGGTCCTCTGGAGCCAGCTCTGGGCAGTGGCCCCGCCTCACAGCCCCGCTTGCTGGAAGGCTGTTGGCTGAGGGGGTCCCCCGATTTTTATGGACCGAGTTCCCTGACAACAGCCGTTTTTGCTTAGACAACCTTAGGACTGTGTTGCCCTACGATGGTCGTCCGCTGACATTGTCAAGAGCTAAGGTGGACTCGTCCAGCATCTGACATCTCAAAGTCAGAGTCCAGGCAGGAAAGAGCTGTAGGGGAGTTGGCCTTGGCTCTGTCCTCTCCTGCCCACCACGACTGCCCATTTCCTGCGAAAGAAACCCAAGCAGGATGGAATAGCATCACGGGTGCTAATGCTGCAGCGTGTCTGCGACCTACGTGGATTTTCCAGGACACATCTCTGAGTCGGAAGGTGAAGTGCCAGGAGGCCCAACCCGAGGCGCGGAGACATAGCTTAGCCCAAGATAAATAATAAATGGTCGAAATAGACCCGGCTCCTGTGTTTCCCAGTCCTGTGCTCTTCCTCCTGTGCTTTGGCACAGGCTCAACTTTCCGAAGTGAACCTGTTTTAATCTTTAGGCTGGAGGGGTGACCGAGTAAAATCTTCACAGGTGCCGTTGCCCCCCAGGATCCTTTCGAGACCATCCACCCCATCAGCACAGTTTGCTCTTTGAGGTGAGAGGAGCTTCTGGAAATGCATGGAGAGGACAAAGGGGACTTGACCTTGGCCCGAGACCCAAAAAGACAGGATTCCTCCTCCCAAAGAATTAAGTCAGCCCCTGTTTTTTCTCCTCCTAGATTCCCACACCCTCCCCATCTGAGTCTGCAGGGGTTTGACGCAGGTCTGACCCCTGGGAATAGGATGGGCTTCTGGCTCCATTTCCTTCGGCCCCTTTCTGTAAGTCCTTCCTCTCAAGTGGACGCAGGCCGGCTCCTGATGGATTCGAAGGACAAGCTCTCACTTGGGCTGGGGCTCCGCAGTTCACCCTATGGACAGCAGAGGGCACTCCTGACTTTGGAGAAAGAATCGTCCACTGCAGCCCCTTCTTCAGCGTCAGTCTGGCTTCCTGGGCGCCTGCGGGTTAGGGAGGCAGGAGGAGAGGGCAGTGTTTTGGGGGGTTAGCGGGGGAGAGGGGCAAGGAGCCCCAGGCAAACTGAAGAGCCTGGGCACACCTGTGTGTCCCCAACCCCCACTTCCCTGCTCTGTCCTTCCGTGTGACTCCGCCATCTGCTCTGTCTCTAGTTTTGCCGAGGAATGATGGGGTGTGGTAGTCAGGGGAGAGGCAGCTGAGCTGGGCTTGTGGGGACACCACTGGCCACATGGGGGAGTCATCTAGAATTAGCATCCTCATCGGAGAGCGGGTCAGACCTATGGCCTTGCCCAGCGCTGTTCTCACTGAAGGGTCGTAGGGCCGACTCCAGGTGGGAAAATGGGAAGGTCTGTAAACACGAGGGCGCTCTAGTAATGCAAAGCTCGGGACCTATCTGCGTGACCTTGGGTGGGACCCATCCGCGTGACCTTGGGCGGGTCACTGACCCTCTGTGTGCAGGGTTCCTGCATATCACAAGGGACGGAATTAGAGGATCCTGGGCTTACAGCTGGGGTTCTCCGCCGGCATCTCCCCATCATTTCCTGAGGTGGGTTATGCTGGTTGGCGCCAGCTCTCCGATGGCGCGTGCCAGACCTGGGGGTGTGTGCGGACCAAGGTCACACGAGAGGTCCAAGACCAGCGGGCTCATTGCTCCTGTGTCTTGGCTCCCCTTCCTTCCTCCTTTGGAGAAAGAATCCTTGCCAAGTCTTCACGTCCTAGAGAGCAGTTGACTGACTGTTAGCCAAGGTGGGGTGTTAGACTCACTTCACTCACTGGTGATTTTCACAGCTGCGCTCCTGTCATCCTGACGCTCTGGTGTGGGTGGGGCTTGAGGTGGGGGGAGGGGAAGGAGCCCATGAAATGGTTTTCCTCCACCGAGGGCCGGGTTGTGGCAAAGGCCGGGAAAATCCAGGATCTGGGTTGGGCTCTCCCGCGGCCTCCTTGGGCGTGTGGGAGAACATTCCCAGCACCTCAGAGCCTCAGTTTGCTCATCCATGAAATGAGTCTGGGGAGGATTCCCACGGGCCCCTCCCACTCCGATGATGGTGCCCTGTGGGTCTTTGTCAAGCACGTCCAACATGTGGCTCTTTGGAGAAGGGAAAAGGAAGGAGGAAGAGAGACAGAGTTTAGGAGGAGGGCAGGAGAGGAAGGAGTGGAAGGAAGGAAGGGAGAAAGGAAGGAAGGAAGGGAGAAAGGAAGGAAGGAAGGGAGGAAGGAAGGAAGGAAGGAAGGAAGGAAGGAAGGAAGGAAGGAAGAAAGGAAGGAAAGGTACACCAGATTCGTTTCGTTCGTGCCTACTCAGGAAGTGGGCTGGCTGGCCCCGGAGGACCTGACCTCCCTGGCTGCAAGTCCTGAGACGTGCAGGTGGGACATCTGGTCGATTAGCACAGTTCGTCTCGGTAGCCACCTGAGTATCCTCTCTGGCTGCGCATGCATCCAGACAGAACATAGCCTCTCAAGACATCCAGAAACCAACAACAGAGTCGTGAAGCTCTCGAGGCCGGGTGTGTGTGCATGCGTGTGTGCATGTGATGTACAAAGACACATGCAACAAAAAATGCTAGTGTCGTGACACTCGTATGGGTAGGTATTACTTACACACACAGGGATGCGCTCGCAAACTCACCCACATGGACAAGCTAACACACTCTGCTGTATGACAAGATCACTTGAAGAAGCGTCTCTTGTACCATATTAATAAAATACTTAGGAAGATTTTAAGTTTAAAGATTCTGGAGAAGGAGAGACGGAGGGTGAGGAGAAGGGGCCGGGGTGGGGGATGTGTAAAGGCAGGCCTAATCACAAAGCACTTAGCCCACACGTCTGGGCTTCGGCGTAAGCACATATTTCATGATACATTCAACCTGATTTTCCAACTCATTGAAAACATTCACCAGCTGCTGCCAAGTGACTCCATTTATTGTGTACATGAGCTCGCTCTAACAGGGCCCGCTGGAAGGAGTCCCCAAGGAAAGCTACGGATGAAAGCCGAGCCGGGGAACTTCGAGCTGGACCATGTTGGCACTTCATTGGGAGGCGGGGAGAACTCAGAGCTGGGGCCAGCCTGGGAGTGTGGGGCAGGCCAGCAGGGAAGGCTGAGGGTTCTGGAGACTTCCACGGGCACATCCTGGATGAGACTCCTGTAGTGGGCAGTGCGAGCTCCCATCCTCTTGTATCACCCCACACGCGGGCCTGTATGTACAGTCGTGTGAATGACACACTTAAATAATAGCATCTCCGGGTGGCTCCCAGGAGCGCGGTCCTCTTGCAGATCCAGGAATTGTTTGACTTTCTGCATCTGAGGGGAACAGGTACCACCCCTCAAGTCCCCATCTGTCCCAAGCACCACCTCCTGTGGTCGGCCACGAATCCCTCTCCTCTCGTGTCCCAACCACCTCAACGCTGGCTCCCTAGTGGTGCAAGCTCCCTCTCCTGTCCTCTGACAGAAGCTTCTAGAAGGAAGGGGAGGCTTTTCTATTGGCACGTCCATGTGAATGGACAGGTTTGGGAACTGAGATGCTGAGCAGTGAAGCTATTATCAGAAAGTGGGGAAGAATTCACCGAAAGGTGGAGGCAGTTCCGGTTGGGGCCTTAGGGGGACCTGGGCAGCCATACTGACATACCTGGTCACAGATTGACCTTCTCGGCTGGTCAGTTTGGCCATTGACATTTTAGCCCATAATCATTCCAGAGCCTGGGATAAAAATCTAGCAGGTTCTCTAAAACTTTCCTAGAGACACAGGGAATCCGAGAGCCCCCTACCCCGCTATAGGAGACCCCTTGACCTTTGCTTTTAAGTTCAGAGCCAGGCCTGGCTCTGTGGAGGCCGAGGGCAAAGCCTTAGCCATGGCGATGGTCTTGTCCGAGTTTGGCCAGGATATCGGGCCCTCGCACAGCTCCGTGGGGACCTGAGCGCCAGAATTCATCAGCATTAAGCAGATTAGGAGGCTGCGGATCGGGCAGATGGCGTGGAGGAGGCCTGGCTCCCCCGCGGGGCATCTGCCGTGCTGAGGTGTGATCTGCTGTCAGCGTCTCCCCACTTCCAGGCGCTCCGAGCTCACTATATCGGCCTGTCTCTGGCGTGTCTCCATCAGGTGGGAGGCGAGGATGATGGATGCCACTCACGGCGTGTGCTGGGGAAGGACTTGGCCCACAGTCTCATGGTTAACCAGCTTGGACCTCTGTGTCCCCTCTCCCAGCACCCTTGGGTGACCTCCCAGGACACTCAATTCTGGTGACTGCTGCGAGAGAATTATTACTATTAGTGTTTACGTAGAGCCTGCACATTCAGTTGAAATGTTTTAAAATATTTTAATACACAACCGTGGAGGACGACGTCTATAGAATTGTGTAGATTTGTTTCTCCAAACTACACAGGGTGGCTAACAGATGGGCCGGCGAGAGGTCAAGGTAGAGGTCACGGTCCAGAGAAGGACAGAAGCCTGGTCATCCTCACAATAAGCGGCCACATTGTCTCCCGTCACAGATTCCTTCTAGAAAGTTCCTGACCTCTGTGGTTCGGTATTTCCCTGGTTCTTATTTCTGTCTCGCTAGATAACCTCGATACCAATTTCTTTGGGGAAAAAAAGTCAGATGTCCCCATGGTGTTGTGTCCATCTTCGAAGGGTGATTTGAGCCTGGGTGGTTGTCTGGACTCTCGGCTGGGGAGGAAACCAGCTGTGCTTAGCAAGACCCCGAAGGCAGCTGGACCATCTGACCCTAAAGAACCAGACTGAAGGATATGGAGAGATTTCTCCTGCCTTCTCAGGGGACAGTCTTCTAGGACAATGACCCACCGCCTAGAACTTACTGTGCTCATGATGCTGGGTGGTTAGTTGCAGGATTCTTAAAGCCATAAGGCTTTAAGTTAGATCTGAGGAGGGACTTGCAGCTCTCGGTACTGATGAAGTAAGAACAGCTTTCTTCTCATATTCTTTACTTACGACATTTTTTTTTTTTTTACTTCTTTTTAGAGCGTGTAGCATGGGGGAAGGATGAGATCATTTTGGTGTACATTTTAAGTAAAGGCTTAGAGGTACTGAATATTTTAATATCCTGGTACCATTTTTTACCAGCTCTTCTCCTGCTTTCCAGGATTGTACTGATGTATGATTTTTATGTGAAGGTTCCCCATACTCCCGACACACACCTGGAGCCTGGCGGGCCGGGGCGTCAGTGCTGGGAGAATCTGGGTGACACATGTTGGGGTTCTGTGGTCTGTGAATCTGCACTGAGCCTCCTGTCCCTGGCAGGACCCCCTTGCTGCCGCTGGAGCCGGGTTTCCCAACACAAGTAAATTCTGGAGGGGATCGATCTAATTTCCAGCATCTAAAGGACAACAAAGGCCCCCATCAGAACTCCTGTAAGTGGGTGATGAACAGTGTCTGCTAGAAAAAATAAATAACATCTCCAAAGCAGAGCAGGCTTCCTGCATCCCTCCCGCCTCTCCGGGAGACAGCTCTCTCCTGGGAGGGCTCTCCCAGCCTTAGCTCCGGTCTTCCTGCCCTGTGCTTGCAGCGCTGACCAGAGGCTCTGCTGGACCATCCCGCCCGCTACGTCCTCACGGACCCCAGGGAAGAGGGAGATTTCAGGAGAGGCCTCAGCCAGACCCGGGCTGGGGGATGGGCGATCGCGGCTGTTCAGAGATGAACTTTATTGGCTGCCAGCCTTGACACACACGCATGCGCACATACGCACACCTTCGGAAGAAGTTTTGATCCCTAATTTACATATTAGGGAAACTGAGGCTCAGAGCAGTTAAATAACTTGCCTGAGTTTGCCCAGCTAGTGAATAAATGGATAGAACTGAAACCCAGTCGCACGCATTTTTCAAATCAACTTCTCTTTCCCCTTCTCTGGTGTTGTTTCAACTGTAACGTTACTTAGGCATTAGCGTCACTTAGGGACCCTGTTCGAATGTGGGCTCTGATTCCATAGGTCTGGGGTGAGGCCAGTGAGCTTGTGTTTCTAGTAAGTTCCCTGGTAATGTCGTGGCTGACCTTTAAGTAGCCCGGTCATACCATGGACACCTCAAAGGGGACAGCCCTGCGGGCACTACCCAGAGAACTGGGGCTGGCATCATCTGGGAAAACAGGGAGGTGTAAACACCAAGACTGGCTCAGGCCTCAGGGGTCAGAGGGGTCACGGTGGGAGGGAGGGGCAGCTGTACGACCCGCCTCTCCTTGCACCCAGCAGACACTTGGTTAGGACTTCATGCGGACCAGACTGTATCCTCATACGGATACAGTTTGCACTGGCCTCGGTGGACACCTGGAGCCAGGAATGACCAGGGACAGAGGCGGACAACATCTGCTAGGTCCCACCCCTGGCCCAGAATTCTGACTTGCCAGCTTGTTCACTCATCCAGCCGCTCAGACCCTCTGGCAGATGGATTTTCCAAAAATGGCTGCCATAGTGTCTTCTATCCAACGACACTGTTCTCACGCTGGGACTTCCCACCTGGAAGTGGTGGCCTGTGTTCCTTCCCCATGAAGCCGAGTGGAGGTGTGATTGCAGCAGAAGTGATGCTGTGTGTCTCCCAGGGCGAGGTCATAAAGGCAACACATCTTCCACCTGGGTCCCTCGGGACGCTTGCTGGCAGAACCCAGCCGCCATGCTGCGAGGAAGCCCAAGCAGCCCGCTGGAGAGGCCACGTGCAGGTGTTCTGGCCAGCAGGCCAGGGGAGCCCGGACAACAGCGGGATGTGCAAGGGAACAGGTCCTCAGATGATTTTAGTGCCCCGTGGTTGAGTCACTCCAGCCGAGGCCTCAGATAGCATGGGACAGAGGAAGCCATTCTGGCTGGGCCTGTTTGAATTACCAGCAGAATCCTTGAGCACAATAAAATGTGTGTGTGTGTGTGTGTGTGTGTGTGTGTGTGTGTGTGTGTGTGTGTGTTTAATGGCAGTGTCTTCGTGGTAGGACATACATAACAATACTATCCAGAATGGGCCCCAAAGCAGGAACTGCCTGAGGTAGTGTGAGTGACAAGGCTCAGAAAGGATTTGGGACAGTCGGGATGGCAAGTGGCTCAACGATGTTCATGTAGCACTTTGTACTTTAAAGGTGTTTTGCATACTGTCGATCTCTCAACAATTCTCATTTTGTAGGCAGGGAGACCCTCTTTTCAGGTGATCTTCGTGCTGAGGCTCCTGGGAGTCCCGTACCTGCTTGAGGCCTACGCAGAGGCCGAGGCAGCACCAGGGTGTCCCCAGGTGTGACTCCAGAACTCTTTCCGTTACAGCTGTGCTGCCCCGCTCAACCCGTGACAAATAAAATGTCACTGCCTGGTGCGCAGCCACGGATGGCTGGAGACCTCCTCCCGGCGTGATTAGTTTGAATTTTGTGCCTTTAGTACCCATCACGGGAGAAGAAAAATCTCGAACGTTGTTAATAAACAGTGAGAGGAAAGCGCTAGAACAGGGCATGTGTTATTTATCAAATGCGAGAAAGTTAATCAGAAAAATCAATCCTGGGTGGCTGTGCTAAGGGAGGGGAGTGTGAATACGGGGACTTCGCTCGCTGGGGCTCCAGGACTGGAAGGCGACTATACGGGGAGCATGTTTGGGTGTCTTCGAGCCTGGTCGGGGGCAGATTCCCTCCCACTGTCTCGGTATCTGCCGTGAGGGGAGGGTGCGGGGGCTGGTGTTACGGCGGGGGGAGTTTTATCCAGATCGCCCTTCCCGGCGGGAACCCACTTGTCAAACGCCTGGCACGATGGTGGCAGAAATAGTCACCATCCCCCTGAGTCACAGAAAGAGGGTCTTCTCTCTTTGTATTCCATCTCTGGGTTTCTGGTGAGAAGAGGCACTTTTGTCTCCCCAAAGCCCGTCTATGTCACACCTTCTAGGTGACAGAGACAACACTGTAGATAATGTGATAGTCTCTGTCTTGTCTTGACGAGGCCCTTGCGCCCAGTCATTAGGTGAAACACTAACCAGGTGTTGCTGTGAAGGTATTTTGTAAATATGGTTCATCTCTGCAATCCTTTGACTTTACATGAAAGAGATTACCGTCGAGAATGTGGATGGGCCTCGTCTAACCAGTTGAAGACATGATGCGTCAAAAACAACTTTCTCAGAGAAGTAGAAATTCTGCTTCAAGACTGCAGCATCTAATCCTGCTTGAATTTCCAGGCTATTTAGCAGATTTTATATTTACTGGCCTTATACTCTCATTAGCCAATTCCTTAAAATACACACACACGTACACACACACACACACATGCACACTTCCTATTGGTTCTTTCTCTCTGCAGAACAGCTCTTTGATCCAGGGGTTCAGACTGGTGTGATCACAATGGTGGTAGGAGTGGGTGCAAAGCAAGGCTGATGCGCACACACGCATTTTCCGAGCCCGTGTCGCATGCGCACTATCTGTTGCAGGTAGTAAGGAGGGTTTTTACATGATGGGAAGGAAGCGCACGGGTTGAGAGAGCCAAAGGCCAGCACCGAGGCCTTGGTCCTGTGACTGCTGTCCTGTAGTGTGGGGAGAACGGCAAGAATGATGAGAGCGATCAAACAGGGTCGTGGAGAGAAAGATAAATCCCACGTGGTATCACTTATATGTAGAATCCCAAAGAAAGGGAGTCAGTGTCACAGAAACAGAGAATGGAATAGTGGTTGCCAGGGGGACAGGGAGGGAGAAGCAGGGTAAGGTAGGTCAAAAGCCACCAACTCCAGTTCTAAGAAGAGTGAGTTCTGAGCATCTGGTTCAGGGCATGGTGACTAAAGCTAATAATATGGAATTGTGTACTTGGCAGTGGCTGAGAGGAGACCCTGGCTATTTTCACCATGCACGCAAGATGGTTCACCGTGCGAGGTGATGGATGTTTAAATTACTTGTTCTTGGTAATCCTTCCATAATGCATATACTTATCAGATCATCATGTTGTACACAATTATATTTGTCAGTGATTCCTCAATAAAGTTAAAAATTAAAAGTAATTTAAAACAATAAAAAAGATAATGGAATTTAAAGCATTTTGTGAAGCAATATCCATGTGTAATTTGGTACCTC
The DNA here is from genome assembly GCA_004027375.1 of Macroglossus sobrinus. Lineage (NCBI taxonomy): Eukaryota > Metazoa > Chordata > Mammalia > Chiroptera > Pteropodidae > Macroglossus > Macroglossus sobrinus. The sequence continues at coordinate 169,866 of PVKZ01002215.1, forward strand.
TTAATTTTTAAAACCCGGATTCAGTCCACAAATTATCTAAGACAATTATTTTTTTTTGCAGAGAGTATGGCCGATGAGTGGAAGTGGGCTGGGTTCTCCTTCCTCTGAATGATATAGCTCAGCACCATTCAAACAAGAAGAGAAAAAATTAGGCACCTTTTGTGGAAACCAATTAAGCATTTTAAGTGAGGTCAATTGAGGGTGCAAATGTGAGGCCACTAAACTCTCAGCGTTGAGAAGTAGAGGCCTTGTTGGCAGGGGGTTTAGTCAGACATCATGGCAGGGGCAGTGAAAGGAGAAGGGGCAGAACTAACTCCGTGCCATTGCTGTCCGCAGCTGCTTCCTTTACTTTGCTCGCCTTGACTCTTCAGAGTCAACGATCCTGAGGATTTGGCGTCAGATAGGGCTCAGGAGAATGACTTGAAGAGTGACCAGTCTGTGCCCTAAGCAGGGAGGGGAAGCCGTGGGCAGACGGCTGGACTAAGAACTGTACTGAGAAGGGGGAGGCTCCACGTCGTAAGCTGGAGTGCTTGTAGCACTTTTCAGCTGGCAGACCCTGGTCTGCAGAGTGCTCTCTGCCTCTCTACCCTCTATACCAGCTGTTAGGACCATAGGTTTTTTCTTTTCTTTCCTTTTTTTTAAACTTCTTGTTTTCCAGTCTCTTAGACTAGGCTGTGAGTTTTATGTGGTCAGAGGCCATCATGACCTCTATCCTGGCAATACTGTTTAATGAACAAATAAATGAAGTCCCAAGGATGCTCACTCCACTGGTAACCGTTTATTATGGTCATCCTCCTGTGTGCACCATATCAGGGGCTCCCCGGGAAAGTAGTGGAGGAAGAGTGGGAAGGGGAGGGGAAGGGGATAGATGGAAAGGGTGGGGACATGAGTAACTACAGAAATAGGGAAAATAAAATTCCTCTTCTTCAGGGATTTACAGCTTCCACTGAGGAGGTGGGATTACTCAGAACGCTAACGGTTTGCTCCTCTCAAACCTGAGCTTCATCCTGCAGCATCTCATTGCTGGGGAAGCAGCAGCCTGTGCACTAGCCCAAGGCGGTCTCCTGAGGAGCAAATCTAGATGTGCAAGGGCATTGGGAGACCAAGTCCATTCTGGATGGGGCCGAGTTGGGTTAATCAGAGCTAAATCTGGAGGGAGTGAAATTGGAGAGGGCCTCCGAGTGGAGCGCTGGCCATTTTCTGAGCTCAGAGGATCCTGGCACGCTGGGAAGAAGCCCTGTCTGCATCTAGCTAAGATCGATGTCTCAGATCCTGCCCATCTCAAGCTGTCAGGGTCCCTCCTCCTTAGAGCACATTCGGGCAGCAAAGTCTTGCATTAATTTAGAGCTAATTGTCAGGTAATGAATTCGATTTGGCTCACCATATTGAAATCCCTTCTGCTCCCAGCTGAACACCAGTAAATCATTTGCATCAGAAATCTCTTCGCTGGATGCTCAGCTTGCCCAAGCTGTTCAGACCCTCTCCTGCCTCCCCACATTCCCTGGTCTTTGAAAGTAGCTGAAATCATCACATCTCCTTAAGTTAGAGATGCAAAGCTGAGACCCACCTAAGAAAACTGAATTTGGATAAGTATCTAGAACAATGATTACCTATATGTAGTCCCCTGAACCAGCAACATCAGTATCCTAGTAACTCATTAGACAAGCAGATGCTTAGGCCTTAGCTTCCCAATCAACTGAATCAGGAACTCTGGAGGTGGGCCCACCAATGTGTTTTAAGAAGCTTTCCCGGTGATTCTGAGACATAGTCCAGTTTGAAACCACGGGTCTCTCTAGAACATCCACTGTGTCCACCAGAATGTCAGTGTCAGAATTCATCTCAATTCACTTTAACTCTCTGCAAGGCGAACTCCCTGGCTGGGGCTCTAGATTTTATTAGGGGCTTCTGAATTTATTTGTCTTTCACTTCTGTATTAGCTAGAATTAGATTCAGTAGCGGGTGTGTGTGGGGCAGGGGGAGGGAAGGACAAATATAAGTTGACTTAAATAATAAGTCCTAATGTAAAACGTTGGGGGTAGATAGCCCCAGACTAGCTGCTCTGCTATCAATTCGCTTGCCACCTCATGGTCCAGGATGTCTGCTCAGGATCTAACCATCATCTCTGCACCAGAGTTGGCAGAAAGAAGAAGGAAGAGAGGAGGGCATGGTCATCCTTTGACAGGTGCTTTCATGAAGTTGTATACAACAATTATGTCTCATATCTCATTGGTCAAAACTTAGTCGCTTGGCCATACCTGTCTGCACAGGGGTCTGGGAAATGTAGTTTTTATTGTGGGTGTTTATGTGCCCAGTGGAAAATCAGGAAATCTGTTTCTAAGTGAGAAGAGGAGCTCAGGTATTGGCAGAGACAACTGGCCGCAAACAGCGGTCTGTGCCACAACCTCTGGATGCATTTCTGCTTCAGTCTTCAAACGAGTTCGTCTTCATGTTTGTCACACACTTGAATGCCTGTTTCACAACACATTTATTTCACGAAGTGTTCTGCAGTCACTCTGAGCATTTCTTTTCCTGACAGCCCCCATGCCTGTGGCCCACTGCGTTCGATTCCTGCTGCCTGTCGATCCATCTAATTTCCGTGAAATCGTGATCCACGGTTAGTCTGTAAATGCCTGTGAGCAAGGATTAGGGTGGCGTCCTTGCTGGTGGAGCCGCGGAGAGCCTAGCTCCTCCTGTAAAATCACTCCCCACCTGTAAAATGAGGGGATTGTAGATGGTCCCTGAGGTGCCTCCCAATTCTATCGTGCCCCAGTGTTATCTTTTTCGATTCCTTTCCTGATATTCATGACTGTCCTCGGGGTGGGGAAGCAGTGAGCCCTGACCAGCTAACGACGAGACGAACTTGGGCAGCCCTGGTTATAAATGAAGGCATGGGCTGAAAAGCCAGGAAACACACACAGCTCAGGGCTTGATTTGGATGATAGCTCTCAAGAAACTGGTTCTGGAAATGAGAAATGTGATTGGTATACAAATCAGAGGAACTCTTATGGAGAATCCAGTCTGCCTGGTGTTGATAGGGAGACCATTTATCTGATCTTGCTCCTTCTTGCTCCAAGTTTCACTCCATCTACCTCTACCATTTTATGGATTTAAAAGACAAACAAACACACAACAAGAAGAAACAACACCGAGGCCCACAGAGAGGGGAGATAATTTGTCTAAAGTCTTACAATGAACCAGTGAAATGACAGAATTGATGATGAGTTCCGGTATGTGACTTATGGGTAACTTATTGCAGACATACACATGTGTTTCTCTCTCTCTCTCTCTCTCTCTCTCTCTCTCTCTCTCTCTCTCTCTCTTTCTCTCCCCGTCTTCCAATTGAGCCCAGCTGGAAGTGATGACTTATATGAGACATGCTTGATCACTATAAACCTCGTTTCCTCATCTGTTAAAGGGAGGTAATAACCATTTCCACAATTCTTAGGAAGAATAAACAAAATATTTACATGAAGTCCTTGACACTTTTGCAGGTCGGCCGTGACTCTTCTCTCCTTTCTGGAGATGTGTTTTTAAGTGGAGTGTTTGTTAGGCATTATAGTCCATAAGCAGACCTACCTCAGTTTACTTGAACAAATGCTGAGCTGAGAAATTGCTCTTAGGAAATCCTGTGCACAAAACCTGAGCACAGATCCAAGATAAACGAGCCCAACCCCCTGAACTTCACATTTGTGACGTGAGCAGGAAAGGGTAAAGGAATCAATAATGAATGACACTTCTTATGTCCTGAGTGTGGCATATGCTTTATGTGGCTCGATCATCACAGAATTCTGATAATTTCATCACCCTGTCCAGAGCAAAATTAGGGCCAAGGCTAGCGACGCAGTTTAGATTAGGGTTAGGTATGTTGTAATCATTTCATAAACGAGGCCATGGGGCCCAGAGCCATGAGCGGCTTGCCCAAACCCAGCAGGCCAGACGAAGGTAGTGCACACTAGGGCATGACCCTGTGGGGTGGACAGTGATGGGTGAGGGAGGGAGGTAGAGATGAGGATCTGAGCTGGAGGCGAGTGGTGTGAGGGTATCCAGAGGTCCTGTGAGAGCTGCTGGCAGCTTCCCACTTCTGGTTGGGCCAGTCTTAATATAAAAATATTGCCTTTCAAAAAGCTTGTTCTTTGAGGGGGAAAAATCCTTTCCCTGAGCACAGAGTGCTCAGAGATAGTTTTCTGGATACGCTTTTACAGACCTGTGACTTACCCTGCTGACCCGAAGGAGGTGTGTTTCTTTCTAGGTTGTGGGTAAAACAGGCGTCTGCCAATGAGTTCATTTCTCTCATTAATGTCCCATAAGCTTCAAGATAAAGCTCAGACTCTGAGGCAGGATGCGTGAGGCTTCTGACAACTGCATCAGCCAGCCACATATTTCATTCGCAGTCTCTGACCCCATCCCTGCCCTTACCTATAGACAGCATACCGTGCTAACTCCAGCTTAGTCCCCTCAGCTGTCACCTCCTATGGGAGACTGGGCTCTTCAGCCTCTGCATAGCGATCTGGGTGACTCTTCTAGGTCCCCACCCCACCTGAGCTTTGACTCCTCTGCATTAGGATTGGCCCTTGGTGTCTATTCTCTCTCCCTGGGGAGCCTGTGTCTTCCACACCTGCACATCCAGTCCTGGAGCCTGTAGGGGCGTGTTAAACTGAATGTAATGATCTTACAAACTCAAACGTGATTTTTCAGTTCATTTCAAACTAAGTATAAGAGGAGGGACATAGAAGATGTGTGACATATTTTCCTCTCCTGGGAATCTAGTCTCTGTGGTGAAGTAGGATGAACCCAGAGAGTAAGGACAGACAATCTGCCAGTGCTGAATCATACCGACCAGGCCACTGATGCCTGGAGCTTTCGGGGGTGAGGCCTGCTCCTAACAGCTGGAGCCATTAGACAGGTAGCGTCTTGGGGAACATTTGGGTTGGGTTAGGAAGCCAGAAAGGAGGTGCAGGGGTGATGGTGGTGAGTGGGAGGGGCTGGCTGGGATGAGTGGCCAGTGGCACAACAAAAAGGGGCACAGAGGCTGCAAAGGCTTAAAAACCAGTGAAGGATTTTAATGTCGTGAGACATAGGGAGCCATGGGCGGTTCTCAGCAGGGAGAAAGAGGATGGAATCGTGTTTTAGGCACATGAGAGCTGAGAAAGGTGAGCAGAAAAAACGGAGGCCCGGGAGGAGGGAAAGAGAGACTGGAGGCGGAGAGGGCGGCTGGGAGGCCAGTGGGCTGGCTTTCCTTTGCCCTTTCTCCACATTTGCTCCGCCTCAAACCACCCTCCTCCAAGCCGTTAGTGGCTTGGACATAGCCCATAAATGGACTATCGGAGCTCCTTTCATTTGTTCACTCATTCTTTCAGGAATTTTTCCATCGATGCCTACTGTGTTCCAGTGGCTAGGATGGGTGCTGGGGCTGCAGAGAGGAGTAAGGCAAGAGTCCCGCCCCCCAAGGACACCTGCGAATGAGGACGGACACTACATAAATGCCCCTTCATCTTCGCTCTATCTTTACAGAAATTATTTTGCCATGTACATAGGCTCTAGTCCTTTGCCCCCACCTTCACCCTCTCGTCTCCCCACGCCTGTTGGTTTGCCCATTTTCTCAAAGGGGCAAATTTATAAACATGCATTGTGCCGTGGGAGGTAAAGGTGCTGTGAGACGTGGAGGTGGGGTCCTAGAGATGTGACACGGAATTCCTTCCCTCGATCTCCCTACCCTGGCCTTTCTGGGTGGAGGTTGCAGGATATGCTCAAGGTCACAAGGTCAGGGAGGAGGCAGCTCCTGGTACTGAACTTAGTTCCAAGTTCTCCTTTTCCTTCTCCTCCTCATTCTTCTTCTTTTTGAATATCTTTATACTCCCAAATGCCACCTCCTGTAGAATGGGAGGAAAAGCTGTGAGTGACTCAGTAAAACCACTCGTAATTACTGAGAGAAGAAAAACACCTCTGAAGATATCTCATTTTGAGGATAGCACATCTGAAAAAAAAATAATAATTACAAACGAAATCTGCAGCCCATCCCAGAGCCAGCTGCAATTCTTTGCCAGACACTGGAGTTCAAAGAGGGAGACTTAAGGAAGGTCTTGAGGAGAATTGCTTAATTTAGAGCACTGGAAACCCAACAATTATTTGCTTAAAAATAGAATTTGCTGAAACAACTTCCAGCTTCTTATTCTTCTCAATACATAATAAAGTAATTAGTAATTTGTGTCACTCAGTAATTTTTCTCCTTCTCGTAATCACCAACAGTGACACCGCTGCCATGCTGGGGTTCCAGTGCACGCGCTCACACACAGACACACGCTCTCACACCTGATCCCTGCAAGAAGGTGAATGTGGTAGTTTCTGTTGTTTTGTTGTGGCTGTTGGGATGAAAATTCCGTGACCCCTATAATTTATCCGTTACCATATATGTAAGATATTCTGGGTGTATTTGTCATGAGAAGTAGAAAAAAGGGCAGAGAACTGTCAAAATAACCCCGAATATCATACAGAAGCTATGAGTGTGGAGAATACTACATATGTGCAACTAAAAAATCAGGACCTTTATCTGATGAAAAGATTTGTTCTGAAGTATGGGTTGTATTGTTATTTAATATTATGGATCTCACAAAGGCACAAAAAGTCAGTCACATTTATTCGTACACTTGTTAGACTGAAAAGAATGAAACTACGTAAAAATGCGGCCAGCCCAAGAAAATTCAGAGTGTGATTATAAAGGAAACGTACATATGTTTTAATATCTACTAATGGCTAGATTTATGATCAGCTGTTATAAATAAAGCAACTACTATTTAAAATAAAGCAACAGGAGTCGAAGTTTTATCCCTAAGTTTATCTGACTGAATTTGTAAGAGGCTTCAGGTGACCATGTGAAACTAGAGAAAGGAAATTCAAAGTATCGCTTCCTTTCCCTGTTTATCACATAATAATCTATTACACTCAAAGTGTTATGCTATAATAAAGAATAGTATTGTTAACATTTCTTGAATGTTCACTGCATACCAGACACTGTGTTAAAAGGTTTACCTCCCTTTTATCTTTTAATCCTCATATCAACTTTATAAGTTAGGTATCAATATTATCCACCTTATAGATGAGGACTGTGGCAGATACTGTGTTGCTTACTCAATATCCATTCTTTTTTTTTCTCATAGTAATAAAACCCAAATTTTATTTAGGGTGGCAATATGGCATGCTAATGGCTTACATTTTCCACCCTTTCTTTAAATCAGGTGTGGCCTTGTGACTAACTTCTGTCCAATGAGACAGAAACAACTGTTGTATGGCCCATCCAGGCAGATTCACTGAGGGTACCTGACTCAGCGGGGAGGTGCACCTCTTCTCGTTATCTCTCTTGCTTTATGCTTCCTTCAGAAGTGATAGCTGACACAGTGCTTTTTCAAGTTGTAGCCTAATTGAAAGGTCAGATCCAGGGGTGGGAGGCTCTGATAAAACCCCATGATTTGGTCACATCATAGGAATAAGATGAACCCGAAATAATCTGTCCCTGGAAGGGACTGAAGCCAGCTTCAAATCACCCCAATCCCTGATTGGATTACCATGATCTGGGACTGATGGCATCCCTGTCTCCTGCCAGAAGCAAATGTAAATTCTCTCTGAAGAAGATACACTATCAGGAGCCTCAATTTATCTCAATTAAACAAAGAAGGGGAAAATATGGATGAAATCTTGACTTCCAAAATGCAAAGTCAAAACCTTTAAAAATCGCTCCTCTGTAAAAGTGATTGGAATGCTGACAAAACTGTCCTATATGTTACCTACTGAAGGCTATAGCCCTCCATCAGTTGTCTTGACTGGACCATTAAATCAATGAGGGCCTTAAGTCAATGATCAATAGATGATCCATTGAGGGCCATATCCTGAAGGAAGGCGCCTCATCCTTGTGGGGTGATGTCTCCTAGCTGGGCCTCAGTTGAACTTTAAAACAGGCTGTCTTTCTCTCAGGTCCTGCAACTTGTGTGAGATATAGTTTCTTTCTTCCCTTAGTGCAACCAATACTTTACTGGCTGGGTTATGTGGTGCCTTGTCTCTAGCTATTGATCTTGTGCCAGATGGTGCAGACCCTGAAAGGAGCCTGTGCTGTCTTCCAAGAAAGAAGTCTGCACACCATCTTCAAACTACACTGTGTAGATCCATGCATGATTGCCCTGTCCTTTAAGAAATGAATTATGTTGAGAAAAAACATGGGTAAATGAATTAAATACTAAGTAAGAGTGAGTTGGAAGTGGTCTGTTTAGCACCATCTTGGAGAATGGTCTAGTGAAGACTGTGAGACCACAGCAAAAATAAGAATAAGAACAACAAAATGTCATGAAGAGGAATAATACAGCTAGGTATAAAAATGTCGTATAGAATCCATATAGTTCAGGTAGTGTTTCAAGTAGTGCTAATCTGTTTCTTTAGATTCAGTAAATGTTATTGTTCTTAACATATATAAAGTCTGTGTGTGTGTGTGTGTGTGTGTGTGTGTGTGTGTGTGTGTGCGCGCGTGCATCTCCCTATTGTATTTCCGAGTATTGCTACTTGGAAGAAAGCCCCAGATACTCAGGAACTCAGGATGAGGGAAAGCCATGCACTCACTCCTCTGGCGCTCTGTTCATGGGTTCGTGTTGACCCGCTGCTCTCTCTAGCCTTATTATTTCCTCAGAATGGTAAGGCCACCCAAAAGTGTGGAGTAGAACAGGGACATAACAGTATAAGACATTTTTCATAATGATGTGAGTCTGTCTTAATGGCTTAACCCAGGATATTTGGGATGCTTGTTCTTTCACATTTATTTCTGTACTTCTGCTTTCTTTTCTAAGACAGGCACTAAAGAGAGATGGGAGTGAAGGAATGGGAACTTAAATGACCCTGTACTTTGCTGGAAGAGAGCCTTCCTAACCTTATTCTGATCGCTGATCTGCTGGAAATGTTTAAAAATATGTAGTGTTAGGTTTTAAATAAAAAAATTAATAAATCAATAAAAGCAGACATTGTTAGGCCATATTTCCTTACCATAATGAAATTACCTTAGAGATCTCACACAAACCCTTTTAAGCACTTGGGAATTAAAAATAAAAATAAGTGAAAGAGGACATTTTAAATATTCAAAAGTTCAAAAATAAAATCACTGTCTCAATTTTTGGAATATAGCCAAGGCTGTTAATCAAAGGCAAATGAAAAGCTTTAAAATGCTTTTAAAAAATTAAACAAGAAAAAATAAAATAAGTAATAATCTCAAGAAGCTAGAAAAATAACAGTAAATCAAACATAAGGAAGTGAGTATGTAGAAAATTATTTTTTTAATTAATTTATTTTTAAACAAAAATAGATAGTATGGACAAATCTAAGAATGAATTCTTATAAATAAATCATAGATAATTTATGGATAATATTATTATGGCAAGAGATAATACAGAGATAAAAATTATGAGAAAGGAAATGTGTTAGTAGATTCAATAATTTCAAATGATAATTAAACAAAAAAACTTTATGCTAATTTATTTAAATCTACCTGAAACTAATAAGACTGATTCAAAAAAATTTAGATAATCTGATTAGATTAATGATTAAGAAGAAAAGGATTGACATCTAAGCATGCTCCATTTTCAGATAATTAAGTTTTTAATTTTTAAGAAACAAATGATTCCTATGCCATTTAAACTGTTCCAGGGTAAAGAAAAATATAAAACCTTAATAACTTACCTGAAAACAAGTTTCATTTACAAATTAAATATAATCCTCTAACAGACTTTGGGAAAGATTACATAAAATAGAAAATTACCAACCCTTCTCACCACACACACACACACACACACACACACATACACACACAGAATTTCTAAATGAAGTGCTGACAAACCAATTCAATAGTAAAGAAGAACAATTCATGATAATTTTAGTGTGTTATTCTGGGAATACAAGTATCATTTAATATTATAAAATATAATCTATCAGTAAGTGTAAAGAGAAAATCCCCATGATCTCAATAAGAGACATTTCAGAAAAAATTTTTACCAATTCTGAATAAACAAAATTTAATAAACTAGAAATATGATTTTTTAAATGATAAAAGATATTTATGTTAAACAATAGCATATATAATATTTAAAGGGAAGACACCAGATATATTCTAGTTAAAATCAGAAATAAGATAAAAATGTCTGGTTTTACTATATTAATTAATACTATACTGGATATCTTAGCCAACAGAAAAAGACAGGAAACAGAAATAAAATGGACTACTGGAAAGCAAATCAAAAGTACCACTACTTGTGGTTGCATAATTGATTACCCAGAAAACCTAAGAGAATACATTGACAAACTATTAGAACTAATAAAAAATTAGAAAGATGGCTGAATATGAATGAATATACAAATAACATATGTAAAGCCTGTTGAACATCAAGAATCAGTTAAAAAATTTAATGGAGAAAGTGATCCTAGTTAAAACAATTACAAAAGTGTAATGTGCTAGGAATAATTTGATAATGAATGTTATAAGTTTCTTCTGATCCATATAAAGGAAGATCGGAGTAAAAGACTTCCAGATCAGAAGACTCAATATTGAAGAGAGAGGCCAGTTTATCCCAGGTTGACTAATAGGTAGTGGAAATTACTTTTACATCTGGAAAATATCCAGAAAAAATAGATGAAAATAGTCAACAGTATTTTTAAAGAAGATTACTGATGGGACAATTTTTTTTTTGTTAGAGAGAGTTAAATATTTTTCAGAGACGTCGTTCTAAATTAGAATTTTTCTGGAAATTAATTTGGCTGTCTATGTCAAGTCCACCTTTAATATTTTATCCTAATGAAAATTTTCAGAGATACAGATAAAGTTTGATGTACACAAATTTCATCATGGAGGTGTTTATGATAGCATTTTCAACCATTAAGTTTTGATGTAGTTTGTCAAGCAGCAACAGACAAGTGGAAAAATATGTAAAGGTGTCTTAGATACAGTAAATGCAAAACATGCTACAAAACAGTATGTACTGTGTAATTCAGTTAAAAAATAATGTATACGTATGCACGAAACAAAGGATTTATGACAAAATGTGGTTATTTTGAATGGCGGGGTTACTGTGCTTCTCATTTTTTCTTTGTAGCTTTGCCTGATTTTTCAGATTTTTTAGATTTCTACAGTGACTATGTATTGGTTTATAATAAGAAAAAGAAGAATAAAATCATATTTTCGAAGACATTTTGATGACAGATAGATGCTCACAAATCCACATTTCCTGGAAAGAATGGGATACAAACAGTGTCTGTGAAGGTTTTGTTATTCCTTGGACCTCGTTTTTTCAAGAGGGAACTTTGGCAAGAACACACATTCAGCTTTTCTTGCCATTTTCTTCTCACTCCCTCCTCTGCAAATGAGAAGAATGACTTTCTTAGCTGGTGAGATAATGGGCTTGAATTCCCACAGCTCTTCATCTCTCCTTTGGGGGAGACAAGTGTAGTGGCTGCTCCCCAGTGGACAGACCTGGATGCTGGGGAGAGGTCTGCGCCCGCCCATCCCCCCACAGGGTCTGGCTCTGCTCCTGCCTGCAGGTGTGGGCAGAGCAGGAAGGGCCAGGCCTACCTACTGAGGTCTGCCGTGACTCTGCTCTGGGGATCCAGCATACAAAGTAGCACATCACCCCACTCGCAGCTGGTGGGCGAAGTGACTGCCTTGAGAAGCCCATTCCGAAGATCGTGGTGGGAATGAGATGAGAACTAGAAAGTCTGTTTGGCCACAAGCCCCAGCCATGTTCTCTGAGTTTCCTCTGCCAGAATTCTTTATCTAAAGCCTATGTTTATTCATCAAAGGGAAGAAGAGTGATTGATAATTATCTTTAAAAAAATGTAGTAGCATCTATAAATGAACCCAGTTTCATTTTACATATTTAAGAGCACAGATATATAGACAGATATGAATTGTTTATGGTATGTATAATTTCTTCCACAGAATTATGGAAGAAAATACATCAAAATATTAATAATGATATCTCTCCGGTTATCTCTCTCTGGGATTAAGTGTCTATTAACATCTTGGTAATGTATTACCTGAGCATAGATTACCTTTATAATCAGAAAGAAAATTATTATTAATATTTTAAAATAACTTTTGTCTGAGATTGCTCCAGCTATTGGCCTGTGCTACCTTCCAGGCCAATTCAAACTCTGCTTCCCAGCATCCTTTGGGAATGCCAGTTTTCCAGAATAAAGTCCTACGATCATCAGAAGAGGCATATAGGTCTGGGCCTTTTGTAGTTCTGGAGGATGGAGACGCTTTCTCTTCTGTCGTCATGTGAACCATTTGCATCTTTAAGAGAACGTTTGTGTTGAGTGGTTCTATCAGCCAGGAAAACAGAAGCTTAATTTAACAGAGAGACTTTAATGTCAGGGTTTACTTCAGTAGGTGTTAGAGAACCGAAAAGCAAAAGGGGAACATGGAGGGAGCACAGAGATAGTAGCTGTGGAAACAGCTGCCATCCCTGGGGCTGGAAGAACAAGGGAGGAAGTTGGGACCTCAGGAGCAGAGATGATAGTAAAATGCAAGTAATGAGCTTGAGATACTAATTACCTTTGTTGCTCTATTTTTTTTTAACTTTTTTTTGAAATAATTATAGACTTAGAAGGTACTATTTTTGCAAGTACCCATCACCAGCTTCCTCTGCTAGGGACATCTGTTCATCATCAAAAACAGGAAGTGGAATGGTACAGTACAATTAATTTCATTACAGACCTGGATCTTACTGGTTTTTGCATTGACCCAATTTTTTAATGTTTTTTTGTGTATAATTCTATGACATTTGATCACATAGACAGATTTGTGTAGCCACCAGCACCACCATCTAGATACAATACTCTCCTGTCACCACAAAGGAACTCCCTCCTGTTGGTCCTTTACAGTATTTATAATCATATCTTGCTCCTCTTTCCTAATCCCTGGTAATCATTGCCTGGTCTTCCTCTCGATTATTTTAAAATGTAATTTATTTAATTGTAAGCATTATGGATTAGATTGTGTACTCATCTCCAGGACCTCAGAATGTGACCTTACTTGGAGATAGGGTCATTACAGAGATAACTGAGTAACAATGAGGTCATTAGCTTGAGCCCTTTCAAATGTGACTGGTGTCCTTATAAAAAAGGAAGATTCAGGGGCAGACATGACCACACAGAGAATGGCATGTGAACCTGAAGACAGAGATCTGAGTGATCCTTCCACAAGCCAGAGAACGCCAGGATCATCAGCAAACCATCAGAAGCTGGGAGAGAGGCATGGAGCAGAGTCTCCCTCACAGCCTTCAAAAGGCACCAACCCTGCAGACACCTTGATCTTGGACTTCTGGCCTATAGAACTGTGAGACAATACATTTCTGTTTTGTAAGCTACCCAGTATGGGGTGCTTTGTTACTGCAGCCCTAACAAACAAAAACAGTGAGTTTCTATAATTCCATTTACAATTGTAACTGTGATTAAAATGAACTCGCAAAATTCTTGAAATCCTTGTGCTCTAATCACAAGTAAGGAGGCACAATGATGCTAGTTCTAGGAGGATGGAAAAAACTGGAAATTGGAACCAGCTGCCATTTCCAGAGTGGAGAAGCATTGCTAGGGTGACACCGCAAGGGACAGGAAACAAATATGCGGGATCAAGTCCCTACCTGCTCCTTTGGCCACCTAGACTTCCTCTGGTGGCCCCTATCATCTGGCATAATGGAGAAGTAGCTGGCAAAGCAGAAAGGTCTTTTCAAAGCCCCAGCTCTCTTATCGTAAAGCATGGAATAGAAGGATTCATTTGGAGCTGAGACAATAGCGTAATATTCAAACACACTGGATATTTTAGAAGACTGTTCTAAAGATCTTTCAGTTTCTTTTAGTCAGCTCAGCTATCATTCCAAGATTTCCTCGGGACCATGAAGTTGCTAGCCAAGGAGACAGATATTTCCGTCTACTTATATTCATATTTTATAACTTATTTTCAGAAACCTATCGCTAGTGCCTTATTTTGAGAGTCTCATCACTGAAAAAAAAAATGCATGTCAAAAAAAAAAAAAGTGCACTGCCTCTTGCTCACGTCATGTTCCCAAGACTGGATTGATTGTATTCTCTCTAGAAGGTTCCTTAATTTGGTAATAAAAAAGTATGGCAAAATAGGATTTAGTATCTGAAAATTTAGTATAGAAAATTTAATCTCTAAAAAACACCTTTTCGGGAATATAGAGATTCTGTAGCTAAAGCAAGACTCCCTCATGATGCCTGGAAACCCTGGAAACCCACCACTCCCTTTGAAAGGAAAAGCAGCTTCTTGAAGAGGCTTTGAGAGCCAGCAAAGAACTCATTCACACCTTCCGAGGCTGCCTCTCTGTGTGGGCAAATTCTCTCTCCATGCTAAGTGTTCTGAGATGAATGGAATCGCTCCTCCCAGCTCCAAGGACCAGCCCAATAGATTTCCCGCAAGCTCTGAGCAAAGCCCGGTTCTCTCCCCACCCCACCCCCACACACATACACACACATTCCCACTAATGATCCCACTACCACCTCAGCATCTGCTCTTATGACTTTCAGACTCATGGGCCAGAGGGATTCCAACCTGGGAGAACCATTTCCGCCAGAGGCAGCATCTTCCTTACAACCATTTTATTATCTTCTTGATCATCTTATTTCCAGCTTGTCTCTGAGAAACAAATAAAAGTTCATCTCCTCCCCCCTTTGTTATAAATGTCATATACACTTATTGCAAAAAATTTTCAGGAATACAGAAAATTGTGGAAAGTAAAATATAATTTGAGGTCACGTGGCTTAAGTTTAATAGGAAAAGGAATTAAGTGTATATGTTTATTTAAAAGATAATGTGATTTTTTTTTCCCCATGGAAATGTATATTAGGAGGACGTAAGCAAAATTTGATTGTAGTAGCCCCTTTCCTCCCTGCCTCGGTCCCTGGGAGAGCCAGGACCTGCCTTCATGGCATCCCACCGGGGCCCACCACAGTCCTGCCCCGGAGGCTTACCTTCCCTTCTTCCTTTTTATCACGGCCCTTTGACAGGTCAGTCTTGAACAGTAGCCTGTTCTGAGAAGGATGATCTGGGTGGCTATCATGCCATGAGAGTACCAGTCGGAGGAAGGGTCGTGACCAAGAGGACCCCAGCCGGGACTGCAAGCAGCAAATAAATTGCTACAGTGGGTAGCAAATACTAGACATTTGGGGAAATACAGCGATGGGGAGCTCATTGGAGGAAGAGACTGTGAGGGCATCCCTTCCCTCTCAGAGATTCTGGTTCCCATTTTCCACTTCCTTCACTTTGGTCCCGGTTACAGCAGCTGGACCACAGACACCTGGACCACAGTGGTGGTCCCTAACGTCCATCTTCCCTCACCTCGCTTCCATTTCTTCCTAAGTGGCAGGAATTAGCATTTCAATATATTATCTCCAGCCGGAACCTGCCGTTTGCAAGCAGCTCTTCTCTCCTGTCAAGCCTGGATTGAGATGTCACCTGAGAGAACACTGGCTCTGTGGTAATTTCAGTGAGGGGAGGAGATGATAATTAATGTGAGTTTTTAAGCTGAAGCCTTCCTGTTCTGCTCTTCACGTGAAACTGAGAGATGACATAATAGCAGTTGAAGCAAGGACTTTGGATTCAGGCTTGGGTTCCCGTCTCAGGCCTGCTGGTTATTTGCTGTGTGATCTTGACAAGTTATAAGCTCCCCATGCTTTAGTTTCTTCATGTATAAAAGTGGCACAAGAATTCTCTGTTTTTACTGTAAGAGTTGTAATACGTGTAGTACCTAATACATCCCCTCTGCCCCCCCCCCCGACACACACACATGGTAACCACACAGTAAAGAGTAAGAAGTATCTAGACTGTGATTCCAGGAAAACAATGGATGTCATTAGCTGTCCACACCCTGAGATGGGGAGGTAGGTGGGGAGTTAGAGCAAGGTGAGCCAGGCTGCAGGACAGCTAGTCTCGTGTTATCCGATAGTGCCTCAGTTTCCAAATTATCCCTCCCACATCTCCACTTCATCCCACTCCATGGGAAAATCCACATTGATTAGGGACAGTCCATCTTAGCTGGTGGTTAAAAGGAAAGTATCCAAGGAAACTAATTATACTTCAAAGGTGTTAGATGTCATAAGGATGTTTTGCTTTTGAAAAGTGTAGCTTAGTAACTCACGGGGGTGGATCTTATAAAGGAATTTTAAAAGAGGACTTCTCTCAGGTTTTATGTATTCATTCAGCCAACATTTTTAAAGTTCCTTCTCTGTGTCAGAGCTGCATTAGGTGTTTGGGTTATAACTATTGTCCCTTTACAGAAAACCTCTGTCAGGGTAGGGGATAGATAAATAGACAATGATGGTGCATTTTGATCGAGGCTGTAATAATGGCATGACTGATGATTAAGGCTGTAATAATGCCGTAACTGTGAACATTTATCTAGACTTTCATTATAGGAGCTAGTACATGTCCTTGTCTTTTGAGTCAGTTGAACTTAGGATTTTCAGTTACCCCCACAAGCACATCCCAGAAGCCTGTCACCTGCAAGAGAGAAGAGATCGTTGGACTTGTTCGTGCTGTGTAACCCCAGTGCTTGGAACCAAACCAGATGAAAATGCATTGAATGAATGAATAAATAAATAAGTCTGAGCAGAGTACAGAGTCCCTAGCATGGTGAGTATGAATGCGTGCTAGAGTCCAGGGGTGGGGGGTGAGGACTTTCTGTGGCCTATCCACACGTACACCAGTTCCATCCCATCCCCTCTGCTCCATCAAAAATGTCCCCTTCTGTCACCACATCAGAATTTCGATCTCTATTAGCCTATTCTCATCAACGTGCCCTCTTTTCCAGCTGATGTCCCATTTCTTTGCCTCCCACCTTTGCAGCAAGCCTTCTCAGAAGTGTTATCTGTACCCACTGTCTCCGATTTCTCTTTTTCTTACTCTCTCAAATCCACTTCAATCAGCTCTCGCCCTAGTCCGTCCACCAGACCTGTTTTCGTAAAGCCACCTGTGCCTTCCATACTGCTACATCAGAGACCGCCTCGGCCCTCCCCGTGCTGACATAGCGGCAGCACTAGGCAGGAGTAATCTCTCTCCTTCCTCCTTGACACAGCTTCTCCAGCTGGCTTCCACTCTGGCCTTGTGCCTACCTGCTGTTTTCTTCCTGTCTTCTCTGAGTTCTTCAAGCTGGCGGGGCCAAGGCTCACTCCTCAGTCCTGCTCTCTCTTTTTCTATGCCCTGCTTCGGAGATCTCATCCACTCCCAATATTTTAAAGACCACTTTGTATGCTTACAACTCCCAAATTTCTATCCCCTTCTAGACTCATATCCAGCCGACACTGAGCATCGCCAGGGGCTTGTCTAGTAGATGCTTCAAACCCAGCCTGGCTAACGAGGACTCATGATGCTTCCCCCACGGACCCGCCCACCTTCCAGTTGCTCACACCAGAAACTTCAAGTCGCCTTTATCTCTGTTTTTCTCACATCCCACTTACAGCCCATCGGGAAATCCTGTTGGCTTGATGTCCAAAACATATACACGACTGAACCACCTCTTGTCACCTCCATGCAGTGCTCACGCCTTGGTCTGGGCCAGTATCCTTCCGCACCTAAAGAAATGCAGTATCCCACTAAGATAACGGTCTATTTTCAATAGAGCCACCAAAGCCATCCTCTTGAAACATCAACCAGTCTCTGTGGCTCTTCTAATCAGAATCCTGCAGTGGCTCCCCATTGCCTGAGTCAAAACCAGATGGCCTAACAGAGCTTGCAAGATGTGGGGTCCTTCCCCCGCCTGTCCCGCTGTGCGTCGCTCCCCGCCCCCCACTCCAGCCACGCCCACCGCCTTTCTATTCCTGCTCCCGTCCCAGGGCCTTTGCCTTAACTCAGGGGTCAGTATGCTTTTCCCGCAAAGGGTGAGATAGTAATTATTTTAGGCTTTGAGGGTCTCTGTCGAGCTACTCATAACTCTGCCACTGCAGCATGAAAGCAGCCACCGACAATCCATAAATGAATGAGGGCGGCCAGGTTCCAATACCACTTTATTTATGAACACTGAAATTTGCATGTCATCTAGTTTTCACGTGTAGTGACATATTACTCTTCTTCTAATTTTTTTTATACCCATTTAGAAATGCTGGAAACATTCTTAGCTGGTGGGCCATCTGAAAGCAGGTGGCAGGCTCGATTGGCCAATGGGCACAGTTGGCCGGGAACATTCTTCCTATAGAAATCTGCTTGGTCACTCCTTTCTCTCGTTTGGTCTCTGGTCACTTATTATTGTGTTTGTTGTGTATTGATGTGTATTGATGTTCTGCCCCCCCCATCCTTGCTAGAAGGTAGCCCCACAAGTGTGGACATATTCGTCTGTCTTATTTATCGCTTTATCCAAGAGATTAGGGCCTAGCCCAAGATGGCCATGCAACCCATAGTTGTTATTTACTGGGAGTGGCTATTTATTAGTAAGTGTTTTCAGATATGGTGATTTTTGCCTTTCTAAATATCAGATGATGAATACTGGGGAAACAAGGAAGCTCTGAATCTACTAGAGGCATCAGGGAGGGCTTCACGGAGGAGGTGACATCTGAGCTGAGTCTAAAAGCATGGAGGAGGAAATCATAGGGTGGAGAAAGGTTAAGAGGAAGGCAGTCCAGGAAGAAGAAACTGTGTTGGATGAAGGAGTGGTGTGAGGGACAAGGGCTTGTGTTAGTTCAGTGCAGGTCTGAGGACAGTGATGGGCAGAGGCTGGAAGAGTCGTTAGCCATGCAGGATAGCAATGCCATGAACGAATATAGGCTCCGTTCACAGATTTTTGAGGATTCGGGACACAGGCTTTCTTTAACTCTGAGGAAAGCCAGACTTGCATCTGTCATATCATGCCCAACGGCTTTTCAGGAAAGTAATCCAGGATCTTTCTTCAATACTCCTTTCAAAACTCCTCTACCATAAATTTAAGTGAGCAGAGGGAGTCTTGGGCGTTTGACCAAGAGCTCTGGGTAGTAGTGACTTAGAGGCCCCTCAGGATGGCACATCGCACCAAAGCCCCAAAGCCCCAAAGCCCCTGTGTGGAGAACAATGGGCAGAACCCCACCCCAAGCAACACCAGTGCCCGGCAGACCCCTGCAGGCCTCTGAGACCCTCTTTCCCCTCACTGCCTGGGGGGACAGCTGAGACCGGAGCACACAGAGGCTTTCACATTTCTTAGGGACCCTTGCATGCATAGCTTTGTGGGGCTTGAGTAATAGTGTGGTTAAGGTGCTTCAGGTCCAGGGAGGGAAGGCACGGGCAGGTGGAACTGCACAAAGCAGCTTGTGGCAAGACCTTAGAAAAGAAAAGGGAGTCTGGAGGCGAGAGGGATCACGTCCCTCTTTGTGGAGAGAAATCAGGGAATACTTCATGGAGGCAGTGGCATTTTGCATCACTCTTAGTCAAAAATCAGTGGGGAAACGAGGAAGGAAACCACTACAGGAGTGTGTGGACATTAGTGTGCAGACAGCCTCTTGATGAGCACCAATGCAAGCAATCTACTAATTATGTAAATAATTATTATTTCCCAGGCAGCCAAAACACCCAGCCTTAGCAGATGTTGTCAAATATATCCATTTTGTTCTATAATCTTTAATCTTTTCATAAAGTACCATCTGAAGTAAAGACCTAATCCATCCTCCCCGGTAGGAGGGGAATTAACTTTCTGATGGTATAAAATAATCCTTTTAGATGACATGGAACCAACTCGCAGCCTAAATCCCTTCCTTTTCCTCCCCCACAGGTGTCATCATTACTGTTAAGAACTGCATTTAAGAAGTAAGCAGGAAGACTGGAGGGGTTATTTTGAGCCTCAAATAGTATTAAGTTGGAACCTGAATCTCCTAAAATGACAGTGATGATGGCTTCTAAGTGGCTGTGTGGAGGGTCTTGCTGCTTCCTGCTGGAAGCAAGCCTCCAACTCCTGGGCGAGGAGCTGGGGGTTCTAGCCTGCTCCCTGGAGGCCTGGCCCTGATATGGTCTCGGGACTGTGAGGGTTTAGGTGGGAAAAGCAATTCAAGACAGCCGCGGGGGAAGGGAGTCTCGGAAGGAAAGTGTTTTAGAGGTGGTGGCCAGGAGAGGTGATCTACTGTACAGCAGCCCAGCTGGGTGCGGAGGGCACGGAGTTTAGAAGCAAAGGTCCTGAGTTTAAGGTCTAACATGGCTGCTTATCCTTTGTGTGGTTTTGGGACGTCACTCAGCTTTCTCTTTCGGAGTCTGTAAAATGGGAGCGATGTGAGTAAAGCTTTTTCTTGTAGTTTACATGTGGGAGAAAGCTCTGCAGGTGATACATGAGAACCTCTGGGAAGAGGGTTTATGAGTCGTGCCTAGGTGAATGCCCTGGCGAGGTCTGGAGTGAAAATGAGTACACAGGGCTCCTTGAATCCTATGAGCATCTTTCTGTGATGCCAGGTGAGTCGCCATGTTGTAGGGTAGCTTTATGAGGGCAGAACTGAAACTAAGAGTTGATCCTGCTGTCACTTGCCTTCTTTCTCCGGGTCATACCATGCGGATAAGTGCTTTAGTGTGTCACGGAATTAGTCCGTCTATTATTCTCTCTCTTCATACTTAATGTCATCTCTTCTTTTCATCTGTTCACTGGAACTAGATTGCTCTGTGTCAGTTGGGTGCTGTGTGAATTACCAGGGACCCAAACAAGAAAGGCCAGGTGTTGGGCCTTGAAGGAACACACATTATAAGACATCACATGGCATAGGATGCCATGTGATGTCTTATAATGGAGATTTGCATAAAGTGTTAAAGGAGGAAGAAGGATAGAGCTCATAATTGGAGCTATTTTCCCTGTTCTAGGAGGAGAGGAGGAGGAGTTAAGAGGGGCTACGTGGAGGGAGTGACGATCCCAGAGATAGCTGAGGAAGAGCAGCAGAGAAAGCTCTTAGTGGGTGGATGCTGATGGCAGTGTGTGTGTGTGTGTGTGTGTGTGCGCGCGCGCGCGTGTGCATGTTTTGGGGGGCAAAGGGTGGAAGGGAGAAGAGCATTCCAGGGAGAGGGAGCGGTGAGTGCACAGGCATGCCGGTGCTGCCGCCCCAGGTCAGTGTGGCTGGGTGGGGTTTGGGGTTCGGCGGTGAGTGGAAGTTGAGGCACTGGGCACTCTGGCTGGATCCAGAATGCAAAGCTCTCTCACGGTCTCTAAGGAGTTAAGATTCATCCTATAGCGCCTTTGAAATCCTTCTAAACAGGGGAGTGACATTATCAGATTTTAGAAAGATAATTCTGGTGGCAATGCGCAGCACAGATGGGAGGGGAGAAAATTGGAAGCAGGGAACCCTGTACTGTGAAGATTGTGATAATCCAGGCAACGGATGATGAGGGCCCAGTGAGGGCAGGAGGGTGGGAATGAGGATGAAGTGGATTAGAGAGATTTAAAGAAGAGGATCAGCCCTGTTACTGATTGGGAATGGGGGCGTGAGTGAGAGGGGGCAGTGGAAAAGGACCCTGAGGAGTTTGGTATGGGTGACGGGGTGAAGATGGGGTCCTTAACAGGGGACAGACGATGAGGAGGGGGTTGGGGTCAGGGAAGTAGAGGACGGAATTACGAATTCTTTCTTGAGTCTGTTGAGTTTGAAGGTTAGGAAGAGGCATCTAGTTGGCAGTTTAAAATGGGTTTAAAGTTTAGGAGATATATTCATTTATTCATGACACAAATACTGAGTTTCTACTATGTGTCTGGTGACCTCGTGTCTGGAGATGCAGCAGTGACTGTGATGGACACAGTCTCTACCTTCATGGAGCATTCAGTCTAAGGCGAGAAAACAAATGACAAGCTAACGAACGGATGCAAAATAAGACAGGATAACATGATAGAGAGTACCTGCAGGTTTGCATTAGGGGTTTCAACAAGGCATTTCTTAAGAAGGTAGCATTTGAACCAAGATCTAAATAATGAAGAAGAGTCAGGCATGTAGAAACCTCAGGACAGAACAATCCTGGCGAAAGGAGCAGCGTATACAAAGGCTTTGAGAAGAGAGCAAGCTTGGCGTGTTCAGGAAGAGAAAGAAGTCCAGGTGTTCAGAGCATAATGGGCGAGGGGATGGGAGTTAGGACATAAGGTTGGAGACGTGGTCAGGGGTCAGATCACATTGCAGAATGTATCAGTCAGATTAGGCCACAGTGCATGGTAACAAATGACTCTCAAGTCTCAGGAACATACAATAAAGAAGTGTACTTATCACTCATACTGCATGTCCACTGTGGATTGGCAGCACATCTTCTCCACTCCAGGGCCCAGGTCGATGGGACAACGCTTATCTGGAACATTCCTGGTCTCCTGGCAGAGGGAAAGCGAAGGAAGAGAACCATGGGATGGCCTTAAGGCTTCTTCTGTGTGAGAGTGGATGTGCCACTTCGTTGGCCAGAGCAAACTGCATGGCCACATGAGATGTCATGGGGAGTGGTGATGTGCAATTCTCCAACAGGCAGAGCAGAAGATGTTGAGATCAACAGTGCAACCTAACCACGTGGGCTGTGGTCAAGAGATGAGATTTTATTCTAAGCAATATAGGAAGCCATCAAGACATATTTTCAAATAGAGGGATATTAACGTTGGTTGCCAAGATAGGTTAAAAAATAGATCAGAATGACAATAGGAGTTATAATAGAAGTAGAGAAATCTTGAAAAGCGTGTCTCAAATACTGAGCACGTGGTAAGGGAACACCTTTAGGGTAGAACTCTGAAAATACTATCAGGACAGCGCCCTCTGCAGGAGGAACACTGGGGGACCATTTAACTTAGCCTAGTTTCCATTTGTAGAGCTGTCAGTACTTCGATGGTTTTTTGGACAAGGGACCCTGAAATAACAAGATCTTGCCCAAGATCACAGCATCCTCTCCATGAGTCTCCAAGAGAAAGATGTATATGATGAAAATTATAGACGGAAGCTAGAACAGCACCTCATGGCTCGTGAGGGTGGACCTGACACCCTAGTGCAGAAGGTTTTTGTAAGTTAGATTGGAGGAACCAGGAGCAATTGCGGCTTATGTCTTCTCAACTTTTCCACACCAACTATCGTTATAGAAAAATAAATTAATCCCTGGTCATGAATTGCTTTTGTATATGGAAGAGAGAGAGAGAAAAATAGAGAGGAGAGGAGAGGAGAGGGCAGGACAGGAGAGGAGAGGAGAGGAGAGCAGAGGAGAGGAGGAAAGAGGAGAGGAGAGAGGGGAGAGATGAGCAAAAGCAAGAAAGAGAGAATGGGAGGGAGGGAGAGAGGGAAGGAAGAGGACAGTCTTCCTCCTCCATGGGATGGGGTAGGAGTGGGTGGAATGAAAGCTTATTTTTCCTTATACACTTTATTCTGCCACCTCATCCCTCATTCTAGGAGACAGAAGGGAGAAAGCCAGACAAGGGAAGAGAACTTTGAGTTTTTAACTTTTCCCACCAAAGCTCTACCCGGTGGTGGCTCTATTATGATTTCTCACTATATGTTTGAAATTTTCCTGAGGGTCCCGGAAGTGAGGAGTGGACACATGGCCAAAATATCCAGGGCAATTGACTTTACTTACCTGGAGTTTTTCTTTAAACACCAAATCTTGGCTTCTGTTTCTATAAGGGAATGTCACATCTCTTCAACTAAAATTATAAACATCTTTGCACCTGGGGCACGTAGGCCAATTGAAAACAAGTAAAATACCTCTGTGAATGAAAGAGTGAGTGAACAATAGATTTTCCAGGAGGTATGTCCAGAAACATCACTTGAGATCCATCTCTCCCCAGGCTGGTGTCTGTGATGGACTTTAGACAGCTACAAGGATGCAGAGATAAGGGAATGATGCTGTGAGACAGGAGGGCAGCACTCAAGGCCTCTGCTGCTCCTTCTGTTGGCTGGGCCCCATAGCCAAGGGTCAGAGGATGACAGTGTGTCTCTGTTTCCTCAAGGGACCAGATGGGCTCAGGCCATTGCCCAGGGAGCTGGCCAGGGAGAGCCTCCCTGTCAAATTGACTGGACCGTAGAGAGATAAATTCCTGGTGAGTCTTTCTGTGGTTCCCTGGGGCTTTGGTGACAGAGTTAATTAATCAAGACACTAGCGTCAAAATTAAAGTGAAAGGAAAAAAAAGTCGATTAGTGATTGAATAGCTATGAGAAGACATATTTTAATGAGGTTCTCTCTAATTCGAGCTGTGCGTTGGCCCTCCTTATTGGGCGTGGCTGCTCTTTTTCTAAGACCTGTAGGGGTTAGCAGGCAGGAGGGGCGAGGAGGTCGCATCTCTAGTTTATACTCAGGGGTGGCTAGGGAAGAGAGGGTCTTCTGCTGTCTGTAATACGTCAGGGCCCCATAAAGCTAGTTAGCACCACTCAGAATTCTTTTCAGCAGGATGCTCATTTCAGTTTGCAGCCACCTCTCTTCAGGCTTGGCCAGGCTCCTGAGAGGAGATCTGAGCTGAGAGGGGGAGTCACACAGAGGCCAGGAAGGCTGGTGCTGGGCTCCCCTGGGATGGATCTGCCACCCTTTCATCCTCCACAGCCTTCTTTAACTCTATTTGCTTCTACAGGGACATGGGAGATTATGATGTTTTGCGGGTGTTCCAAACTCTTGTCATGGTTAATAAAGGTCTGGCAGGAATGGGAGCTAGGGTGGCTCAGCAGGCTCTGGTGCTGGGAATTTGAGGAGGGACGACAAGTGTAGCCCTTGCTCCAGCTGCCTGTGTGACACCAAGGAGCCTGGGGACCAGGAGGAACGAGCATCCTTGTTTCCTGCACTTACTCAGCAGGTTTACTAATCCCATGGTGTGTGTGTGTGTGTGTGCGCACGTGTGTGTGCGTGGACAGTGGGACTGGTAGGAGCAAGGCTGAGGGCCAGAAAAGGAAGCTCCAGAGCATCAGATTATCAAGGTCAATAGAGTGCCACAGGAAGAGGAAGTTCAAGGTCAAGTGAAGCATTCACAACAAGATGAAATGCACGATGGGGAAACGTCTAGCCTGGGGAGCTCTGCATTTTCCTGACCCTGACTTGAATTGGGATTGCCAAGGCTTTAAGAGGAGGGTCTGAGCCTGAAATTGGGATTTAAGTTTTACTATTTTTTTTTTTTTTATCACGGGGTAATACATGTTGACTATAGAAAAAGCAGACAAGGACAAAGGAGTTTAACCTTATTCACTACTCAGAGACTAACCACTGTGAACATTTTCAGATGCGTTCAAAGTAAACATACTTAATGTTTTACGTTAATAACAATATTTAGCTGTAGATCATGATTCCGTCTGCTAGGCGTGAGTATTTTGGGTCATTGAAAAGGCTCATCTCATTTGTTATATTCACTAATTAAAGGCCAGTTAAAAAACATATTCTCTTTAAATAAAAACTATTAGAGATATGAAAACCAATAAAAAATAACCATGGATTTTTTGTGCAATAAAAAGAATTTAAGTAAAGAAAAGGACAGAAAGACACAAAACTCGAGGAAAATGCCTTGTTCTTGAATGCAAAAATACAATATTGCAAAAATATCAAGAAAAAACGTTTTTTTAAAGAGAGTAAAAATATAGACATTCAGATAATTAAGATGAACAGAAAAAAGTACTCCCACATGTTCAACACTAGAACAATTTATCCTCCTGGTTTATCTCTTTCTAGTGCTTTTTTGCAAGTATTTTTACAGAAATGTAAAGCTTTTTGTCCTGTTCCCAGTCTTCAGCATGTCTTGCACTTGGGGAAGATTCTGCATACCTCAAAGGAATGCTCTCACTTCTCCCCGGTCTTGCCCTTAGCCTTAGGTCCATCACTGCTTTGTACTTGATGAAGACCTACATAAAAGTGTTGGCAGAGGAGTGGGTGTAGACTCACTCTGTGGCTGGGCTTTTTGAGATTCTAATCTGTTACATGAAGCCACACACACCATGAAGTGATGTTACAAGTTTGGCAGGTCTCTCTTGATCTGAGTTTATGGTAGATCCCTCCGCTTCCTGCCACCTTTTCTTGGATGGAAGCATCTGTGGATCCCTTTTGTCCTAAGAAGAGCTTGTCACTTCAGGAATTTAGTTTATTCTGGTTTCTTAACATTATCTTGTGCACTCTGTTGATTTTAAAAATTATGATACAAAATCATGGTTTACTCAGCTAGTTCTCGTTGCTAGGGCAGGTTCAATAGTCACTCGTGGCTTTCTACATCCTAACCAGGAACAGAAGCCCGAGAAGTATGATTTTTAAATTTATGCTAATTTAACAGAGAAAAATGGGTATTTGGTGTTTCAATTTACATTTTTTATTCTCTGAGAACTGAACATCTCAAATCTTTGTTTGCTGGTTGCATCGCTTCTTTTGTGAATATCTTTTCCTCATCTATCTATTAGAGTTTTAATTTTTTTCTGACCAATATATATGAGGTGTTAAATACAAAATATGGTACATCTTTGTTACATTTGCTGCAATATTTTGAGGTTGCCATTTGCTTTTATGCTTTACATTTTTCGGAATCACTTACAGCTCTTACTCTTTTTTAAAATTCTTGTATTGCTTCTAAGTCGATAAAGTTATTTTTCTTCCAGAGGTTTGGAAAATATTCACTTCTATCTTCTTGAGATTTTGATGTTAAAAAAAAATTTAACTCTTCCACTCAATTTGAATTCATTTTAGTACATAACATAAAATGAGATTCCAAAATTACTGTTTCTCCAAATTGCTAGTTAATTATCCCAACACCATTTATTGAGTAATCCTTTCTTTCCCTCATTGAGCTATAATGAATCTTACATCTTTGTACATAATTGGGTCCATTTCAGTGCCATCTGTTCTGTGACAATGATCTCTCAGTCTGGTCCTGGGCAGACACAGATGAATTTTTGAAACTGCAAAGCTCAGGAGGTAACTGTGGACTTGTTGTGGCCTCCACAGGGACCAGAAATCACCCAGCAGCATTTATATAACTTTCATTTATTTACTTGATTGTTTAATTTTTCAGTCCCCAAGAATGAACTGTGACAGTCCCCGACCATGTTAAAATTTCCCCGAGTCCTGCTCTGCTGAAAACCAGCAGTGGTTATGAACTTCCCTGCCTTTTTGTGTCCCTGGAAATGACTGACTGCAAAGAACCACCCTCCCCTATATGATTTAGATCGGACTCAAGGGCGACCTCCTTGCTTACCTAGCTCAAGGCGAGACACAGACCCTCCAAATTCCCATTCTTTGTCTCATAAACGATTAGCTGAACTCTTTGTTTCCATTGATGTATCTGGACAAAATACCCAGCTTATTTGTCATGGTCGAACTTTAGTTAGGCCACCCCTGACCCCTGAACTTTGACCCATGTTCAGTGTGAGCTAACATTGAAATGGGAAAAGTTCCTTTTTTATAACCCCTCCTGAAAATAGGCTGAGTACACACACAAAAAAAGCCCCTAATCCACTGTCTGACAGTGCCCCCTGCTCGTTCCATCTCCCCCATACCCAGTTCTCGCTTATGTGTCCCTGTGAAAGCAAAGCCCTTTTCTGCTTGATTTATAGATGTTAAGATTTTACATATCTTAATGTCAAAGCATTCTTCCTGTTACTACAGACTCCCTTCTCTACTGCAGCAGTCCCTTTTATTTCATGCTATTATCTTCTACCTGAGAAGAGATAACCTAGTCTCTTGACTATCTCTTCACTAGAGATAACTACTCACCACTGTAGCCCCAGTGTCTAAACATTGCCTGAAACAGAGCAGGTGCTTGATAATGGTTTGATTAATGGTTCGATCTAGTTTTTAAAATTATTAGAGAATAATGCCTAATCATTGGAAAGAAAAAAACAGTTTTAAATTAGATGAAATAAAGTATAAAATGTTCCTTTCCCTCAAGTTCTATTCTTTAAAGTTGTCACTATTTATACTTCTTCCGTATCTTTTAAGAAATTCTCTATTCTTGTATGAGAAAATATATGTATATGTCACAAAGAAGATTATTTATACTTAATATTCTTCAACTTTGTGAATTTACTTATTCTGTATATCAGTATCTCTTGAGTGTTGTTTTCTATATCAGTCTATACAAAATTATTTCATTTTGCCTAACAGCAACATAGTGTTTTATTATAGATGCATCATAATTTATATTTGTTCCAAGTATTTGATATTACAAATAACACTGCTAGATATACCCAAATGTATGTATATATATATATATAATATATTTTTAATGTACCTGTACAAGCATACATACAAGAATAAATTCCTATAGTAGAAATATTTAAGTAATATTTAAGTAATATTTAAATAAAAATTTAAAATTTTGGTAGATTATTAAATTGTCCTTCAAATTTACACTTCCGCCAAAATAGAATGAGAATATATTTTTTTTCCTAGTTCCTGGCTATTATTAAATTTTGCTTACAATACATATGAAAAATTGAATCTAGCTACTCGTAGAGTGTACATTTCTTTAACTGTGTGAGATTGGACATCTTTTCACATGGTTTTTGGCCTTTTAAAGAAATTGGGATGTTCTTTTCTGATTGATTTTAAAGAGTTCTTTCTATATCAAGTAATTTAGCTTGCATGTCATAGAGGTGGCAAATAATTTACCCATTTCTCTCTTGACATTGTAAATGTTATTTTTTTTCTCTCCCAGGAGAGTTAGATATTGGAGATGAAACGGACGAGGATGAGGATCACAGGGGCCCAGGACGGAGGAGTGTTTTAAGAAGACATCGTGAGGGACTACAATTCAAGTGAGCATTTTTATCGCTTAATTGTTACTCAGCACAGTTTGCTAGAGAGGTTTATTTGATGTTCCTGAGACTTTAGAGGCGGGGTGGACACTAATTAGAAACTTGCCGTATAGTTGAGTTTGTTCACAATAATGGTGACTTTTGTGTCAGCTAGCAAGGAGGGACCCTTTTCTCTCCAGTATTTTGCTGCATGTGAGCTCATGGTTAGTATAGTTTAAAGCTCTCCTCTATGCTTTCCTATAACCTTTATAACTAGATTGGAGCAAGGGTCAAATTCTATCTACTCGGGGATAATGAATTTAGAATAAATCGGATTTCTCTCTTCTAAATACAAAGGAAAGGAGAATTTGCTAATCCTGACTATTGCTGCTGATTTTACCAAAGGTAACTGGACGCTGCCTTGCATACTTACAGAACAGCATGAAGCTAGAATATCTCTCTTTTCAGGACTGGAGCTGGTTTGGGTACTAGTTAAGACGACAAAGTGGGTGAATTGATTGTTTCTTTTTACGCAGTCCAAAGGATTATATAACTTTACGCCCCAAAACTTGTTTTAACCAATCAAGCTTTTACATTGATTTCAAAGTTCACACTTCTGTTTATGCCCCTGTCATCTTCCCAACAAGACGTGAGCTCCTTGAGAGCAGGCTTACTGTGTGACTGGGCATAGCGCACGGCTCAGTTAGGCGTGGAGGAGACCTTTGTCAGATCACGACAGGAAACCACACACGATTTCTCCTGTAAGTGTTACAGCCACTGGTTGCTTAAAGCAGAGAGTTCTGATCTGATCAAACATTGCAGAACCTTCTCCTTCAAAGTAAGAACATTCATTTTACAGGAACTTGCTGTGGGATGATGTAGCAGAGGCCACAGACTTGTGTACACAACCATTTGCTGCTGGCAGAAACCTGGAGTTGGTGCTTTCTCTGCTTGGTTCCTGTGTGTCTTTGGCGGTTTTATTAACCTCCCAGTCTCACCATGCATTTTGTTCGTGGTTTTCCTAAAGTTTCTGGCAGGTTCTCAGTCCCATGTGGGAGCAGTAAGTGCCCTCCACCCTCAACTTCCTTTAGGTTTTTGCTGACTTTCTCAAGAGACATGCCAGTCTTTCTTTTGGAGCCTGTGTGGGTGTGAATGGACCCTTGCCAAGAGAGCAGGACGGAAGGCTGATGGGAGTGGGTGGGGGGAGGGGAAGGTGGCGTTAATGATGAGATAACTGAGTATAAAGGAGGTTCTTGGTCATCTGGGATGGGGAAGCACTCAGGCATAGACCACGAGGAGACCCTGGGTGGGGGCAGACCTAAATCACGGTCTTATCTACATCAGGACTTGGTGAGTGCCAGTTTCTGTGTCCATGCCCGCCTCCCTTACCATGTTTGGTGCCCTCATTGCTGATGACCAGAATTTTCAGCCAAAGAGTTGGCTTTAAAAAAAAATTCTTGACCTCCCTAAGCCTTGAGGCCTGGTCTGGGGCCGAGAGGGCAGCAGGCTGGGGTTTTGGACTTCTCACATCTGGTTTCTGTTCTCCAAGCTGCTCCAGACTTCCCCAGTGGTGGGGCAGAGTCCTTTGGCCTCAGTGTCCCTGAGATGAGCAGGTGAGAGCGTCAAGATCCCAGGTGAGTTGACACCTGTGCCGGGTCAGCGATGGCAGATTAAAAATGGGCACTGAGCGGGGAGGAAGCCAGAAAGCACAAAATTAGAGTTGGCGCATGAGAGAAAGAGATTAAAGAGAAAAAGAAAAATCTCCAGCAGCTTTGGATTTACCCAGCCGGAATTTCTCCGCCGGGCAAGGAAAGCTTAAGTAATCCAAATTAATTTCCAGTTAAAAGCAGAGCTCAGAGAGCAATCAAACAGGTGACCACAGCTGGCACGAAATTTCTCTGGGAGATAAACTACTAATGCTAAAAATAAGCCGCGTGCCCTGAGACAGGGTTGTTTGGAGTGAGGCGAGTGCCTACTCTGTGCTAGGCACGGGGTGGGCTTCCAGGGTCGGTCCCTGCCTTAGAATCGCTCGCGATTGTGTGAGAGGCACAAGGAGAGTGTTGCTAGGTCACAGGATAAGCAACCTGATGACAGTATTCAAGGTCATCCTGTAATGAGGGAAGCAGGGAGAGGTGGATGGGGGTCAGGAGTTAGGAAAGACTTGCTGCAGAATTAGGCACCTTCGCTGAGTCTGGGAAGACAAATAGGCACGCTCACACTGACTAAGCGGGGAGGAAGGGGCTTTGGAGGCGGTGGGAATAGCAGGCGTGATGACCTGGAGGGGAGAGGGAGCTTGGGCTTGCTCTGGGGAGATGGCAGCAGTCCTGTAAGGCTGCGCGTGGAGTGCGCCTGGGGACCAGCCAGGGTTGAGACCTCCTGGGGCCGGGCTGTGCTGAGGAGTTTGGATTATACTTGAGAGATGATGGAGAGTCCTTGGAGGGTTTGAAGCAGGAGATTGACATGATCAGATTCATGTTTTTGGAAGATTCCTCAGATGGCATCACAGGGCATGAATCATGAGTAAGACTGGACAAAGTGAGGTCGTCGGTGAGATGACAGCGGTCATCCAAGTTAAAGGGACTGTGGTCTGCCCTGTGGCTCTGGACATGAGGATGGAGCAAAGGAGATGGATTTGGAAGATATCAAGGGACGGAATCCGTAGATCTGGTGATTGGGCAACTGTTTCGATGCAGCATGTCAACGAGAGAGACCTGGCAACTGGGTGGTGCCGTCCTTGTTGGCGGGGCGGAGAGGAGGACAAGGGAGGGCTCAGGATGCACAAAGGGACAGACTGAGACCTGCGGGGTTTGAGGAACCTGTGAGACATCCCGTTCTCAGGGGTTCGGAGCCTCCTCCCGAAGTGGGCACCATCTGGGTCCTGCCCGAGACTCCCCTCTGGGCTTCTGCCCAGCCCTCTGCCAAGCCGTGGCACCCTACCGGGGAGTTAGAGGATAGCCAGGTGTCGGCATTTGAGGACATCCAGGTTCGCAGTGTAAGGGGCCTCATTTCTCCTGAAGTGGGCTTTGAGAGCTATTTTCGAGAGAGATATTCTTTGGGGGATGAACGAAACCGCAGTTTTCATACTGTGATCCTTTGAGTCTCAGATTTCCGGCTGCAGGGACTGTCAGTGGGGGAGAGAGGGCGGAGAGAGCGGGGAATGGGACAGAGAGGGGGAGGCCCAGCAGAGAGCCATGGTGGGCCTCTGTCCCCTCAGAGCACCCCTTTCCTTCCGAAGTCTCTTTTAAAGTAGCTGTTTTGAAGAAAAAGATATTTGTGGATAAATAGATGGCGTAGATCCAGGAGACCGTTCTAGCATGGTAAGGAGGCTAGCATGACATTTGTCTGTATGTGGGGGGTGGTGGCGGGGGGGAAAGGGAGGGAGCATCTGCTGAGGATGGAGTTAGAGAGCTGCCAGCAGTCCGACCAGCAGCCGGAGCGGGTCCGGTTTGTGTGACATCTGTGCAGCGGTGGGTGAGGAATTCATATGAGGCCGTGTGGGCCTGGGCAGGGGAAACAGAGAGATACTCTAATGCAGAGCTGACACACTCGTCCGCCTGCATAAGCCAGAACATAAATACGTTTCGATTGGCTCTCTCATTGTTTTTACGATTTCTGAATTAGTGGCCAGCATTTAAAAATCAGGTGAGTTTTGATTTGGGACTTGAAAAATAAGACAAGACCTGACACAAGGGCTGGAGCTGCCCACCCTTCAGGCAGGTGTGTGCTTTTCGGTTTGCACCAGCCCCGCCCTGCTCTCATGATGAGACTTGCTCACTGATGAGACTGACACTGTGAGCGTTTAAACTCGTGACTTCTGAGTCCCATGAGGCACCTCCCAGAAGCAGGCCAGCGTCCTGGGGCTCGTTTCTTTCTTAACTCCAAAGACCTTGGCAGCGCAGAATAACTGTTTTCTCTCTCCTTCTCGTTGCAAAAGACTTACTTAAACTGAGTTTCTTCGACAGAAACTGTCTCCCTTCTGCCATTCTGCTTATTACCAGACACATGAATACAGTTGGCCACTCTGGGTTAGGAAGACACACGCTGGCCTGTGGACAGTGGACTGTAGAATTGCAACTGTGACAAGCATCAGGGGAGAGAAGTCTGTGGGAGCTCACAGCAGAGGCATTGCTCTCGTCCAAAAGATGCCTTCGAGGTCTGACGGACCAGCAGGAAATGACCGTGTGGAGGTGGGAAGAAAAGGTGTTGCAGGTAGAGGAAAGACAGTGGGGAGATGCTAGGGAGGGATGACATGGATGGATGACTAAGGAGACAAGAGTATTAGCCCAGGAGAAAGATGCTTGCTTGGTGTAGAGCAATAGCAGGGGATGCATTTGTGGGAATTTCAGGAAGTCAATAGCACCTAAGGATGGATGGATTGGTGATGAGTGAGGAGAGCTCTGGGGAATGATGCCTCCTTGGTTTCTGGGTCAGGTAACTGGATAGGCAGTGGTGGCATCCACTGAGATACGGAGCCATAGGAAAGCAAATGCGAAGAAAGATCACAGATTTCTCCCTTCCGAGTCAGAGGGGACTTTGAGACACCTCCAAGGAGGTGACAGACAGTTGGATACACAGCTCCAGACCTCAGAGAAGTGTGGACTCTCTTGAACGATCTGTCTGCTACCAATCCACGGTTCTGATGGTTAGCTGCACACTGGGCACTTTGCATTTTTGTATCTGGACAATTGCAATGGTCATTCATTCATTCATTTATTTATTCACAGAATGTTTATTAGGGACTAGTGACTGGGTGGGCAATCTGCTAGATGCTGGCTGCATGGTGGTCAACAGACAGATGCTATCCCTTCCCCCAAGGAACCAAGTCGTGGGTTTTGTGGAAAGTGTGGACGTGGTTGGATTTCCTCAGCTCCTCACATTACTGGGGTTATTAAAGGTGGGTTTGGGGTTCTCTTCACAGCTACTTTTAGACAAGAGTTTTAATACTGCCTGCCATTTCCACTTTGATAGTGGTCTACTCAGTCTATCTGTCTCGAGATCTGAACTCTGAATGCCTGAGCTAGGACGCCAGACCTGGAATACCTTCCTGCTTCAAGTAGTAGAGGTGATCTCCTTAGCCCTGAATGAAGTATTTCCAATACTGTGAAACTTAGCCTTTTCTAATACTCATAGCCAGAAGAAAGCGAATGAATCATGAACATTGATACGCTCTCTGTCTCCCCTAGACTTTAACTATCTTGAGGGAGGGACTATATTATTTAACCTCATATCTTTTGTTCCTAGCACAGTTCACGGCACAGCACAGGCAATTATGTATGCCGAGTGAATGCATACTGAATGCATAGATGAACGTGGAGCATCTTTAGACAATTGCCTTATTTTAGTTAATTCTTATTTTATTTCAACTTGTATGTTTTGGCCTCCTCTCCTCAACTAAAATTTGAGTTGCTGTAAGTAAGAACCTTGGTTGCTTAGTGATGCTGGACTCATGTCACCGCAGAAGCCTGCTCCATATTTGTTGATTGACGGCTTAGAATTAGGAAGAGTTTGGCCCTCTAACCACTGTCCTTCACCTGTAATGATCTCAGCAATGAGTTTTTTCCATTTTTCATGGTTTACAAGAGCAAATCCAAGTCATTTCTTGAAAACCTCCCATGTCCAGGCAGTATATTCAAATTTCGGGTGGAAGGACTCTGAGGCAAGTAAACTTAGAAGAGTTTTTTTTAGCTGTCATAGACTTAGCACTTTCTCTCTGTCTTTTCCTCATTTCTCAGGAGGCAGGTACTGTTGCTATTCTTATCTTATAATAGAGGAGAATTAAAGCTCAAGGTTAGGCAACCAGCCCGGAGTTAAGATTTGAATCCAGTTGGTTCTGATTCCAGGACAATTTCTATTAACATGGACTGACCTGGGAGGCTGGGGATATTCCCGGCCCCCACTGCAGAGTGTATCGTGATGTCTGTGTGTGTGTGTGTGGGGGGGTGGGCTGGGCCCCCGGGTCTCTTTTTAACAAGTCGGCACCCAGTGGGATTCTGATTCAGGTGCCACTATGGTCCCCGTGCCATCATTGGCAAAGGACACAGTTACACAGAGGCTTAGAATGACCGTATCTCATGGCCACATCCTTGTTACTGTCCCTCGGGAGCAAGTGATACAACATATTCCTGCCTATCAGCCTAGAATGTGGGTATGCTGAAGGTTCTTCCAGCGGGGGCTTTGACATGAGTCCTTCCTAAATGTTGGGGGGCAGTTCCACTCGTGATAATCAAGGGCTCCCATCACCCTACATCAGCCCAGTCAACGAGATGACCTTTTCTTGCCCATATCACCACCTTGGAACTAAAATAAACGAGACCCAAAGAGGGACAGGTGTGGAGGCTAGAATCCATGAGGGACCATTCAGGAGGAGAGCGAAGCCCTTTCTAGAGCTCAGGGAGGGGAGGTGACCAAGTCCCAGTAAGACCCAGAGTCCTGTCCCAGAGGGGAGACTCACAGAGGCTCCCAGAGGGAAGAGCTCGGGCACTAATGCTCGACAGAGCTGGGTCGAATCCTGGCTCCCCCACTTGCTGTCTCTGTCCCCTCAAGCCAGCAACACCCCTTTCTTAGCCTCAGTTTCCTTATCTGTAAAATGAGAGCGCCAACACCTATGCTGCAGTGTGCCATACAGACTAGCAATGACAAGGACACCTCCTCTGGCACAGAGCCCACCCTCAGCAGAAGGTTCCCATTAGCCCGGGTCTGAGCTTTGCACATGGGCATGGCCGGGAAAGAAGTTGGCATTCGGCGTTGCCCTAAGCCTGCACTGAAAATTCTCCACGGGAAGCCCCGGGGACAGTCCTGGCTCCAACCCCGACTCATCAAGTGGGTATAAATATTTATCGAGAGTCAGGCAACCTCACCCAATTTCTTCCCTACCCTTTGTCCCTGCTTCCTTCTTTTAATAGCTGAAACCTACAGTATTTGCAGAGAGGGCTCAGCGTTTAAGAAGATGCGATGGAGGAATCCAGGAGCCGGGAACTCGGAAGAACATTTTAGCTGATGTGAAAGGTGCAAGACTGAAAACGCTTTAGAGCCTGAAATTGAGTAACTATTGAGATTTGCTTCAGAGCTTTTGATTTGCTGTTGGCATATTTATAGGAGACCCTGGACTATTAAAGGATGTGCAGGCTGGGCTACCGGCCAAGGAAACCCTGGCTTGGTTCCTTCTGGAGCTTGCCAAAATTTTGTTGCCCTAGGTTATATAGCCTGGAAGCCAGGGGACATTGAAAGGCCCCAAGATAGCCCTAGGAAAATAATGGCAAAAGCAATAGCGACTGATACTTAGAAAGGCACTGTGATGAGTGAATTATCTTATTTTATCTTCATAGCCATCCTGTGAATTAGGTAGTAAATGCTAGGGTGGTGTCCTGTAATGATGAAACGGAATAACTCTGGGAAGCGACGTGCGGAAGATGGAGTACTGACTTTTACTCACTGTGTGAACTTGGCACAGTCTCAGCTTCCTTACCTGAAAATGGGGAATAAATGTGTCTATCCCGTAGGGTTATTTCTTTGAGCTCTTTCCAGACAAAGCAAATAGCCAATAACTAACATATAATGTAACGTTTAGTAACTATTAGGCATTGTTACATTCAATCCGTAGAGGCGAACACTGAGGCCTAACAGAGTAAGCGGTGTGCCCAGAGTCACATGGGTAGGGAATGGAGGAGCCAGAACTCAAGTTCAAGTATGTCTAACTGCAATGCTTTTGTTGTGAATCACTGGGTATCCTGCCTGAGCCTAAAAATTTCCTCAGGAAGCCTCGCTCAGTTCGAATGGTAGACAGGGGCTTGGGTTCTGGTCTCCCCGTGTTCTTTAAGAGGCGAGGACCTCCAGGCTAGAAGGGTGGAGCTGAAAAGGTGCCGGGGAAGCCAGGCCACGGGGCGAGAGCGGCTGCTGCAGAGGACGTGCGTTTGCAGACCGTGCTGGTGCATCGCCTTGCTCTGGGCTTTCTGGGTCAGCCACCCAGAGGAGTCACATCTACAACACGCGGCCTTCATTTTGACTTGCTCCATAGCTGTGATCTCAGGAGAGTGTGCCAGAAAGGCCTGGATTTATTGCGTCTCCTAATTGGACCACTGACGGTCCAGTTTCAGGTGGGGCAGGCTACAGTGGAAGGAGGCACGTTCTTTCTCTGTCCTCTCTCTTTCCTCTCTTTTTCTCTCTTGGGTTCTCATTCTTGCTCTTTCTCAGAATCCCTATGAAAAGAACGTTAGCAGCCTGGAGGCTTCAATGCCACGTTCTTGGAGCAGTAGACTGCGGCTAGATCTGGTTTTCTCAAGCTATCTGGGATGAAGGTTTCTGGGGGACAATTTCTTGCAGAATGAAATTTTATTATATATACGCATATATAAAATCTATTCTTTGGAATGCGTTTCTGGAAAAATGACATAAAATTATAGAAACATACAGGTCCCTTTTTTAATTATTAAAATAAATAAATTACTCTGCCAGATTGCTATAAAAGTTGCATAAAGCTCATTCTCATTTCTTTACTTCCCTCACTATGGACCAGTAACAAACAATTTGCAGCCCATCCCCGATACACACTTCGAGTAGCCCTGGTTTCGATGACCTGGGATGGGAGTGTAGAGCCGTTTGTCTGAAGGGCTTAAGGGGCCCCCACTCACAGATGGCAGGTCTGTCTCCCGTGGCCCATTCAGCGGCTGTCATTGTCAGGTGACGGTCACCAGCGGGATGCAGAGGATACGCGGAAGAGCTACCTCCGTCCCTGCCGTGTGCCGTCCACGCCACGGTGGCAGCTTCCGTGTGCTTCCGCGGCAGCTCCACGTGGAAAGGAGGCCCCGGACTTGGGGTTGACAGACACTGCAGAGCTCCCATAAATAATTGCCTTGAGGTTTAGGCTCTGGGAGGAGGCCTCGGAGTCAGCTTCTTATCTCCGTCTCTGATTGGCACATCGGCGGGCTCTTTGGGGAGGGGAGCAGAGGCAAGCCATGGGCCCACTCCACACAAACCTGTCTGTCACGGACCTGAGCAGCATGATAGCATATCAGATCTTCTCTCCCCTTAACCTTGTCAGCCTGCCTTCCGGCTCAGACAGTGCCAGCGGTTGACAAAAGAAAGGGAGGATGATGGGAAATTCCTCTCCTCGCAACAGGGAATGTTAGGGGTCCCTGAAGGAGGGGAGCTTGCTCTAGAGTTATATCTGCCAACACCTTGACTCAAACACCCGCCCAGAAAAGGTCCCCACCCATCTGCCCATCCCGCACTCACCCCCAGCTGCATCAGCTCTTGCATACTCTGTCACCTTATCCTAGTGTTTAAAGTAGCTGTAGCCTGATTTCTGAAAAATCTGGCGCCAGGAGAGGAGAGAGGGAAGGAGGGGAAGGGCAAGGGGAGGAGAGAGACCCCTGTGTGGATGGGTGGATGTGTCTGCCTGTCTAGAGGCACCTGCCGCTCTAACCTATCGCCTCTTTCCCTCTTCTGTCTCCAAACCCCAGATGCACTTTTTTTCCAGCTTTCAGAGTATTTATAGCAGAACTGGTGAGTGACAGGTCCTAACTCAATTAGTCAAACTGCAGCTTATGACTCACTCCTGAGGTGCCCCAGGTAGGGCCATTCAGAGTCCTGTCATTATCATTTGGCATTCCGAAATGCCTTAAGCTCTCAGGAACAAAAAGACACAGCTCCCACCCAGAGGAAGGAGTCTGGTATAAGTCAAAGGTGGAATGTGATAATCAGTGTCTGCTTTGTGTTCCAGCTAATGCTAGAGGCCAGCGGGGGAGAAGACACCGGGGAATGGCTGTCACCAGCCCCCCTGGAGCCCTGCTCCGAACATCTCCTCTCTCTTCCACCTTTTTCTCCAACCAGCATCCCTCGCCACTTTCTCCCTGGAATCAAGAACTGACAAGGACCAGCGAGTAGGGGTTAAAGGTCTTGAGTGGGGATGGCACAGAAAGGAACACTT
The DNA here is from genome assembly GCA_004027375.1 of Macroglossus sobrinus. NCBI lineage: Eukaryota > Metazoa > Chordata > Mammalia > Chiroptera > Pteropodidae > Macroglossus > Macroglossus sobrinus. The sequence goes on from PVKZ01002215.1 coordinate 208,453, forward strand.
TGGCCTTTCCAACTATTTAAAGCTGAGAAAGTCAAGGCTTCAGCTATAATGCAGTCATTCCAATTGGGGTCCCCGGGGATGGGTCAGCCACTTCAGGCTGCAAGCCACATTTATTTCCGAAATGGTAAAACGCAGTAGTTAAGAGCCAGGCTTTACAGGCAGTCAGAATTGGGCCTCAAACCTCTCTCTGTGTTAAAAAAATATCTCTTTTCCAGGGGGAGGGAGGAGTTTCAAATCTTTCTGGGTCCATTCCACTCGCCCATCACCAATAGTCCTGTGGTGTTCGCAAGTCAGCAAATATCACCATCATTTTTGTTTGGTAGACAGGGGAGAAAAGCTTTCTCTTATCTCCTATTAGCCACACCCCAAATTACAATTGTTTAAGTATAGCCAATCGAGGGTTAACCTTTCTAGAAAAATCTCCTCAGACAGCCATCGCAAGTGTGCAAATACCCAGGAGAGAGCTGGAGAGTAATTGCAGGTAGCTGGGAAGCCACTGAAGGTCCCCAAATACCTTTCAAAGGTGCTTGGAAGGCGCTCTGTGGGTGTAGCCACGCAATATAAATGCTAAATAATGACGATGGAGCCCGTGAAAATGAGCAGGACTCTCTGCCGACCCCATGGCTTCCAGCCTTAAAAAACAACCTTCCCCCCACACCCAAATTTACTTCTGTGTGCCATCCATATCCATGTGTGCTCACCTCTGTGTGCTCTTGGCAAAACTTTGTTTACGGGGGGCAGGTGGGAGGTGGATGCGGGGAGAGGAGTGGAGGCCCATTGCCTTCATTTCAGAAGGTCCCCAAACCCACGTTCTTTTTCCTTTGTCCAGTGCCGAAGCTCTGCCCACCATCTTCTTGCCCCTTTTTCTTTCCTTCTCTCTGGCTCTGCCCTGGCCTGACCTGGAAGGGGCATGGCCAGAAAAATGGCCAGTCCTGCCCCAGACCTGCGTACTGGGGCCAGTTTGGCTTTGGGCAAATTCTGGGGTCTTTGCAGTCCCCTGGAAAATCCAACGGTCAAGAAAAATACATGAACACATTACACAGTGGGGAAAAGGTGGATGCTGGGCACGCTGGATAAATAACAGCGGCAGTCGAAGAGGATGGCAAAGTCCTGGGAAGGGGGTGTGGGAAACTCCCACTCCCCACCCAGAGGGGTGTGGGAAACTCCACCCCCACATCCATCCCTTCCCCTCCACCTGTTTCCCCAGCCCCTTTTCTCTCTTTCCTTTGTCTGCATCTGCGCTGTTAGTGGATTGGTGCTGGGGTGGTCAGTGGCACCCACAGACGCAGGGGAGTCCCCTCAGGACGGATTCACAGCCTGGGGAAACTGCCATATTCTGTGTTAGGAGGTGTCCCTGGCTCTTTCCGTAAAGGACACGGAGCAGGGACAACTGGCTGGGAAGTTTGGAAGACTTCATTCTCTACCCCCATCTTCTAGAGTGTCTTTCCAGATAAAAGGAGTTATTGTTCCATCTGTATCATAAAAGAGCGAATAGCAAGCAAGGTCACATTACCGATGGCACTCTCTTTTTACGTCCCATTTGAGAAAAAGTTGGCAAATATAGAAAAGCCCAAATAACAGAACAAAAACCTTTGATCATCGCATCTCCCGTAACTCCGGTTAGCTGTAAATTACCTCTCTTTTTCCCTCTGAAAACTATTTTTAACAAAAATAGATATCGTACAATAATATAACCTGCTCCTCGCACTTAACAATATCCATAAACATTTCCCAGCATCATTAGATAGTTTTCTACAGAATCTTGGTTTATGTTTGCAATGAATTTCATCATATGGTTATAGCATAATTTATTTAATAATAGCAAATATTTATAAAATGCTTCCTATGGGCTATGCTTTCCATGCTTCATCTAATTTATTTTTCGCCACAGCTCTGTGAGCTAAATACTATCCCCGTTCACCTTTAATGCATAAGGAAACGGGTTGAGAGGCGGTATTTCGCCTGAGGTTGCACAAGGAGCGAACGGGAGAGCTGGAGTTTCAGTCCCACTCCACATTCTGGATCCCACGCCCACGGGCTACCGCGCTGAGCTGTCCCCACAGCCAAGCAGCCATGGCTCGCATTTAGATGAATTCCAGCTTTTAAATATTACTAACAGAGCTGTGAAAAATGTCTCTATAGCTATATGTTTTGCACATGACATCGTTATTTTCAAGGATACATTTCTAGGAATGAAGCAGCTAGGTTGACGTGAACACACATTTTAATAGATTGAGAAGATTTGTTTGGGGGCTGGAGCTGGCAGCACCCAGGCGGAGCTGAGCCAGAAGCTTGTGGGTGAGGACACCTGTTCCACTCCCCCCAACAACTCCTTGTACCTTCTCCTCCTGCTCACTGGAAAGATTACATCTAACTGGATTCCCAGCAGCACCCTTGAGAGTGACCATTTTCCAGCACTCTTAAATCGGGTTGAAAAATGGTATTATTTTTATTTACCAATGTTAATAAGGCTTAATTAATTTTAAATCTGTTCATAGGCCATCTGTTTTTCTTCTTTGTTGACTTTCCTGTCCATGTCCTTCGAGATGGTTTTAATATCCAGGAACTCCCGGCATCGGTGTGGTCTTGTTCCCATTGCCTTCCTGAAATGAGTGAATGAATGAATGGAAGAGTGAATGGTTGGATGGGTGAATGAATGAATGAATGAATGGATGGATGGGTGGATGGGTAGATGGATGGGCAGCATGTCCTGGAGTTGCCACCAGCGGATGTTTCACAAAGAAACTGATGGTAGCTTTTCTCTCTGCCTTATTGGTCTGGCAAGACTTGCATTAACCGAAGCTCCATTTTTATGTACTCTGGAATGTGATCTTCACTAGGGTTCGTCTGTACCACAGTTCTGGCTTAGAAATTATACTCAGAAATGTTAGAAACAGGAGCTCTCTTCATGCTCCTGAGTTCTTAGGAATACTAATACTGGCTGTCATTCATTAAGCACCTCCTGAATTCAGATAGTTTCTGTTATGCCTGCCTACCATGAGGCTCAGGTGACAAAGGGCAATGGAGTTGAAGGGAGGACCATTCTTGCTTTTCTATGAAGAAATGATGTCTCTGAGAGGGATGGATGGAGGGATGGATGGATGGAGGGATGGATGGAGGCATGGATGGAGGGAGGGAGGGATAAATGGAATATAGCCTGTTTGGTGTCTTCAGGGTTTTGAGGCTGTAGCACTGTGGGGAAATGTCCCCCAGCCAGGACAGCAAATCTTCCAGGATGTACCATCAGTAAAAGCTGTGACAAGGGACCACTTCCATGTTTTTTGGGGGGGTACAGGGAGGAAGAACGTCAACAAGGAGAAAACCTTGTAGCGTGAGACCCATGTATAGACCTGTGGAGAGTTCTCCAAATATATGGCCCAGAATTTTTAATCTGGGAACTATAAAATGGCAAATTTGGTTATCAGTGTTAATGGTACCCTAGCAGAATCCGTAGGCTGGCAGAGCCTGGAGACAGGGTTTACATCCCAACCACTAGTCAGACAAAAACATGAATCATCTTTACAGCTGTATTTTAGCACTGAGAAACCATTTCTCATTTAGATTTAGTCAAAATATCTTAGATTATGTTCTACTATGAGCTTTTAAATACATTAACTCAGGGGTCCTCAAAGTGTGACCCTGGGACCAGCAACATTAGCATGACCTGGGAAAGCGATGGAAATATAAAGTTTTGTCCTCTACTCTAGACCTGATAAGTAAAAGATACTCAGAGTAGGGCTCTGTAACCTGTGTTTTAATAAGCTCCTCCATAGGATTCTGTAAGCAAGGTCAACTTTGAAAACCACTCATTAAATCCAAACCCAGGCCACAGACGGGTACTGGTTCATGGCCTGTTAGGGACTGGGCCACACAGCAGAAGCTGAGCGGTGAGGGAGCAGCAAAGCTTCATCTGTATTTGCAGCCGCTCCCTAGCACTAGCATCACTGCCTCAGCCCCACCTCAGATCATCAGGCATCAGCTTCTCATAGGAGCACCAGTCCCTGGTGCCAAAAAGGTTGAGGACCACTGTTCTGAGGGTATCTTCTTCCCATATTACAGAAAAGGAAACCAAGGATCAAAGATATGACAAAGTATCACATTTTGAGTCGAGAATTAACCTCAGGTTTCCTGTTTCTAAGGCCTGTGCTCAAATCAGGGCTTAGAATCCTTTCCCAGACTGACTCTTGAAACCCAGTATTTTAGGCCATAAGTCTGGCCTGAAAAAGATGAAGAGAAAATCTTTCAAATTTCTCACTTTACCGATGAAGAAAGCAAGGCCCAGAGAGGTTAGAACAGATACTTAACGGCAGAGCCAATAACTGGAACAGTTTCCTGAATCCTGGGGCATTGAACTTCCCACGAGGGCATGAAGAGACCATAACTTAATTTTGTCTGAGTTCGTGTTTCTGCTTAACTGACCTGATTAAGTGAATGGGGACCACCTGTGTTTTCTGCATTTCCTCCCCCACTTCCCTTCCCCTGCTCTGGCCGTGGGAGGAGTCTGTGAAACATGATGACTCAGCTGTGGTTCTAGCTGGAGGGATCCCTATGGTCTGAGGATAGGAGACCCCAAAAAATGCACTTTCAGTGTTCCACAAGGGGTGGGTCCCTGAGTAACTCAGGACCTTCCTGGCCCTGGAAGCACCTGGGCTCTGTCCTGATGGCCAAGGTCTCTTTGGGGTCATGGACTCCAGGTTTTTAGCCTGGAGAAGGTCTAAATTCAGCTCTTCTCCTTTCTTGGGTTTTGGGGGTATAACTTTGTTCTCTATATTGTAAATATTTAGTGAAAACTTGCGTCTAGAATTTGAGTCCGGGAGACCCAAATTGGATCAGACTCGCCAGCCATGTGATACCACATAATCTCTCAGTGCTTCTGCTTCCTTCACGGAAAATATGGAAAATATACTACTTACTACACATGGTTGTGAGGAGAATTAAATGGCGGAAACCTGTGGGAGCCCTGGGAACAGGACTACGAAGTGCCTAGTTTCCACCTTCCTCTTATTCTGAAAATTTTATTGATGTATGACGTATACAGAAGAGTGCATAAATCATAAGTGTACAACTCAATGAATCTTCACAAATTGAGTACACCCAAGGAACCAGCCCTTAGATTAAGAAATAGAACATCATCATCGGCATCCCAGAATCCCCAAGTGTCACCTTCTAGACGTTTACCGTCACCCATCCCAAAGGACAACCGTTATCCTGACTTTTTAACACCAGAAATGAGTTTGTTTTAAAATGTCATAAAAATGGATTAATGCAAAAATGCTTTTGTGCGTGGTTTTTTCACTTAACATTATGTTTATAAGGTCCAAATTCTTTGCTCCTTGTATTTTAGAGCTTAATTATAGTCATCTGAATAGTTCATAGCATCTCATATGTCTCACTCTCTGCCTTGTGTCTTGTGCCCACAAAGAATTTATCTTTACCTTAGAAGGCTAGGTAGATGACAGACTGAGTTACTGGGGTGCACGATGATGCTGTCCCCTCTACCTCTGCCTTTAATGAAGGCACAGCTGTGGCTCTTCAGAAGACAATAGCCACTGTGCTTGTACACCTGCTGTTAGATAGATCTCCTGTGTAGGTATCAGTGGAGCCACCTCTCCTCTCCTGTTCTGGCCTCCTGCTTCCTTTCAAAATAAACCAGCCCAAAGAGGCCTGCTTCAGAGCTCTGCCTCTTAGCATGAGTGAGATACTGCCTTCCCCAAAGTCGTAGGATAAATAATGACTAAATCACTGCATTTGAATAAAACAGCTCTGAGGACCTCAAAATGTTCTATTGAGGCGTTCGAGGAAAACTTCTCTTCTCCACAGCCCATGGAGGTGAAGAGAAGACAGAACATACCTTTGCTCAGTGCTTTGGTGTCTGCAGAAGCAGGATGAAAATGAGACTCTGGGATTCTGGGGCCGCTATTTGTCCTTGATGTTTGGAGAAATATCCCTGTGTAATCCAGGGTACCTTGAGCCTACCTAAAATTGTAAACAAAAAATAGGGCTCTGTGGGGACCTATTAGATTTCTCTTTGCTTTATATCTTGCAGCCCAGCCCTAGCCCTGTACCCACCACCTCACAGATAAAGAAAAAGTGAACCACAGCTTCTAAGATTTCAAAAGCCAATGGCACAAGTGTATTGCCTTAGGGATCACTCAGTGCTAGACCTTAGTGGTTAAGGCTTGATGTCAGTAGAGTTATAACATTTTCTTTTAGGATAATAAGATTGCAGACTCCAGAATTTTAGGGTTCCTTCCGTAGCTCAGGCCTTATTTGTTGTAGACATCCCTTTCACTGCATTGTTCACAAATTAGTTACCTACTTCTTTACTTTTTCAGTGAAGAGCAGCCAACTCCTCTGCCCCACACTCTTTTGAGGCAGCCTGTTCTGCTGAACACCTGTGGTCGTTAGGAAAAGTCTCTTGCTGAGCCAAAAGTTTTCTTTAGTAATTTCCACCTCTTACTCCCTGTTCTTTCCTCTGGAGTCACCTGGATCTATTCCAATCCATATAACAGATCCTTAACTTTTTAAAAAAGAACTGTGATATAACCCCCTAAGGTTATTTATTGAATTTTTACTTTGGTAGGAATTGAATTCTTTCTTCTCAAAGTTAAACATTCTTAGTTTTTAAAATATTTATTATATGAAGTGGTTTTCTAACTCCACTTGTAAGTGCTTTCTGGTTTGTCAGTATTTATGAAATGTAATGCCTCATGTAAAAATGTATTATTCAACTATAAAAATTAGAAAATTGTAATTCTGACATAATAGTTAAACATATCGATGGATTTCAATGAAAACCCAGAAACAGTCCCAAATATATGTATATGACTTTAGTGTATAATAAAATTTCTATTGTATATAATTTATCATAATAAATTTCAGATGGATTAAAGATTTCAATGTAAAGTAAATGCTCTAAGAGAGAATAGTGGTATGATTAAATAATTTTAAGGTGTGGAATGACTTTCTAAGTATCATTCTAAAGTCAGAAACCTAACAGATTGGATGACATAAATGTATTGTGTATGTGAAAATATTAACAAATAGAAATGCAAATGATAAACAAAAGATATCAAAAAAGAAATGACTGTTTATTATAAAATTAAATTTTAAATAAAAGGTGAATCATCTTAATAGAAAAAACAAAAGATATAAATAGGTAATTTAAAGAGATTCAATACTTTAAATTTATGAAAAATGTTAAGTTCTATGAGTAAAGGAAGATATCCTCATTAAACCAATTTATTGTTATTTATCAATAAAACTTCTTTAAAGACAGGTAAAAAACAACTCCAACTATAGTGAGTGTTAGCAGGTGTGGGGAAAAGTACTATATTCTCATATTCTGATGCTTTGAGAATGAATTGGTACACTTTCTGGAGGAGTTTTTTACAGTATTGACAAAATGAGTCAAAAAATTTAAATATGTGCACACCATTTGATTCAGCATTTCTACTCCTAGGTAATAATCTAAAGCAAATAATCAGAGTTATGCCTAAATATTTTATATAAAATATTTATACTTATATATGTATTTATGTACATGAACATGTTATGTATATATACACATTCTTTAAAGCATTATTTGTAACTTTACCTTCTAAACTTTTAAAATCTTATACTTCCTCTGTAAAAAGAATTAAGTAAAATTGAACACAACCCCTAATATATTTATACATGTTTTATAAATTCTTTCCTTTTGATATCATAATAATATATCACATACATTATGAAACGTGTAAAATGGTGTATTAAAGGATTAGTTAAATTGAAACAAAAAGAAGTACCAACATACATTTCCCCCTGCCAACGAAATGAATTATCTTGTGCAACTTTTGTGGTGAGAACTCGTGACTAGAGAGAATGCAACTTTATTATGTCAAAAGGTGGAAACATCATAAATGTCTACTGATAGCTAAGCGTTATGTAAGTTTTGTTCAATAGGATGGTCAATATGATGGAATGGCATATAGTATTTAAAAAGCACAGTGCAGCATGAGCAGATTATAAAACAGTCGTGTAGTGAGTGGTTCCACTTCCCTGTTATGGGAAAGTAGCTTGTAGTAGACTAACCTCCCCACAGATTATTATTATAAATTCTGTACAAAGTATTAATGACAGCAGTTGGATGGCACTGGAGGGTGACCAAAGGAGGACATGCCTAGAGGGGCATCGATCCTTGAAAGCAGGGAACTGAACTTGGGTGAGATTCACATTCATTTGTTTTTGCCCTGGGGGCACTTCCAAGCTTTCCACCTGGGACAGCTGGAATTCAAGCAGAAAACTGGGGAACTGTGAGCTGGCAGAGTCAGGAGACAGAGTCTAGGGCAGCCAGGGTGACTAGAAAGTGAGGGTGGAAATCTCAGAATGGAGGGTGCCAGAGAGGAAGGAGCCCCAAATCTGCATACAAACTTTGACCAAATCCTCAGGTGACCCCCAAATTGGGCATGTGCGGGGAGACTCCAAGGAGCCCAGTGAAAAGCAAAGCTGGGAGGTTAAAGAACTGAGCAAGGACTTCAGGTGCTGGCCATCACAGGAGAGACAGAATTCAGAGTTTGAATCCAGTCAAATTAACTGCCTGCTAGAAAGAGAATCGACACTCCTCTGAGAAAGAGAGATGAATCCAGAGTCTGTACAGCACATCATTCTCAATGCCCAGTATAGAATTAAAAACAATTAGACACAGAAGAAACAGTCAAGAGGAAAAGCAGTCCATGGAAAATAACCCAAGATGACTTAGGTGTTGGAATTAGCCACAAGGTTTTAACAAAACTATTACACATGTGTGTGACAACTTAAAGTAAAATCTGACTAAAATGAACATATGGGGGATCTCAGAAGAGAAATGGAAGAGGAAAGAAGAAAAAGAACCAAATGAAAACAGAACTAAAAAGTATGCTATCTGATTTAGAAAAATCATTGGATGGGCTTAATGATAGATTGGAGTTGCAAAGAAAGGCTAATTGAACTTGAAGATAGAGCAACAGAAATCATTTGATCTGAAGAATGAAGAGAAAAAGAAAATGAACAGAGAGTCAGGGATCTGTGGGACCATATAGAGTGATCTAGTACATATGCCCCATGATCAAATGTAACCCTTGAAAGGTTTATCTGACCTTGCCTTACTGATGTTTGTTATTGTTACTATGCTGCCTGGTTATTGACACAAATGGTAAACACTTCACCTGCAGGTCAATGTTTGGCTTTATATTTGCATATCCAGAATATGTGTCTGCTCAGACTGTCAGTTTCCCAATACTACGTATTGGTTTCACTCGTATTGATTTTCCCGGAAATCAAACACCATGTAACGTGTTGAGAGACAGTTCTCATGGTTCTCTCGTGTTTCTGTACATTTTGTGAGAAGACTCACTGATTGCTTTCGTTTTGGGCTCTTTTTTAATGATCGTAGTATAACAAACCTCTTTGGAAGATAGAGATAGATTTTTCCTTCTATAGCAGAAGGCAGGTTTATTTACAGTCCAGTATAAATAAAGATTGTGTTCACTCCAGGACAAAGCACTGCAGGCTTTCTACCCCGTATAATAGATTCGAGTTCCCTAAGCTTCTGGGCTCTTCTGTAACTCAGCCCGCTGAGTGTGCAGGTAGCACATACCTGTCCCATCCTGCAGGCAACTGTCTACTCCCGTTCCTTATTCTATAACTGTGCTCCTCAAAGAGGAGAGATGAGCAGGTTAGGTTCAGGGCCCCGGTGGGTGGGGGAAATGAGCTGAGCAGCACAACTAGTGAGACTTACCCAGGGTTATTGCATATTGCTCTTCATTTCCATGATGATTATTCTAGGCTCCGTGCTTGGGAAAGGGAGAGAGGAGAAACAGAGAAGACACTGGCTATTGTATAGAAAAGAGGAAAGAGGAATCCTGTTTCCGAGATATGAATTCGTCTCCCTCCACAAACAGAGATGTGAACTTAAACATAGATAAAGTGAAACTTCCTGACAGTAGGAAATTAAGATCTAGTAAAGACCAGAATGGCAACTGACTAGATTTATGGATGCTGGAGGGAGATCTAGGACTGCCTGGCTGGGGCTGGGGCTGGGTGCGGGGCACCCCAGGGAGGGAGGGGAGGCAAAGGGCTGTGCCATCTCCCAGCTGAAAAAATTAGTCCCAGTGTTCACAAAAGCTTTTCCATGATACTTAGAAAATTACTGTGCTACATAAGGAAACTCAGAGATAAGATATTCTAGAGAGCAGGTGGTAAGAGGTAGAAAAAGATTTTTTTTTTCCCCCGTGGGGAGAGAGATTCAGCCAACCTAGATACTGAATCTTTTACATCCATCGTTCTTATTGGAATTTCAAGGAAATGAATGAAGGCAGATATTCTTCCTGCCCATCCTCATTCTTCATTAGGACCAAACTGCCTGCAATGTAGCAGACTTTCTTCTGCCCCTTGCCAATGGCCCTCCTAGCAAGTAATATCAAGGGACACAGCATGGAGATCAGGAGGTGCTTTTCCCGTTGACTTGATTCTGTCTCTGATGACCTGGATCTCACTGATAATCCAGATTCCATTTGAAGTTTCCTTTCACAGGATGTACATCATTATCTGACCAGCCAGAGTCCAAGCCCAGGTCAAGGCAGGTGTTGCACTCTGACTCCCTGGTTGAGGGGATAAGACCCTCACTTAATAAAGCCTGTCCAGACAACCAGGCTCCCTCTCTTGGGAATGTAAACTAAGGGATGCTGAAGAACTTTCTAGTTGGTGGGTGTTTGTTTTGAAATATCATGAAAACTGAAGGGTTAGGTCACCCTACTGATCCTTGGGGATATCAGCAGGAACATAAATTACAGTTTTTTTCAAAACTCTTCTGAGGCCCATATAATGCTGCAAGATCAAGCCCACTGCCTCTGGTTCCCCTTCCCGCCGTTCACCCCTGCTCCCTCTGTCTAGCTGCCCTAATCTCCTGCTTCTTCCTCAACCACACCAGGCACAGTCCCCTTCAGGCCCTCAGCAACCCGATTCTTTACCCCAGCCTTTTTAACGTGAAGTTAGCTGTATGTGAAGACGCTCCCAGCAGGAAGACTTATGTGGACACTCTGTCACTCCCACACACAGTCGATGACAGACAGCCTATATTGAAATCCAGCTTTGCCGGTTTCCATTTGTGTCACTTTGGACGAACTAATTAACTTCCTGAGTCTCGGTTTCTTCATCTGTACAAAGAGTACAATCAGCATCACAGGACGCTTGTGATGGTCAAATCAAATCACAGACAAAGGTGGCCCCTACATTCTGCCACGTGGTAGGTTCTGGAAACACCAGTCTGCAGGCATTCCTCTTTTATGAATCAATGTCACCTTCGCCTGTGTTTTTAAGTAGCTTTTTAAAATTGTAAAACAACACATGCACATCATTAAAACATGAAAAATACAAAAGAATATAAAGAAGGAGGAAAAACAGTCACCTACAGCCCCATCATCCAGGGCCAACCGCTGTTAACCTTGGATACTTCTCTCTGTGCTGTTTTTAAAACTCCGAAACAGCTCTTATTCCCTGTATGTTGATCCATGTTTAAGTGCAGCTCGAATCATTTAAATGTGAGTTGAGGGTCTTTGCAAGCATCTTCCAGAGAGGGTGAAAATGTGTGTTGGTGGTTTTTTATTGTTTTCAGCTCTGCAAGTTGGGAAAAGCAAAAGCCCCCTACTGAGAATAGCGTTTTACTTTTAAAAGAAATAAAAGAGAGATCGCGGTGCAGACATGGGCAACCCAGTCCCCGAGCCTCCCTTCCCATGCTCCCCCACTGGCAGCTTTCCCTTATTTCTTATCGCTGGAAAGTTCCCTGCCTGAAATTACCAACCCTGTTGCTTAGCAGTTCATCTGCTCCTGCCTGTTCCCCTCATGTCCCCAGGAACTCGGGGCCATGTGTTCCCTTGGCCCATATGGTGACAAGCATCTTCCTGCCCAACCTGCCACCAGCCCAGGCACCAGCCAGGGCCACCTGCTCAGTGTCTCCCTGACTTCCAGAGGCAAGAATTAAGAGTGGGAAAAGAATGGAGAGAGGTAAGGAAGAATGATTCCTCAGACAAGGGGACTCCAGGGCCTATCATCCACCTCTTTCCCCAGTCTTTCCTGTATCCTTTCTCCTACTTTTAATTGATCTCTGCTTGGAGGATGCTTCAGGGAGCAAAACAGCCAAAAATGGAGCGTGGAATAAAAAAGGATGTTGCCACAGGGAGAATCTAAACCACCAATTTTCACATAGCTCGCTAGCCTCCATTGAGTAGATGAGTGATGGTGAAGATGTGGTGGGGGGCAGTGAGATCCTAAGGCAGAACCCCACCTCTACTGTACAAATCCTTTATTATTTTAATGAGTTATTATATATGTGAGGCATGCTGTTCTTTATCTAGCACGTGGCTACATGAGTTACTGTGTAAGGGGCAATTGCATGGATGGTAGGAGGCCATCTTTCTGTAGTCAGGGTAGAAAAATACCTCCTTTGACTCAAGCAAAGATGCCTCTGCTGGAATTGCAAAAGCTGGTCACTGGAGGAGTTGACTTAGCTTTCCAAAGGAGCACGGAGGGCCTTCTGGGAAGGATGATCGACAGTCCTGTCCCTGCTCCCTGAAATTCAAAGCCAGGGACACCTGTTAAAAATTGAGTAGAAAGCTTTCCATCAAGGGCTGGTGGAAGGAAAGAGCAATGAAGATCCAGAAAAGAACTTGAAGGAAGAAAGGCTAATAAGAGCGCAGGGTGGCAGAGGAGGGCAGGTTTGTGTACAACGTGTAACTGCTGTCAGAAGCACTCCAGACCCAGAGCCTGGCACGGCACGTGTGTGCCCAGGGAGCGTGTGGGAGTGTAGTATAAGAAGGGCGGGAGAAGACACTGAACAGGGACTCTGGGCATGGAGTGCCCTTGGATCATCCTCCCTGGAGGGCTACCATGGAAACATGGACCAAGGAGGCATCTCATGATGAAGGACCAACGGGCAGCTGCTAGCTTTGGGAGGCCCAGTGCTTAAGCGCACTCTCCAGGGGCAGGAAGAAGTGGGACCACTGTGAACTGCTCAGAAAGCAGCAGCCTCCCCACCTGGGTATGGGTGTCAAATGGGCACTCCTTTGAGACAGTATAGGCTGGCAAAGGTTCTGGGGAGGGAGGAGCTCAAGAGAACATTTCAGATTTTCTATTTATTTGGCTTTTGGCATTTTACCAGGTTTTAACTTAAATTCATATTTGTCACACTTATTGTAAGAGAAATAAATGTTAACTATGGGAAATACACATCAAAAGAAGTAAAGAGAAGTGGCCCAAACTCTCATTGTCCAGGGATTGAATGGTGTTAATGTTTTGGTATATTTTCTTTCAGTCTGTTTTCTATACAATGGGACTGTGTATAGTATTTGCTAACCTGTCTTTTACACTTAAAAAATGATGTCAACATCATCTTTCTATATCATTTAACATTTTCCATATCTTTTAAAGTGGCTGCACCACACTCCACTGCATTGCATTGTCGCGCCATGGCCCAATGAACAAAGCACCTATTGTTAGACCCTGAGATGGTTACAAACCGTTTTTGAGCTTTAACTTTGTGTGTGATTCCGGGCAGGCTCTACAGTGGAAGCCTGTACTCATACAGACGGATGAGACATGACTCCTGCTCTTAGTGACAATTTAACCAAGGGTTTCCAATCAATATGTCAGATGCTGGATACGGAAATGTGTTTCTTCCATTCACACACATATAAGTCTACATACAACACAACAAAAGTAAACTCAAATATACACAAAGCTCCAAAGGAAGAGAACTTCCTGTCGTCAGTGATGAGCAAAGATTTCTCAGCCAAACTGTTGGGCGGGAGCAGAGACCATGATAATCCAAAGGAGATTAAGACCCAGACATAGGCCTTGGGGGTTCAGAATGGGATTTGAACATCCAACCAAGGACAGAAATTAAGTCTTCCTATTTAGGTAAGTTGAGAGGCAGGGTTACCTGCCTTCTGGCATGAAGTTAGGAGTCTCTGAGAGGATTAGAAAAACCCAGCAGGTTTGTTTGGGGAAGTTTCAGGAAAGTTTGCTGTCCTCCACTTAGGCCTTAGGTGGAAGAGAGTCACTACCAGAGACTGAAAATCTAAGCCTGCACTATTTGCACAAATTCACACCACATAAGTAATGCCTAGAAACTAACATAAATACTGGCCTAGAGCTGGTAAAACAGTGGGGTGCTAGCCTGTGTAGAGAGATGCCACCACCATATATAGAGAGGACCTGAAATTCCCTACAGAAAACAAACTTGTTGAAGAACTAACAATAAAAATTAGAAACTATAACAGCCTACAGACTATGACGAAGGGCATTAGGAGAAGCAGCAAATAGGATAATTAACATTCTGTACTCTAGAGGAAATAGACGATCTTAAATAGACTAAATTTAAGTATACTTAAAATATTAGAAACATAAAAGGAGGAATAAAAAGAGCAGGACAGAACGATACAAAAACATTTGAAAAGCAGACAAATATTGCTTCTAGAAATAAAAATTATCAGTACAATAAAAAATTATTAGATATGTAAAGTAGTACGTGAGACATGGCTAAAGAAAAAACTTATTGACCTGGATGATGCTTTGAGACTATCATCCAGAATCTTAAATGGAAAATATAAAACAGAGTTAACAGATATGTGATCAAAATACAGCTCATCAAATACCAGAAAGAATATGTAAGAGAGGTAATATTTGAAAAGACATTGGCTGAGAATTTTCCAGATTTCAAGAAACATTTAAATGTTTAAACTGAAGAATTTCAGGTTTCATGAATAATAAAAATGAATGCATATCTAGATACTTTGTAGATACATTATAGGAAATAAAAAAATAAAGAGAAAATCTTAAAAGCTTCCATGGATAAAAGTCAGATTACACAAAGGAATGATGATTCAACTAAAAGCAGACTTATTACCAGCAAACATAATGATAGAAAATGCCTTAAAGTTGCTGTAAGACCATAACTTGCACCTGAAATTCAAATCCTAAGTAAATCATCATTCAAACATGAGGGGAAATGCGTTTCTAATATAAACAAAGCCTCAAAGAATATATTACTCACAGATCCTACTTGAAAAAACAACTAAAGGATATAACTCAGTGAGATGGCAACTGCACCAGACGAAAGGAATAGAAAGCCAGAAGCAACGGTGAGAAAAATAGCAACCATGAAAGGATGAACTTTTTTGGCAAATTTAAATAAGTGGTGTCTGTAACAACAAAAAAAGTAGATTTAAAACAAGGTGAAATAAAACGTTGGATAGCAATAAGTAGGATGGAAGATGGGAGTGGGGGTGGGGTGGAGAAGTGACTTACAGTCCTGAGGGGGATGGAGATATTAGTTGGCTGTAAACATTGTTAAATTTAAGATGTTTTTTAAAGTAGTTATTTAGGGAAAATCATTAAAAGAAGAGAAATATAATGCATAACTTTTAAAAGTGGTAGAGGCTAAAAAGGAAATAAAGCAGTATCACTCCAATAGAAAGCATGATATGAGGAAATAAGGAAAAAATAGCCATGGTAATTATTATCAGGTAATTACTATTATTTGATTTATTTACTTACAAGCCAGTAAGTTAACCTGTTACTGTTTCATAGATGCTGTCAGAAGACATGAGACCCCTGGTCAGAGACAAAGGACTTTCACACACAGCCACCTCCATGAGCATCATGTGTGCACCAGTTCCTCTGTGCCCCTCAGTCCCATGGAGGGTGACACAGAGGGGCCTCGATGGATGTTGCACATGCAGCGAGTTTGTGTGGCAGCTGAGGAACGCTGCACTTGGGGAAATCCCCGTCTTGGCAGGCAATGAGCCCATTCGATGTCCCTGTCTTTTACACTTAAAAATAATGTCAGCAAGGGAGATATGTCCTTATTCAGCAAGATTTCTTGATGCCAGCACAACCCTAAGAAGTGACCCAGATAACAAGCAGTCCGAACCTCACATTCTTGGCATGCCCAGAAAGACGTGGAGAAACATGAGCAATCCACGGAGGGGTTTCTCTCCAAACAATTATCAAACACACAACAAGATGACAGAAATGAATTAAAACACATCCACAATCGCAACAAATAGAAATGGATGAAACGTGCTTTTTTTAGAGACAGAATTTCTTTCTAAGTTTGGGTCTAAATAACATGTAATTTATAAGAATCACCTAAAACAGAGCTTGCTCTTTCTGCCTTAGTGTTTGGCCATATTCTATTTCGGCAGATGTCTGGCTGCCTTCCTAATGTGAGTGAGTGAGTGAGTGAGTGAGTGAGTGAGTGTGTGTGTGTGTGTGTGTGTGTGTGTGTGTGTGTGTGTGTTGGCAGTGGGGATGGTGATATGTTAGTAGGAGGAAGCATTTAATCTCTCTCCCTTTTCCCTGCTTCCCCATCTTTTGTCAAATCCATTTGCACCTCTACAAGATAGAGACAGAAAGTTCGAAAGTAGTGGGAATGAAGGGAGGCATACTGTGAAAATACTAACCAAAGCAAAACTGGTACATTAAAATAAATAGCAGATAATATGTATTTAAGGTAAAAAAAAAAAAAAACCCACTCCACATTAATTTAGAAGGAAGTACTTCATTACCTTGTGACAAACAGAACAATCTAGCTGAGAGGAAACATAAAAAGCCAAATATCCATCTAAGGCAGCTTAAGATGGATGCCAAGTGAGACATTCAGATGGCAAATGTTATAAATTCAGAGGAGGGAGAGATGGATACGGTGGGAAGCGATCCAGAAATGGGTTCTAGATGAAGAGCACACAGTGTTAGGTAGATGCCACATGAGGGTGGCCCACAAAGTACGTAATGAATAAACTGCTGCTTGTATGAGACATCAACATATGTATCTTGGGACTTCACAAACAAAGGGAGGAAGTAAAGGTAGCACGGCCCCCAGGGACCGGGCACCACGTTCTTGGTGTTGGGTGGCTAAGGTCAGAAATCCCATCCTTTCCTCTGCTCCCCGAGTCGGTAGCAGATCCCAACTTGATCCTGGCTCCTGGGACGCGATGGTGTTGGTGTGGGACTGGGTGATAAGTTACAGGTGGTCTGGAACAATCATAGTGCTCCCCCCATGGACCACGAAGAGCGGGGCAGAAGGACACTGACGTCCAGACAAGCAAAGTGTCTCCCCTAAGGTCACGAGCATGTGACAAATCCCAGTCTCCTTGCTCTTTACAGATGTTTGGTGGGAGAGCATTGCCCAGCCTGCCCCTTTGGTCTCAGTGCGTTGGCCGTGGTCTGCTTTGGCAGATGTCTGGCTGCTTGTGTTTGAGTGAGTGAGTGTGAGTATGAGTGTGTGTGTGTGTGTGTGTGTGTGTGTGTGCATGCGTGGTGATGGTGATGTGGCAGCAGGAGGGTGCGGTTATTTTCTTTCCCCTTCCCCTCCCTCCTCACCCTTTGTCAAATCCATTCACACCTTTGCAAGACAGATGAGAAAAGAAGCTTGGGGTGTGTGCGAAGGGGCGGGCTTTAAAACCTGGTTCTTTGGACAGCCACCAGGGGTTACTGGGGCCCATGTGACAGTGACTGACAGGGAGGCTCTAGAGCATCTGTCTGGGGACACTGTGGACAGGTGTCCTGAGAATACGCCCCCGAGGGACTGAGGCAGGGCTTCACACCATCTTGTGAGCCTAAACCCTTCTCACTCACCAAAGCCATGTGCTAACGAGCTGTGGGCAGAGCACTAGGGAAAGACACATTCAAAAACAACAGCAACAAAAAATGGCAAGCCACTCCATGGGGGCTGCGGACCCCTCCCTGCATCTCATTAGCACCTGGGAGAGAGAGAGAGGAGAGGGGCTGGCAGGCATGCCTCCACCTACATGTTCTCTAAGCCAGTGCAGGCGGGCAGAGGCGGGCGGGATGGGCGGCACCCAGCTCACAGCTTACGTAAGGCCTCTCAGATGCCATGCTCGTTTAATTGTTCCCTTGTTCCCTTTTTATTAAAAGTCTCAGATTCCTAAACTTTTTCACATAGGACACGCATTTCAGTCCTGTATTTCCCAAACCAGCCAGTGCTCAAAGATCTCTTCAAACCTTGGGGATTGTGTCTGCTCCTGGCCCGTTGTGACACGATGCAAGCCATCGCTCATAAGATGCTAAGGCAATTCTGTGAAAACCAAACAGAAATTGCTTCCCCATCAGTCTCTTGAGTAAACTAACATGCTCAGGTTGCCTTTGGGTGGGCCTCCAGAAAGCTCAGTTTGGGTCTGGGGGCAGGCGTGGCACAAATCACCAAGTCTGAGTGTTTCTCCTGAGCATCCTAGGTAGAAGAGACTGTACCACTGCATCCTCCCCACCCCCTCTGCCAGCTCCTTCATCTCCTGGTGCTTTGCCTTCTTATTTCCGATCTCCCACACAGAACTGGGGATGGAGGGGTGAGTAAAGGCTTCTGTTACATGGATGCCCAGGACTCATCAGTCACGATGGCCTCCTTGAAGAAGCCTCTCCTGCCGGCTGTGCTTTCTGTCTCCCTCCATCATTTCACCCCAGACTTTCCTTCTGCCCTTTCTGGTCCTTTGCAACAAAATGAAGTCATATAAGACCTATTCGGATAGATTTCTCCCTTGTTTCTAGTAGGGGATCAGCTCCATAGTGTCAGGGCGCGAATGTGTGCTCTGGGGTCTGAAGACAAGGATTTGAATCATGGTTCTGGGACCCACCAGGTGTGGCTTTGAGAGGTCACTTAACTTCTCTAAGTCCCGATTTCCTCGGTCGTAAAATGGGGGAATAACAGAACCTGCCTCTCAGGGTTGTTGTGAGATGAACTGAAATAATGTGAGTTGTCATGGTCGGCCACATGTGGCCCATGCAGTGAGCCAGGCACAATGCTGCTCAGACTTGAACTTGCTCCAGGGTGGAACGGGCAGGCCCAGTGACAAACGGAGGGAAGAGGAGGAAGCCAGACCTGTGTGTCATTGAAGGAACACCCAGCAACTCTGTCCCTTTCCTCTGCCTCCTGCTATGCAAACGGTTAATACCACTTGCATCAGCCAGGGGACAGATGTCTTCATATGGAAAAGCCGGATCTCCCGGTAGCCGGGGACCAGGCCACGCTGGGAGGCACAATTGGATTTTTCCTTTCCATCTGACAGTTCAGGACTGCATGTTACTTTCCAAATGAAAGCAGTTCTGGAAGGTCGTTGGGAACAGTGAATTGTGATTATGCTGGCTCATTTTTAATTCTGTCTCATTACAGCTGCTGTTAAGGCTGCATTATAATAATTGCCTTAGTTCTGCTTTGGTATTTTTGGGCTCCTTTAATGTAGCTATAATCTATGTGTATATTAAAGGAAGCAGAGCCAAAGAACAGGGGCAGCGTTATTAGCCTGCAGAGCAAACGTCGGCGCAGGGTGAGACGCAGACAGGCAGGCCGAGCAGGGCCGCGGCTGCAAACCCCACGGGGCACCGCAGGTTCTGGCCCCAGGCCCGACGCAGACTCACGCTGACGCTGGGCAAGTCGAAGCTGCCTGTTTCAGCTCCCTCACCCGTTCTGGGAGCTGCAAAGTATATCTCGTGGGTGCTTCAAAGTTCTCGGGAGAAAAAGCATCGCTGGCGAGGAGCTTTGGGCGGGGGGGCAGGGGGTGACCGCAGGGGGCTGAGGGGGAGCCTGGCTGCAGGAGGGCCCCCTGGCAGTCCCCAGCAGAAGGCCCGTGTGACCTCTGGGGCAAGGACAGCAGTGGGAGAAACGGTTTGTGGATCATCCCCCAGTTCCCAGGGGACATTTCGCTCTGGTCTTCTTTCCATCACTCCCTGATCTGTTTTGTTTCGTCCTTTTCCTTCGAAGCTTGGCCTGTTCGAATCCCTGTATACACCATGTCTTAGGCAATTGATGGATGCCTTTCTGGAATTCAAGACTGTAACTGCAGGTCCAGCTAAAAACGGTTTGATTCTATTTGACGAGATACTGAGGTGCTTTTCAGAGACAACGGGCGAAGCATGCCCAGAGGAGGGAACTCTGGCCTCTAGCTGTGTCTGGAACCAAAGTCTTACCTTCTCTCCCTCCCCAAACCAAAGCATCATGACATGACCAGAACTTGAACACCAGACCCTTTCTGAAGCCCGGGGTCTATTGTCCAAGCAGGTTCGGTGTTGATGCCCCATTACCATAAGTGACCAAGTTTTAAACCTTGCCGGCCAGCACTTCCGCATACCTGTCTCCCCCGTTCCCTTAGCACCCTTGGCCTTGTCCGTTGAGAAGGGTAGATCTGAGGTACCACTAGGCCTCCCATTTTCTCAGCTGGCGACGTCTCAAGTCTCTCCTTACTCCAAACCCTGAAGCCTTGCGTTTTGGCAGCAGGATACAAGGACTTGGTTTGGTAACGAGACTTAGGGTAGCTGCAGCCTCTCTGTTTTATCCCCTCCAAGGACAGTGGCATCCATCTGGAGGGTACAGCATCCTGGACTAGGCCACTCGCATAGTGCTTACGGTGTGCCTCATCCTTGTAGGGTTCACCTGTAATATGAGTGAGTTCCTGTAATGCCCCCAACAGTCCTACCATCTCTTTTACAGAGCAAGGGCCAGAAAGGTCAGCGGTGTGCCCACATGAGCAGGAAGTGGCAGAGCCAGAGTTCAGACCCCGTCTTGGGTGGGGTCCGCCCCTGAGCCCTGCGTCTAGCTGCTCTGCCCCATCTCTTTCCAGCTCCCCCTCCTCACGCAGTGTCAGCCCTGCACACGGCTCAGTGGAAGACTGGTCAGAAGTGTGTTTTGGACCAGAGACCACCGTCCCCAGCTGCTGTGTGTGTGTGTGTGTGTGTGTGGTGTGACGGTGACCGTGCAGAGGTAAGGGGCAGGATGAATAAACGTGTCTCTCAGTTCCTCAATTCTCCCTGAGGGGCGCCTTCCCCTGTAACTGTGGGTACTGCAGAGGACGTGGGAATACGAACCCCTGAAGTCATGTCCCTACACCCCTGTACCCCACCCCCCACCTTGTGCCTGGGCCATGCAACACCCAGAGAGTCCCAGCGGGATTCCTGTTTACCCTCCTCCCGTTTTTAAAGTCTTCCGCACGAAGAGGGTTTCGAGGCCTTTTCCGGGAGCTCGTCCTCTCACTTCCTCAGGGAAGAGAGTCGAGTCCTCTTTATGCACACGTGGGATTCAGGCCGCCGCAGCCCGGAATCCGCAGAGCCCCGCAACCTCCGAGTCAACGTCCCCCTGCGGGAGCCCCTTCCACAGTCTCTGACTGGGGCCCCGGCCTTGGCTCAGCCGCGCGGGGACGTGGGTGCCTCATCTGCCACACGGCAGCCGGTTTCGTTTGCTGAAGAGTTTAACGAATTCTCATCATTCAACAGTTCTTCCTTATTTCGGATTAAAGTCCCGCTCCTGCTTAGCTTCTACCAATTAGTCCTCGTTTGACCTCCTGGAATGAACGAATTCCCTTTTGGCACGTGACAGTATCTTGAATTTCTGAAAGCAGTGAAAAGCTCCCCCCGAGTCCTCTCCTTCGCTTTCGGCATCCTCAGGTTCTCACGCTGCTGCTCCCGTTCAGATAATCCTCAGTGAGGAAAAAGTACCAGAAGGTCTCGGATTGTCTTCAGAGCACAAAATAGGCTTCCGTCCACGTTTCCTCCTTCCTTCCACCGCATTCCAGCCAAAATTTTGGGGTAACTACCAAACCATGTACTGTCCTGAGAGCCGGGAGAATAGAAAGAAATTGAGATGCATTTTCTGCCCCTGGCCGTGTAATTGTAGCATTAACAACTGCTAAGTACCAACTTTGGACAAACCGCCTCCTCCTTCCCATGGTAGTTTCTATTATAATTTTTTTTTGATGCGGTTAGTGCATTTTTACCTGTATGCAAACATTGTCCTATTTTGACTGTAGGAAGAGCTTTGGAACTGGCTGCCCCGCCCGCCCCAGGCTAACTCAATCCCATTCCTCCCTCTCTCCCACATCTCCTTCTGGGTCACCCTGCTGTCGCCGTGCCTTTCATCTCTATTCTTAGTTTTCCATCATCGGCCCATCCAGGAAGCCTCTTCATTCCACCCAGTGCTCTTTCCCACAGGAACACGACACTCTCCCCTGAAAACTGTCCTTAATTAGTTAACAAAATTCCCCTCCACGACACAGGCTGCTCTCCCCCAGAAAAACCAGTGACAGAAACGAGCACCATTTGGTCTAATTAGTTCTGATATTTCACACAACATATTTGTGAGGTTTTTTTGGAGGGAGGGGAGGAAGGCAGGGAAAAAATGCTTCTATTAAAAGAACAGCAGGGAGGCCTTGGTGATGGGAGGAGCAGAGTTTGGTTCTTCGCTGCACATGGAGCCTTTGTTAAATCGGTGCCACCTGGCCTGGGGACACTTCCTGGCCCGTCTATTCTCCTTGCTCCTCTATCTGCCTGTGTGCGACTTCCCGGGAGATGAGACCCATGTGTTTTCCTTATTCCAGTGACTCACGAGGTTCCTGAATGAGCGACCTTTTCTCCTCTGATGAGAAATCTGTGCAGGGCGAGGTAACGTGAGAGGCTGCAGCATTGGAGGCCTGGGAAACTGGGACGCGGTGTTCTCTATCCATCCTGCCCTTGGCTTACTCTGTGACCTTGGGAGGACTGGAGAACTCTCCAAGGTCTCTTCGTGGGGCCAAGGGCTGTGTATTGGGGTCGAGGAGGGAGAAAGGAGGTGAAATCATGCCTTGAGATGTTAGAATAGATACTTCTCAAGATAGGGACTACTGGCAATTACAGAGTATATACATTAGAGGCAGCGCTTGACATAGAAAATCGATCCTATATTTCTCTGTCACGTTGGCTGTCATCTGTTTGCATCTCGCCAGGTTTTAAGAGGTATGTTTCCCAGGCTAAAGAGCGGAGCATGCACTTGGGGCACCCCACAACACGGCGGCCGTCTCACGAAGCACACCAGAAGTCTGTAGCTGGGATCGGACCTCAACGCTGGGTTTCTCGCACCTTCAGGCTGATCGCTGTGACTGACCCCAAGCGGATGCTTCATAAATGAGCCCAGGAGCAGAAATGAGCGGAGCCTCGTGCTTCGTGGTGGTGCCGTGGAAAGAAACAGGGTATTTTAATAACCTGGTTGGTGTAGGGACCGGGCACGGCCCATAGGATGAACCTAAGCTTCAAGCTTGCGGGATGCTGAGTGATTCCTGTAAACTCCCCTTGCAAGGGGCTGCCCCTGTGCTCTTCTCCTGGTACCGTGACTCAGACCTGCTCTGCTCACGGACCACCCTGAACTTCAGCCCGGGTTATGTGGCTCGTGGGACACGCGTTCTGGCCCTTATTTATCTTGCTTCTGTCCCCTTGCACCCTCTGTCTCTGGTCTGGCATCACTCCCTCGTGGCCTCCCCCATACTGCTGTCTCTCCCAGCCACTCCGGGGAGGCGGACGGACTGCCCTCTCATGAGGCAGGAGGACAAGAGTGAAGTCACCTGGTGCTTAAGAGTGTGGTCCACGACGTCAGCCTGGGTGTGCATCCGGCCCTGCCGTGGGCAGCCCTCCTTCTGGCATCTTTATCTCAGGTCTCATCTGGAAAGTTGTGGTGAGAATCAGATGAGAAAACAAGCAAACACAACACCTTTATATAAAGTACTTAGCACAGTGCCCAGCCTCTGGCAAACGCTCAGTAATAAACGTTAGCTGTCACCATGTTGATGTTATTTGTGATAAGACTTTATGACTATTTTCTTCCACTCAGAGGCTTTAATAGTATTGTTTGTTTGTTTGTTTGTTTCCTTTTGAGGGACTAGAAATATGGCATTTAATCACATCCCTCCCTCCCTCCCTCCCTCTCTCGTGAGTTCGGAATCCTTTCAGAAATAGACTGGAAGTCAAACACAGATTTAAAAAAAAAAAATCAGTTTCATCATTGGTAAACCTGGGTTTGGGAAAAAAAAAAAAAACTGGACCCAAAGATCTCACTTCTAAGTACTTCCCCCAGCTCTAGACCTTGAGTGTCTCTGGGGGAGAGTTAGACGGGCCAGGGCACAGGTGCTGCAGACAGAGAGGCCCAGGTGTGGGGCAGCTTTAATGCATGTGCTCCACTGGCTGGAGAAAAGTAGCTCCTGGAGGTCTGAAGGCCGCCAGTCCCGTCATCAGTCAGGCTTCCTTCGGGTACGAGGGTCTCATTCAAGGGCAGAATAGAACGGGGCCAGAGGTTTCTTCCCAACAGCTCAGCAAGGGTGTGGACACCTAATTCCTGGGGTGAGGCAGAGAGACAGGTAGGGGGCAGGGGAGTGAGGTTCTACACCAACTGTGCCAGGTCACCAGAAACTCTTTCAAACTGTCCCTTACGGAAGCTTTCCAGAAAGTTATTTCAAAAAGTCCTATATGTCTTCCTATAACACGATCTATTTTAATATACCTTTTTATTACAAAAGTGATTATTTTATTGTATATTTTATTTTACCGACTATATGCTATATGTCACATACCATATCATAAATAATATACATTTTTATATTGCCCTACTGTGGCCTACACCTATACTAGCTGTCTATCTCTGCAACTCCTGGGAGGTAGGATAGACGTTAAATAATATATGTTATATTTTATCATAAATGTGACGATGGTTGTGAAAAATTAAACCCTGAAAGAAATATGTACTACCCCAGGTGAAAGCCCCCTGTACTCTGTAATGAATGTCTGTCACCTCACCCCCAACCGGAAGTCCAGTAAAAGTTTTATTTTTACATTTGAAACGTTTGAAAACACTTTATATCCGGGGGTGAGCTGCTCAGTCGCACCCTCTCGCTAAGGCGCTGTGGTACAGACGAGCCCCTCTCCAGGCACCCGGGGAGCTGGGCGGTGCAGCTGTCGTAGCCTGTGCCTCGTGCCAGTCCCCTGCCTGTGCTCCTCGGCCTGCTTCCTCCTGTGGCATCGGGAAGGTTCGCCTTCAGCTGGACTTCTGCACCTCCAGGGGGACCCACTCATTTCTAAATCGCAGCTGCTCCCGGGGCGTCCCCGGAGACGGGCCTTAAGCTATGACGAAGGCTCCAGGCCAGCCCTCTGCGAACATTGGGTAGAAGCTCCAAGAATCAAGTTTCCACCACCGCGTCTGACAGGCCCTCTCTGTCCCCAGCTACCCCGGCCCTGCTCATTCTGCCCTTCCCCCACTGCCCGGAGGGTCTGGAATCCTTCTGCCGCCCCACCCCAGTGCCCCTTGGGCTGGAGGTAGTCTCCCCGAGAATGGCAGCCCCTTTCTAAGGCCTCCAGTTTGTTCTCCTATTTGGGTCCCTTGTGCCCAGACTCTCTCCTCCTTCCCCATGGCAGGGGTCGGGCTCTACCCCCGACCCCTAGCTCCTGAGCCTTAGGCTGATTCCTTTGCCAGGGCTAGCTGGTTTCTGGGATTCGTTCACATCAGCCCCACTAAGCGGCCTGAATGTCAACCAGATACAAACACGGTCAATCCCCAGAATTCTTATCGAAGGGTTCTGCCTCCTCACTCAAGTCAGCTTCTGGCTCAGCTACACCGAGCTGGAGAGACTTAGGATCTGTCTCCAAGACCCCCAGGCCTGGGCCTTCCCCTCTGTCCCCACCTGGACACCGGGATGCAGGCTGCCCCCATGGTGAACGGTCCAGTTTTACTGGATCTCTACTGCCCTAATTGCCATCAGTTCCAGCTTGGGAACCTTGCCTCCTCCCCTCAGGGCCCCTCCTCCCTTATGCAATTGAGGCCATGTCATTGGTGACATATTCAACTGTCACTGCTATTTCCCATGAGACGTTAACTGCCACTCAAACATCGAGCAGCGCTGCTAGTCTGCAGCCCTATTTGGCAATTTATTTATTGTTACTAATACTCTGTCAGAGAAATATCGGTGTCCCTTTACATATGTGATTCCAACAGGCATTCTCTAGGTTGTTTCTTGTATTTGGGGGCACATTTTCTTCCTAAGGGACACAACCCTAATTTTATCTTGAAATCGAATAAGAAAATAGGATGCATGTCGTAGGAACTGGTTTCACAGACAGCAGTCCAAGGTCGCCGAGCATGGCTGTGCACGCATTCTAGGACTCGGGGGACACGAGGACGTAACGCCAGTCACCGTGTGGTTGCGGTGTCCCCGTCCCTCACTCCCAGTTTTACCTACAGAGAACTTCCTGATTGTGAAATATTTCTGCCTGTCGTTTCGGGGCTTCGTTTTCTTGGTTCACATGAGATGAATTTGTTTCATTTAACATTTCTGTGGCTCTTAACCATGGCCAGATTCTCTTCTAAGTGCTGACAAGTAACAATGTATCAAATTCTTAAACAGCCTTATAAGGTGAGTGCGGTTAGTCTCCCCATGGTACGGATGGGAAAACCGAGGCAGAGGGAGGTTAATGAAATGGATCGAGGTTACACGTGCAGTCAGCAGTGAGGCAGGGATTAAAACGCAGGCCGCCTGGTGCCGGGGTTGGCGTGTTTGGTCGCTACCCCTGGCTGCCTCCCAGACCCGGGGACCCTGCTCCTCTGCCGTGGACCGCCTGCCCGGAGACGTAGGTCCTCGGGCGAGTCTTGCCTGCCTCTCGCACCCCAGGAAGTTGCACGAGTCGGGCTGCACGCGAGCCTCTTTGCTCCTGGACGTGGGGCACTTTTTCCTCCTGGCATCCGTTCCCTTCGCCTGGAGGATGCATTGAACGGCTGAGTCGATGCTGTGTAAACGCGGCGGCTGATTTATCCTCGCAGGAACTTGCGACAAAAGCCAGCACCGCACCAGGCCACTCGGCTGCCGCATGTTGATTCCAGTTGTGGTCGAGGACCTCCATCGATCGTGCCGTTCATCTTGTCCTCGGTCCACCGCGTAGCTACTTTGTGGTTCTGGGAATTCAGGCAGGGATCTCGTCAGCACTTTCACATCTGGAGATGTTCCTGCCGCCCTCCTTCAGGCCCTGGGAACTGCTTGTCCAGTCCCCACAGTGTGTGTCCTCATTTCTCTGTTTGGTGGCACCGGGGGTCTGTGTAACATGGAACAGGAAGCCGAGAGGAGAGTTCGCCACGTCCTCACCAGCGCTGTGGTTGCTCGTGGCTGGGTTACCTTGGTGTAACCCTCAGTGACGACGGCTGTTAGTGGCTCGGGCTCCCTGGCACTTGCCAGACATGACCCTCGAGCGGCAGCAGGGCGTGGAGGGCTGGGAACGAGAACAGGGTTCCAGTACCACCTCGGCGTTCGCGCCTGGAAAACGAAGGGCTCAGATCGGGCCTCCTCTGGCCCTTCTGGCTCTGCGGCCTGAGGGTCGTAGGTGGCAGGGGTCAGAGGAGTGATAGGGAGGCCAGAAAGGCACTCCGTTCCTAGAATCACACTGCGTAGGGCTGATGGGTTTGCTAAGCCAGACGCTGCGCTCAGAGGCAAGGGGAGCGACGCAGGAGAAAGAACGGGCATTTCAGGCGGCTCCAGCATCCATTCACGGGCTCCTGGTGAAGAACACCACTCAGTGGCATTCCCGTACTTGTCTCCTCGTGTGTTCTGTTCCCTCCAATACCTGGATGGATACCTGCTCTTCAACATCAAGGTGCTTCTCAGACTCTCCTTCAACCACAAGTGTGGCTCAGAAGATGGAGGGGAAAGCCCTGATGGGTGACGGGGACAACAGGACTGTTATCGCCATCCGCTTGGGGCCCCCAGTCTAGTGGCCAGCACATAGGCATGCAACTAAAGTCCCTCGCTGGATCGGGAGTGGTGGATTAGTGCGTCCTCAGAAGGACACAGGTAGAGGAACCTCTGAGCTTTTTATTTAGGAAAATGAGTAACCGCAGAGCTGATGGGGGATTCGCCAGGCCCTTCTGAATAATCTGGGGACAGGTCGTGGACACGGGCACCCCACACCACCCACGGGTCCCTTCCCACCCCTTCCTCCCCTGCTCAGCCACTCCAGCCCCCACTCCCTTCCCCGGACCAGGTCACTGGCAGGCTCCTTGCCCATGATGCATTTTTCAGGTTTCATGTAGTGACATAACCGTCCCAATAAAATATACAAATGGCCCAACGATGGATCCTAATGAGCAGTGAGCGATTCTTCACCTCATACCATTTTTATTTTTTTATGGGAAGAAACTGGCTTTGTGCTTCTCCCGCAGCCCTCAGCCCCCGCCTGCAGGCGGACCGTGCTGGCGGGGGCACTGCCTTCACGCCTTCATCTGTGGGGCTGTCAGCTCTGCTCCGAGCAGGGCTCACTCACGGACGCAGGGCGACAGCTCGGCTTTGATTAACTGTCCCGTGCGATATTAATTTCTGACAAGAGGCTCGCTCTGTTGCTTCTGCAGGAGGCGGCAGGCGGGTGGAGGCCAAGTGCTCGGCTCCTGATTGGATTAAGTTTTTTATGTGTTTCTCCTGTTCATTTTCAGAAGGCACCGCCCTCCGCCGTGCTCCTTGCATACTTGTCTCCGGCTCAGCGTCCTCTGCCCTGTGCTCGGTCTTTCCTGTGTTTTCTCATCCAAGAAATGGAAGCCTCAGTGCTTCTCTCTCGTGGCCACGTGGCAAGATTGGAGGCGATCTCAGAGCTTTCCAGTTAAGGAGATAAAATAACCTTCATATGGATTAGGGAGACTCTCCGAACTCCAAGAGGGAGAGGGCTCAGTGATGCTAAACTCAATTACTTCCAACCCAGGCTCAACCCCTGGATCCCGGCAAGGGCTCTGGGCTGACTATTCCTCAAAATCGTTCTGTGTTTTCCTTCTGCCCCTTGGCCCAATGCTTCCTGGGCTCTTCCGATGGCTTAATTCCCTCTCCGCATTTCTGACCTGTGACCCCAGCCTGGGCCATCTGCTCTTTCTTATAAGCATTTGCAGTGGACGCTTCTAGAAGCACGTCCAAGGTGCTAGTACTTTGGGGGAGGGCAGGCTATTTGCTGAAAAGGAGTAAGTAGTCCCTTCCACAGTGAGGAACTGCCCTGTTCTTTTAGGCAGCAAGTCCCTAACTTCCTGTGTCTCCTCCCGCCTGCCTTCCTGCCAGCTGCCTTCTGCGTGCCTACGAAGTCATGGCACACAGTGGGGCTGTGATGCTACTGCCACTTGCTTCCTCTTCTTGCTGTTGCTGCTGGTTCTGCCTCCATGGCCAAAGAGGCAGCTGGTCTCCGATGAAGCACTGCAGGCAGAGCTGGGAGAATGTGTCTCTGCTTATGCATCTTCCAGACTGGATAGAGCCACCTCCGCTGTGCTCTGGATGGTTGCGTGCCCCTCTGGTGGGGCTGGATGCCACCTCTCCACCTGGCTAGCACTGGGGCAAGGGACAAGGATTGCTGCATGCCCAGCACGGAAGAAGGCATGCGTGTGTGTGTACCCAAGCATCAATCCATGCATGCACTCATTTTGGACCAATATCTACACGTTTGGCTCAAAGGCACAGGATAACTTTACCTAGCACATGAAGGGTACTCTGATATTGTGATGCTGTTTGGGGAAGATATTTGTACCTGAACCAAGAGGAAGTCCTTTGAAATGTTAAGACGTTCTGTAGAAATGTCAGGGTTGATGATGATGATGATGATGACGATCACTCCTTTGAGACTCCGTTCCTGACAGTATCATCAGACCACACCTCCACGGAGAGCCTTGAAATGGAGGAAAAGAAGCTCAGTTGCCGTTTCCAGCCAGCTTAGCCAAGGAGATGGCTCCATTTCCAGATGAATGAAGACAAGCCAGCCAGTACGGGGGGGACAGAGGCCAGGGCGGAGAGGGCCAGATGCAGCAAGGACTGCTCTGGAGTGGTGAGGTCTGGCCTGCAGAGGGGACGGACCCTGCTGAATGGGATCTGAAGGATTTTCACGTGGCAAATGATCAGTCAGCTCCCAGCTGCTCCAGAGGTCAAAAGTAGGATGCATGAAGCGCAGGATCCGAAGGCAGATGTCCTCCCAGTGTTTGATGCTCCCCACAGTCATACAAGGTGCTTCGCTCCTCCTGCTGTCAGTGATACTGGAGGATTCTTGCACTGGGAGGAAAGCTCAGTGACATGACCCATAAGGTTCTTTCCTTGGGTTCTAACCAATTATCCTCCAAAGAGGAAAGCTGAACCCAGAACCACAGACATCAGGAGGCGTTCGGATAACTTCTAGAAGGCGAGACCCCATCCCCCAAATCTTTACTGCCTCAAGGCCTCATGACCTCGTAGACCCTGGAAAACCAAAGCTGAAAGCATTGGGTGTCCCCCGGAGGCTCAATCACCTGCTCACAGCTCTTGAGGATGACAATCCAATTGGAGATTTGGGTTCCAAACAAATACAGCAATGAAGACAGTGGCTCTTTGACAGACTCTCTGAGGGTTAGAAGCGTTAAGGTGGCTTCCTCCTATCACCTAGCCCCATCCAATATCCTGACATTTCTTGCCTCTGCCACTGCACCTCTCAGTACCTCGGCCTCACTCTCTACCTACCTCACAGGGGACAGGACCAAGAAGTGGGTGAAGCTAAAAGGGGTGGGGGCGCGACTCAGCCCCTGATTTAGGAGACAAAAAGCGTGGCAGTGAAAACAAATCTATTTAGAAGCCTCCAGCAGATTTTAGACACCTTGATTAATCATAACTTGCTACACATTATTTCCCTATAAACAAACTACAATGTTACTCATATAAACAGCTTTATCTTGACAGCTGCAAAATGTCAGGATTTAATGTAGAATGAGCAGAGATACACCATATGTTACCACTCCAGGCCTGGAACACACTAATTCACAGCATATTGCCTCATACCGAAGAGGTGATTACAAAAGAGGGCTCGGTTTTTCGCCTTGCCACGACCGTGCACGCTACCTCCAAGTTCCCAGCCCCTCTCCTTGGCAGAGCTGTGATGAATGAAATGCTGCAGAGAGGAAGGCTCGGAGGGTTGCCAGCTGTGAGCAAGATGGCAGCCCATAAAGCATGGATGTGGTTGTGGTGTTGTATTTTTAAAACCTGACTCAAATAAATACAGGTGTACCACACTGGGAAACCCATGGTTCCAGGACAATAATAAAGGGGAAAAGTCAGTACACTCTCGGTATCCTGCTGAGGAGAATTGCTGCTACTTTTTTTGCCAGAATGAAAAACCTATAAAAGATACCAAACAAATAGAACCCCCTATGGGAGCAAACAAAGAAGAAACAGGTTAAATGCAAGAGGAAACAAAACTTAATGGTCATAAAAATAAAGTTTGTAAAAGGACTCTTTGCCTACGGGCAGTTTTATCCCAAAAAGTATGGGTGGGGGGGGGAAATCCCAGCAAGCGACGTTTAGCTAGAAAACCCATAGGACACGTTTTCAAAGAAAGGGCTGCTTATTATGTGTCCCTTTTGCTTTCTTTCTTTCCCCTCCTGTACTTCTCTTCTGCCCTAATATGGCTCTACACCAGGGGTCGGGACAATCAGAATCTGGCCCACTGCTTTCCTTTGTAAACACTGTCTCTTGGAGCACGGCCCGCCCCTTCCTGTCTGCATTGTCCCTCTGCTCTTGTGCTCAGCAGCAGTGTTGAGTAGACGCACCAGAGACCGTGTGGCCCTCAAGGCTGAATATATTTACTCTCCAGCCCACTGCAGAAAGAGTTTGCTGACCCGTGCTCTGAACTGTAGACGTGTTCATGTCACTCTCCAGCCTAAACACTCGAGGCATGTTATCGATTAATGTTTGACCACCCCGGAGTCAGTCCCCTTCTTTTGGCTCTAGCACCCTGATTTCCTTTGGGGGAAGTACCACCCGCCTTGCCTGGCCTTGCGGGGCTGCCAACCAAGGGGCAGGGGCCCAGCTCCGTGTCAGACTCCCGCCCTGGACCATCGCTGGCCTGCGGAGTGAGGTGCTGTCTATTTGTCCTGCTGGGAGGCAGCTCCCCAAAGCTCTGGGTTTCGGTCTCTTTCCCAGACTCCTCGTTGTGCTTCGGGGCGGCCAGCCACCTCCATCCTTCCACTACGTGGGTTTTCTTGCTTCAGCGAGAGCTGGTTCTGTTGCTTATGACCAAAGAACCTGAACCGATGCCAAGAGCCTCTCGGCGACCCCCAGCATCTGTGAGTCAGATTCAGAGCGAGGCCTGCGATACGGCTACAGATGCACCTTTCTCTCCTAGGCTCCGATGCTCCATTCTCTGGGGACGTTCCACATGTCAGCTATTCTGTTGAAATGCCTGGTTCACAGGGCTGCCTTCCCCACCACCTTGTTATGAGCTCCGTGGGAGGCAGGGAATAGTCTTATTTAACTGCATCTCCAAAGCATAGCAAAGGTGTTGAGTGGTAGGAGAATGAACCCCTGTTTTCACTATGGGCTCTGTATTCAGCTGAGTCGTCATCTTGTCCTTACACCAGTGGCTCCCCAGCCCAGCTCAGCATCGAGTCACCCTTTCTGTTCTCACTCTGGCTTTACTCCCTGGCCCCAGTTACTGGCCTCTAGTCCTGATTCACTCAAACCCTGACTTTGTGTCCTGCTCCTGGGCTGGGGCTCCAGCCTTCTTTCCCCCCAGGGCTGTTCCTCTGTCCGCAGTCTCTGAGTCCTGTCTTGCTCTTCTCAGTGCCGCTGTGGCCGACAGTTCTGCACCAGGTCCTTGTAGCTTGTGGCTGGAGCACTTCTCCTGGGCAACCAGACAGGAGAACCTCATCCCGGAAGCCCTGGAGGGAGGCACGAACCTTCCAGATGCTTCTCGTTCCCCTGGATTGCCTCTCCCGGCCTTCTTGGGTCTACACCTTAACCTGGATCCCAGTCAACTTGATTGGGCTCATCTGTTGCCGGCGGGAGGGTGGGTTTGCCTCAGTGGCGCGAGCGGCCAGGGTAGAGCGTGTGTTAAGGGCTTCTGTGGTCCTTTTGCTGGAAGGGGAGTCTTTAGTTCTTTCCCTTTGCCGAGAGGAAATCAGTCCTCTGGGGAGCACATAGCTGGCGGGTTTAGCAGGACGATTAAAGCTGCAACCCCAGTGCTCCTGGGGCGGCTCCTCTGGGCCAGGTGCTAGGGGCCACCTTAGAATCCGGAACCTTAGTGCCCAGGTCCCCCAAGGGGGGATGAGCACTGTGACACCCTGCTGGGTCCTGGGAGGGACAGAAATCACTCTCTCCGATCCGCTTCCCCCTTGCCATATGCTTTCATGGTGGGCCAGAGCTTTCTGAGTGCAAGATCCTGTCTGGATATCAGAGTCTTAAACATTAATACGAATAATTCTCTTTTGCTAATGTTCTTCTGCCAGAAGGACTTCTAAGATGTGCAAAACACCCCCACTTCCCAGCCCTGCTGCCTGGGGTCAGGAGAGGCACTTGGCTCCCCTCCTGTTGGTAAAGTCATCAAAAGAAGCAGATTGTCCCATATCCAGCTCTGCAAGTCCCAGTCTAGTGTACTAATTATGCCCAAAGAAGGCATAATCATCCAGAGAAAGGCTCTTTCTTGGCTTCTGAGCTCACTTCTGAAGGTAATTGGCAGACGCCGGTCCCTACTGCCAGGAACTCCTCCAAAAACGGTGAGGTCAAGTACGACTCTGGTGAGTGAGAAGCGAATTCGGTGTAGAGAAGGAACAGACATCGGAAGCGTCCAGGACAGGCCGGCACTGTCAAACAGCCCGTGCGACCGTTTCTGCAAACCTTTAGAACGCCCTTCTAGTTCTGAAGTTTCTGGCCCACATCTTATATCTATCTCCAAGACTGCCTTCCACACTCAGAAGGGCAGACAATCTTTGCCTGACCACAAGCCATGTACCTCACTCGGAGTCTGGTTCCGGTGCCCTTGAAAGACAGCAAAGGGCGGCTGCCCTCTCCTTTCCTCTGCCCAGGCTGCCAAGGCCTGGGGCCAGCTCACTCGCCCTGCCTTGTGAGGCTGCCATGATGAGATTAGAAAATACGGCCGATGAGTGAGATGCTGTCCCCAGTCCAGCTGCCGGTTCCCAGCTCCGAGCTCCTGGCAGAAACTGATGCATGCATTGGTTATCTTTTCTGTCGCTGGCATTTGTCTCCTGTTTTAAGGACTTGACTCTGGAGCTCAAAAGACTCCAGAGATCTGAAACAGAAGTGTCTAAAGGAGCAAAGAGCAGCGTGTAATCATTACCAAGCACGCTGGCTTGCCCTTTTTGTGGGTCCAAGGCCCAGAGATGCTGTAACACATCGTCTTAGATTTCAAGAGAGTAATTCCATCATTAACATCAGTACTTAGCTACGGAATTAACCTTGGTTTCTCTACAGTTGCAGTGCGTGTATACATGTGTGTGTGTGTGTGTGTATATGTGTGTGTGTGTGTGAGAGAGAGAGAGAGAGAGAGAGAGAGAGAGAGAGAGAGAGAGAGAGTTTCAGAGCAAAAATATCCCCAGATTCTGATTCCCTGATGGCAAGTGCTAACTGACATTCTTCCCCTCTGAGTACACACACGTAATCTCCGCCTAAACTCAGTCCCAAGGGGGAGGTGGAGAGCTAGACTCTGGGTGATCGCTGGGAGTTTTGCGTTTGCTTTAAAGGATTTTATGGATCCCACAGTCACCCTGTGGTTAGCAGTGCTGATGGAGGTGAGCAATAAACGGGCAGTCCAAAACCAATGGACAACCCCCAAATCATTACCATCTGTTTTTGAAATGTACCATTGGATCATGCTGTAGAGCTGATTTGCCTTCCTAATCAGGCTCTGCTTCGACTAATGTGAAAACTATTTTTCTTCTGCTCAAAGAAAAATAAAACCAACTCTCGATACATTGCATGTGATGCAAAGGACTTAAAATAAAACAAGAGGGGAAAAAAAAAAACCTAAAAGACAAAGAAGAAGGTGAAGGAAGAACCTCATCTTTGCCTCAGATTGATTTTTCTGGCCACAACTAGTCAAGAAATAAAAAGTATAGTTAGCTCTCAGGACCTAAGCCGGCTGTACATTTTCTGCTCAGAGGAAAAAACTCCTTTTCCATATATAGTTTTCCAGTCCCTGATTCCAGCTGGATGCAGCTTTGTGCAGAGGCTGATGGTGATGCTGGTGGCTCCCACCTGTACTTTCTGGAGCTCACTGACTCTTTTCGGCCCCCGTTCTTGGTCCTAATCAGTATTTCTTTCTTACCATTTTTAAAATTATTTTTAATACTTAATTTGTTCAAATGGGTAATAACTGTACATGGTATGAAATTCAAGATACACAACCCAGCGGCAATTACTCTCACCTCGTTGTCCTGCCCCCTTCTCTTCCGGGGTAGCCACTGTCACCTGGATGAGAGTCGGGAGATGGTCTCTTCTTGCTGCTTCTTGAGCCACCTGCTCAGTGTGTTTGTGATAGCCCTCCTCACACTCGCTCAAGCTCTGATGTTGTCGCTTGTTCACGTGGCATCTGAACCACGGCTTTTCACAAGTCTGTCTTCTTGAGCCTTCGGTGCCTGAGGAAAGTCATGCTCTTCCTGTGCTTTCAGGCACCCCCAGACACTGCCCCCCACTCCCAAGCCAGCTGCCTCTCCATCCTTTTCCCTTCCACGTTTCCCGTTTCATGTTAAAGGACTCCAAAGGCCCTGTCTGCGTTTTTGTCGCCTCTGGTCTCACGGCAATGTAGCATCTGACAATTCTGTCTCCGTCGTCCTCCTGAAGCTCTGCGAATCCTGGACTCTGACCCCTCTGATTCTTCTGCCCCGCTCCCCGAGTGTCCCTCTTCTGTCTCGCAGAGATGCCCTCTTTCCCCCATGCATGGTCCCGTCATTTCTTCTTCCTTCTCTCTCTCCATCCTCCATGCTCAGCACTATTGTTCAGTCGACTCAAATCCGTAATTCCAGACCCAACCCTTTCACTGAACTTCAGGCTTTGCTTCCAACTCTCTGCCAGGCAGATGATGCCATCTGGTCCGCTGGAATCCACACTCATCTGCTGATGCTGCCCTCTCCTCTGAGCTTAGTCTTTCTCAACATAATTCCATCCTTGTTCTCGACTCCTCCAACCATCTTCATCCCCAAGACTGGTCAATTCTCCTTTCACAGTTTCTGCTGTAGCCATCCTTTTGTTTCAATTCATAGAGCGGCCGTTTCATGGCCAAACCTTTCTGGCCCACCACCTAAGTGATGACAGTAAACTTCTCACTGATTCTCTTTCAGCTCTCTGTCTTTCTCTCCAATTTACCTGATGTATCGTCTTTAGGGTATCTCAAATAGTCCTCAATTTACCTTTTCCGATTTATCTGCTATCTTCTTTTGGTTTTATTTTGGAAGCATTATATTGTAGTCACTGAGTCAAAGGGTTCTGGACTCACTCTGCCTAAGTGTGTATCTCAAAATACCAATGGTATTGCTTTGGAGTTTTTAAAAAACACTCTAAGCTTTAATTTGCATGCTTTTCATTAAAAATGGTAATAATGCACCTCTGTTATAGATTGTTCAGTGCATTAAATGAAATAACCTATGTAAAATGTTTAGCAATTGTCTGGCACATAATAGTGCCATATAAATATTCATTCTTGTTTTCTTTCCAAATATGAGCCCTCTGCTTACGACAGACTGACCTACCCACTATGTCTTGAATAATGCCTTGTGCATTTCTTCCTCTGAATCTGTTTATGGTTCTTGGTCCATCTGAAAATCTTATCCATGTTAAAAGTTCCATCCATTCCACTCCTTCCATGAAACTTTTCCCTGATTCCCACTCCAGTAAAATTATTTTGTACCATACTGTCATGGCAGATACATGTCATTATACATTTGTCAAAACCCATAGAACTACATACATAACACAAAGAATGAACCCTGATGTAAATCATGGACTTTAGTTAATAATAATAATATATCAATATTTGGCTTATCACATGTAACAAATGTACTGTACTAATATAAGTTGTTAATAATAGGGTGAACAAGGAGGATTACTCTCTGTACTTCCAGTAACTTTTCCCATAAATTTGGAAATGCTCTAAAAAATAAATTCTATTAATTAAAAAAAAATCCTACCTGTCTACAAACCTGTAAGGTTTGTTTCGTTATCTTTAGCCAAAGATTTGTCTGGCTTGAAGATGCACAAAGGAGACCTTCCCTTACATTATGTTGTTAATTCTTCTACTTTATGTTAATGATAAAATCAAGAAACAATATAGCTATCAACAAAGAGTACAAATCAGAAAGGTCTGGGTTTACATCTTGGCTCCTCTTTCAATGCAATTGTGTCACCTCAGACAAGTTATTTATCTTCTTTGGATCTCCATATCCTCATCTGTAAAATGGGGATAATAATGTCAATCTGGTAGGTTGTTGGGAAGATTAGAGTAAGAGATGATGTACTAAAACAGCAGTTGCCATCTCATTATTATATGAGGCTAAAGCTTATTTCTTTATTGCCAAGTGATCTGCCAGAGGTACAAGCTCTTGGCGAGGTTTTATAAAAAACAAACAAAAGGTGATCACTTTCTTGACTGAAAAGTGTGATCAGAGTTGGAGAGATCAGATTATTTAGTGAGAAAAGACACAGAGAGCATTTCACCCTCAGATATTAACTACACCACGGAAGAAGCTCTGTAAATGTTAACTTAATCTGAAATACCGTAGCATGATTGTTAATCAGTGTTTGACGCAACAAAGAGTTTCACTTAGGCCTTCATCTTGCAGCTACAACACCTGGAAGACATGACCTCTTAAGGTCAGTGTGGTAGAGGGTCAGGCCTAGAAGGAGCTTATATCCCATCTGTTCACATTCCATTGGCCAGAACTCATTCACATGACCCCTGCCGACTGCAAGGGATCCTGGGAGATGGAGCCATCCTGGTGTTTTGACAGAGGACACAGAGTGATGAGCACAGAGCATGGCCTGCAGAGTCATCGTAATGAAAGTTTGTGGGTTCAGAAATAATCCTTTCAATGCCATCCAATTCTGTGCAGTAACAATGAAACTGAGTGCTTCTGTTTGGAAGGAAAATATTGATTATTTCAAGTAGTGGTTGAATTGAAAGAGTAAGGAGAGAGAGGATGATCTCCCAGTAATTGAAAGAGAGAGAGAAGACTGGTTTCTGCTGTAATAAATTATTTGAAGTAGGGCTTCAACATTTTAATGATGGTTAAGAAAGCCATCTTGTTCACTCCAGCCAATCCCAATAGAAAATGCTCTCTCAAACTATGGGTAAAAATGTCAAAAATGAAATTCATCTCTGTCCTCGAGTTATAAGTAGAGAATGGTATAATTTTGCCAAAGAACCAAGGCCTGACATCTCCGAAATGTGGCCCTGTGGAGAGATTTCTCTTGTTTACCTGCCTGCACACCACATTATATATGTAGAGTCATCTCATTCCCGGGGAGAATTTCATTAAAACAACAGGATTGACAGATAACCGGATCAATTTTCATCTCCAGCCCACATGGTCCAAAGCAAATACATAAGTCAACAAGAACACCTTGAGGAACCAAGTGGGCCGGAAGCCTTTGGTTTATTACATCTCAATTATTATTATTTGTTTGATTTCACAAAGGTGGCCTCATTTAATTTGTAATAGTTAAGGTAATAGTCTTTTGGTGCTAGATAACAATCTTGTAGCTCATTAGGTAATTCCCATAACAAATATCCATTCTCAAACATGCCTAATCACAGCCTTGCTCTGGAGGGACAGAGGATCAGAGCAAGCATCACTGTCCCCCATCCTCTGCCCACACAGGGCCCAGGGACATGGCAGGTGCTGAGGAGCCCTTCCTCTCTCCTTGTGCACCTCCCTTTTCTTCCTAATGGTTGAAAGCAAGACATTAGCTCCCCCGCTTCCTGTAAACCTTTGAGCATGCTGCTGGGCATGTTGTAAACGTTACTTGCCCCTCC
Organism: Macroglossus sobrinus; assembly: GCA_004027375.1. Classification (NCBI taxonomy): domain Eukaryota; kingdom Metazoa; phylum Chordata; class Mammalia; order Chiroptera; family Pteropodidae; genus Macroglossus; species Macroglossus sobrinus. Next base: position 247,057 of record PVKZ01002215.1, read on the forward strand.
CTCCTTCCTCATTATGTCTTAGCTTGGGATAGGGGCTCCCAAGAACAATGCCAAGTCTTCTGTGGGTCATCAAAAGAAGAAAAAAAGGAAGAGAGCCATCTCTGAGCACCTTTCCTGGGCCGAGGCTCACCTGTAAATCTGTTTCAGTGTTTCCCTTTATCCTCACGAGGAGCCTGAGAGAGGAGGTGTCATTTCCCTTGTACAGATAAAAACATTGAGGCTTACGGAGCTCAGGTTCCTTGCTTACAGCCTCACAGCTGGTAAGTGTAAAGCTGAGATTAGAGCTCATGTCCACAGAATTTCAAGTCCAGTGCTCCTTCTACTACACTTTGCTGTGTCCCCTGAGAGTGGAAGGGGAAATGGGTGGAAGCAAGAAAGACAGCCACCACACCTGTAGATCTGGATCACAGAGGAGAGAGTCATATCCTGACGACCAGCCTGCAGGAATCTGCTCAACCCGTGCACACCCCATGGGCCCTTTGGGAGTCTCTGCCCTTCTCCTGGAGTCCCATCTGCTGCCCTGCCGAGTGTAGCTGGTCGTGCCCGGTGGCCCTCAGGTGGGGTTTGTCTTGTCTGCTGTGATCCCGGGATCCAGAAAGGTGTGGATGGAGCTGTGCAGACAAGGCTGGAGGTCAGTAGCTGCCTCTTCCCCCTGGCTGCATGTCCCCTGACTCTCCATCCAGCCCCCTGTGGGCCATCCCCCGAGGAAGAGTGAGGGCAGGGCTTCTGTCCTGTGGTGAGACAGGAGGAGGGAGTGAAGGGCTCTGAAGGTGAAGGTTCCAGCTCAAGGACCCTTCTCATTCTCTGTTCTTCCCCCAGTCCTTGGCACGGTGCCCCCAGCTCTTGCTGGTGACATAGCCTTTTCCGAAGGACGTCTCACGTCAGCCACTGCCTTCTCGCTCTGTCTGTCCCTGTGCCCAGTGTGTTTTCCTCTCTGTTCTCTCTCTGTTTGTGTAGGAGAGTGGGGAGTGTGGCAGTGAGCTGGAGGAATCAGGAGGAGGTGTTGGGGGAAAAAAAGGCAGAGCTGGGCTTTTCCAGTTCTCTTGCTTTTCTTTTGAAGTCTGGCTCGCGTTCTGTGGTTTAACGTCTCAGGTTCTGTGGGGAAACCTCTGCACACTCCAACCCTGAGCCCTGCGATCCCAAGAGTTCGGTCGCTGTGCCTCGTCCAGGGAGCCTTTCCTTACACAGCAGCACGGGGCTAGCTAGCTGCTGCGGGAGAGGCAGGATGCCAGGACTCTGGCCCACGTGTTACACACTCACTGTCCTCCATCCAACTGTCCCTTCACCTGAAGGTGCAGGGGGTTTGGCGAGATGACTCCCGAAGTCCCTCCCAACCCCAGTATTCCTCGACTTTTGAACTTCCTCAAGAGCTGCATCGCAGCCCCTGCATGTACCTGCTTTAGGCCTCATGAGCCTGCAAGGCTATCAATCACCACGTTTTGCTAATTCATCTCACAGCACATGGGCCAATGGGTAACGGGTAGGTTCCTGTGGACATTTTAATCTGCGTTTCCTTTAAATTGACATTGTTCCTCAAGTGAGGCCACTCCCCATCCCGCTGTTGCTTCAGCCCTCTAATCTCTCCTGTCTCCTTGCAGCTTGGCAAAAGGGCCATCTCTCCACTTCTGCTGCATCATCCATGCATCCAAGTCACCGCACAGCCAGCTGCCGTTTACCTGCTAATCCAATCCGGCTTGATTCAATAGGCATCGAGCACCTGCCTGCGGAACGCTCTGGATTGGTCCCCGGAGTTATCACAGCGTGGACCGTGGCCCTCGACTTGAGCTGCCCACCGGCTGGTGGGGAGTGGACAGTGGCAGTGGTGGGAGGTGGTTGGGGACTCGCTTTTCTGCCATTTCTGTGGGTCGCACTCCCGCCAGCTAGGCTGGCCGTGGAGATGGATTTTCTAGAGACTGAGGAGATGAGCAGATATGACCTCCAAGACCCTTCGTCCAGAGGAGAATGGAGAAACCCGTTTGTTGTCTCGGGCTGAAGACACGAGTCATCTTCCTCTCCCACATGCCACGTTGAGGGAGGCTTCTGCGGGGGCGGAACCGTGCACTGTGGCTGGTCTGTGTGCTGAGGGAGAAGCAGCACCGGGGGGGTCCACAGGCCAGTCCCGGCCCCTCCTACAGCTGCTGCATCACCTTCGTCCGGTCCTAACCTCTTGGGCTCGGGGTCCTCCTCTGCGTGTGGAGTGATCAGAAGGGCTCATTTCTGAGTCCTCTTAGGATCTGCAGCTGTGGTTCCCTCAGCTTCACCCTTGGGAGCTCCCATCTTCACACGCAAGGGGAGAGCACTCCCGACCTCCTGGGAGATCGTTCACTGGGGGTCCTCCTGGCCGACTGTGCACCTGCTCACCTTCCCACACACCGCATCCCAAGAGCTACTGGGTCCTCAGGGGACTGAAACCCATTTTTGTATGAAGCAAAGCATCTGCCACAAAATCCCATTCCACCTTGAACATCCGATTAGCGTGCTTTTGCGATGTTCTCTTCAGGGCCGGATCCCCATTTGTTTCATTAGGGAGACAGCGCTGGGTTGCACGGGCTCCGAGTTCCCCGATGTAAAGCGCTGCCTGGCCCTTTGGAAGCATCCCTCACGAGACAGGTGACATCGATGTGCACGGGCCAACAGACACGTTCGTTGTAACCCAGACAGGGCCGCACGCGGAGAAATTACAAGAAGTTACTTTGTAGCTGTTTATCGGGCAGTTGTCTTGTTATGAATTGTCTCGGTTAGGGAAGCATGATGGGCTCATAGTACCCAGTACCTAATAGGACCGTGGAGAATGGTGTGTGTGTGCGTGTGTGCGTGTGTATGAATGCATACGTGTACATGTGCACATGTGTGTGTGCATGTGGGGGGGGGTTAGAAAGGAGTGGTTGGTTAGGGGTTCACATGCCTGGAGGAAGGGTGGGGGGAGGTTTACATGATCCCATGTTTCTAGAAAGGCTCAAGAGAAAACATCAGCTTCCCCAGCACCCCTTCTTTGGAGCTAGGCCCTCAGCATGCCAAGATGGGGGTCCCTTGTTTTCAGCCCCAGAGACTGAGCCCTCCTGTGAGGGGTTCTCGGAAGATGCATCTCCCTGGAGACTTACTTGGCAGTGTGTCACATGTGAGCACGGAAACTTGGGATGTGACAGTGCTCGCTCTTTAATTTGGCAAGGAAGACCAGGTGCTTTGAACGGCAGCTGCTGGGAGGGCAGGCGGACCCCACTTAGAGTCACCTCTGCCTCTGTGAACGTTCAGGGCCCACGGAATAGCGACAGAGACGGGGCGGGGTGACTAACGCGGGTTCAGCAGGCCATTTCACGGTCAGGCCACGGGGCTCCCGGGAAGGCGAGCCTGGCTGCGTCGTCTGAGCCAGGACGGGCTGAGCGGATGCGGCAGACGCCCCACGGGCACAGCGGGGGCCGAGCCCTGCTGAGGTCATTTCCCCAGGACTCTGCCGCTTGGGGCATGCGGCTGTGCCACCTGCTGAGCCAACATGGATAATTCTGGGCTCTCGCTGGGACGGGACTCCACCTGGACAGCTACACAGCTGGCCCAAGGCTGGGCTTTCAGAAAGCCATATGAAACGACTGACTGAGCGGGGACACAGCTGCGGGGACCTCTGCAGGCTCGCCCTGGGCCTGGTGAAGAGGTGCCCTGGGAGGAGGAGGAGTCCTGGGTGAACCTGGGGAAGGGAAGGGGTGTGATGGGGGCAGACGGGGCAGTCGAGGCAGCACACGAGACGGAGACCGAGGTGAAGAAATGTGGCAACAGGTGGAGGTAGCGGAGGGTCCGTCTTCAGAAAGTTTCTCCTGGGTTTTTTTTCACTTCGTATACACCATGGAGTGAGTGCTGGGACCAGTTCTGACTTCGGTGCTTGCAGTTGGTCATTTCATCCCCAACTAAGATGCCCCATCTGAAACTTTTGAGTCATGTAGTTCGTTTCTTAGCCTGATCTTGAGGACTGTAGCCATGCGTGCTTCGTTATCCATCCAGAGTGTAGGGGGCAGGTGACGCTCATTCTGCTCTCCCCTTCCTTTGCCTTAGTTTTTAAATGTTCTGGCCTCTTGTGCCCACAGGGGAGGAGGGGAAAAAAGCCAGTGGGGAAGCAGAAAGAGAGTAAACTGCTGTCCTTGAGTTAGATCAGGAACTTCAAGGACTGGGTCCTTTTTGGAAGAGTTCAGGGTCATTGTATATTTTTTGAATGAAACGTCCAAGGTGAACCAAGGCCTAAATCAGGACTTTAGAGGGGAGAACGTAGGAAAAAGATTGGTCATGTTTTCCCACTGGCTTGCCCTTAGCTTCCTGATAAAGTCGCTGGTGCTTCCTCCACTGTCCCCTGCTGTGGATGTGTTTCACTCGCTGGCTGCGTGTGCAAGACGCAGAGCCTCGAGACCCTATCTTGAGAAGCTGGGATTTCACAGTCTGGCTCGTGCTTCCACAGCACCTGGTGCACGAGATTTAATGTACGCTGACCCATGACACTCCTCATCTCATCCCTGATGATCAGTTGGTGTCTAATGACCTCCATGAACATCCTGATTAGGTCCAAACCAGAAGATCTGACCCCGGTGACTTCCCTTTAGCAATCTCTGCACTTTTGGCCTTAATGAGGCAGGATCCAGGTCTTAATATTTATGAACATTAGGCTAATTTTAATTAGCCATGCAAGGGACAGGAGATGCATATGTCCATCCGTCCGTCCATCCATCCATCCATCCATCCATTTATCCATCCATCCATCCATCCATCCATCCATCCATCCATCCATCCTTCCCTTCTCCTCCTCCCTTTCACTGACCATGTGGGTTAGCATTTACCCTCCTCTGGGATAGCTCTGCAGAATTCTGCTGTTGGTATCCAGCCTCGCCAGCCTCCGAGATACAAGCAAGGATCCTCACTTTAAATCATCATCATCATCATCATCATCACCATCATCATCGCCGCCACCACCACCACCACCACCACCACCACCACCATCATCCTGTTTCCCATTTGTTCCACCCCTGAGTCCAGCACCAGGCACATGGCGGCACCCTGCTGGCCCTCAACACGGTAATGACTGACGGAAACCTCCCTGTGCGGGGACGCCATGTGACTCCCTGAAGCTGACAGCCCTCTGCATCCACGGCGGAGAGCATCCTGCCCTGACACCGCCGTTTGGATGCCTCTTCTCCCTCTCTAAGGCTG
>PVKZ01002216.1:0-67962 GCA_004027375.1 Macroglossus sobrinus
TTTCTTTCTTTCTTTCTTTCTTTCTTTCTTTCTTTCTTTCTTTCTTTCTTTCTTTCTTTCTTTCTTTCTTTCTTTCTTTCTTTCTTTCTTTTTAAATTTTAAACAATACTCATTTATTATCTCTCAGTTCTGTAGGCCAAACGTTCAGTACAGTGTGGCTGGATTCAGTAAGGGTCACACTGGGATGCAGGGTCCTATTTCAAACTCACTGGTTGTTAGAAGAATTCTTCTCAGGCTTCCTGCATTGCCTCCTCCTCCATCTTCAAGCCAGCAACTGCATATTGAATGGCTATACTTTGATTTCTTCTGGCCTTTTCTTTTACTTCTCTGGCTTTTAAAGGACTCATGTGATTACATTGATCCCACTCAGAAAATACAAGATAATCTTACTACTTTGAAATCAACTTATTCATAACCTTAATTATATCTGCAAAGTCCCTTTAGTACCTAGGTTAGTGTTTGATTGAATAATTAGGGAATGAAATACATGATGACATCTTTAGAATTCTGTCTCCAACAAAATCTTAAATAATACAGGCTAAAAACATTAATGTGTAGCTAAGTAATAGTCAAACTTGTTTTAAGCAACTATAGAGAGAGGGTGAAACATTATATTTAAAAAAAAAGCGTAAAAAAACCCTGCTAACCTTGAATTTTTTGCCTTAATTCTAGTTTAAAAAAAAAAACTTGGGTGATGGACTGAAGGTAGGTTAGAAAAAGAATTTAGATCTGGAAACTTTTAACTGGTAATTCTGATGCAGGTAATTTCATCGCTGAGTCTCAGATAAAAAGTGAATAATATTAATGCATTATAGGATTCTTATGAGAATCAAGAGAGATAATTTCTGGAGAGTTCTTTTAGCATTATATTTTATTTTATTGTTAGTTTCAAGTATACAGTACATTGGTTAGACATTTATATAGTTTATGAAATGATTCCCCTATCACCCATCAGACTCTACACATAGTCATTACCTTACTGCTGATTGCATTCCCTATGCCATACTCCTCATCCACATGACCACCTATTAACTTCTAGTTTGTACTTCTTTAACCCTTCACCTCTTCCTCCCAGCCCCACAAATACCCTACCCTCTGGCACCATCAGATTGTCTTCTGTATTTGTGAGTCTGTTTTTGATTAGTTTATTCTTTTTGTTCCTTAGATTTCACATATAAGTGAAATCATATGGTATTTATTTTTCTCTGTCTGACTTATTTTGCTCAGCATAATCACCCCTAAGTCCATCCATGTCATTGCAAATGGTAGGATTTCACTTTTTTATAAGTAATATTCCATTGTATATATGAACCAGAACTTCTTTTGGTCTGTTGATGGGCATTTAGGTTGCTTCCATATCTTGGCTATTGTGAATTTTGCTTTTCTTTGGATAAATACTCAGAAGTACAATTGCTGGGTCAAAAGTAGATCCATTTTAATTTAGAGGGACTTTTGATAGCAATCTTCACTTAAGAGGCACCAAAATTGTCACCTGACAACAACAGATCTTATTCTAGGAGGGAATTCTGCTGCAAAGAAATTTGATGTTCTCTATTTTTTCTCCAAAAGGGACTTGGAGCTTTGGTTATCTTTAGTTTCTTTACTCAACTCTGACCTACAAGATTAGTGATCACTAGATAAGAACCTTAGGAGTATCCACGTGGCCAGAACTGGGTGAAGTCAGGTAGAGGCTTACTTCTTTAAACTGTTCAGATACTCTCCTTCTCCTTCTCCAGATCTGAGAACTTTCTACCTAGAGACAGCTACTCCAGGGCTCCTGGGGAGAGAGGGGACTTCCCCCCTCTCCAGTGATCACAAGTTATGTGCCCTTTGCTAACTTCCAAGGGCTATTTGGTGAAAATGGCCCCCAAAGAGATAATAAGGACTTGGTTGGGGTTCAAGCGTCAGTGCCATAGTGGCTTTCTCTGCTGCTCCTTGTGAACATGCAGAGAGATGTGATTCACAAGGTAAGAAAGGCTCCTTTGGCAAAGACCCAGCAACCCTGAAAAGAGACAATTCCCCACTACTCTTCATAATGCCCTTTTTTTCCTCTGGACTAAAAACCAAGATGCTCCACCCACCCTTTTTTTTCTTGGAAGCCAAGCCCCTTTGTAATCTACATAAGGTCCACATCCTAGGGATCTAGTGACTGTAGAAACTGGCCTCCAGCTTGCTTTCACCCACAATCCAACATAGAAACCCCGGTAAGTGGCCCAAGAGGTGGATGCAGGAGCTGCTTTTGCTTGAGGGTTGGAGAGGAGGGAGCCGGGGTGGGTGAGGATAGTACAGAGAAAGCTTAGGCTAGGCAAACATCAGCTGAGAGCAGAGCTGGGGTTGGTCTGAAGCACTCTGGGCTGCAGAGAACCCATGGGTCGGAGAAGGAGCAGACTCATGGGGAAAGCGAGCATCTCTCTTTGGAATACAATGGTGTCCCTTTCTGATGCCAGTGTCAGGCACTGGGTTGAGCTTCTTTTGTATTGTAGGACAATGGGTTTCTGTCTGCCATAATCTTGGATGTCATGGTGGTATCAGGAATACAATTTGGCTCATGATTTACTCAAAACAATCTTCTATTGAGCTACTAGAGCACTGGGTACGAATACATTTTATTTTTCAAATGTATTTTAAATCAAAAAGCCTCTGGTATTCAAAGTCAGGACTGCCAAGATTTTAGGTCACTTCCAAGGTCATCACCCAGAGAGGAAGACCTCTTTGCTGTAGCTAGTGGGAGTCAAATGATCTTGGAGAAGAGTATATGTGAATGTCTCATTACTTGAAAAATCTTGCAGGAAGGGGGATGTCTTTCTGGCTGACCTGAAGAGAGATTGTAACCCAGGGAGGCCACAGGTGGGAGCTGGGGCTTTCTCTCTAGAGTGATGCTTTTCTTCCTTTTTCCCTTTCCTGGCTAGGCTCCTCCAGGGGAGTAAGGCCACCATGGCTCAGAAGTCCCTGATCTTGTTCCCACTGCTACTCCTAGTGCTGCTGGCACTGGGGTGGGTTGAGCCTTTCCTGGTCAGGGAATCACAGGCCCAGAAGTTCATTCGGCAGCACATGGACAGCTACCCCAGCATCAACTCCAACTACTGCGACCAAATGATGAGGCTCCGGGGCATGACAAAAAGATGGTGCAAGCCAGTGAACACCTTTGTACATGAGCCCTTGGTCAATGTCCAGACCGTTTGCCTCCAGAAAAAGGTCACCTGTAAGGATGGGCAGTCTATCTGCTACAAGAGCAGCTCCAGCATGAACATCACGGACTGCCTCCTGAAAAACGGCTCCAAATACCCCAACTGTGCATACCGAACCATCCAGAAAAAGGGGTACATCATCGTGGCCTGTAATGGAAACCCATACGTGCCAGTCCACTTTGATGCTTCAGTATAGGTCTCCACCTGAGACCTTAGCAGTGAGGTGCCCCACCTCATTGTGTCACCTGCTTCTCCCCATTTCTTCCTTGCCCTGAGGGAAATAACTCAAGTTAGGGTTCCTATCCAACACAAACATGCTTCCCTGGCCTGAGGCTTGCCCCTGAGTGGTATGGGGGGTGAGAAGTGGGTTGTGAGGTGGGCCCCATATCATCCACTTCACTGCTTCTTTCAATAAAACTTAATTGCAACCACCTGGATTCCTGAAGCTGTTTCTCTCCAGGTTACTATTAGTGATTGCTTTCCTACCAGGAGTGAGAACTGTAAATCGGGTTCACTTTGGTGAGTTGTGAATGGAATCATGAAATACCTCGTCTTCTAACTCTTGGCTTTTAGAAACCTGAGATCATTCCTTTCATTGTATTCTTTGCCAAGTATAAATTTTTAAGTGTTTTAGAAGAGACGCTGTTTCATGATGTGACACCTGTCTGATCCTGGAGCTAGACCTAGACTGGAACAGAGGTTGCTTCCCTCAAATCCCTCTTAGAGACTAATCATAATCAATGTTCATTCTGATCATAATAAATGTTCATGCTAACATAAATCAGGATCCCTCACCTGTCTTCTTTAACTTACTAGTTCCTGGAATAGTCTGTTGTCCTGACCTGGTCAAGCAAGTAAAGTAATTTCTGTACCTGATAGCATTCACATACTAATGCCCATGATTATCCCTACCTTGTACCTTACATAATTCTTTCGCACCTGTCAAGTGCCATAGGGGTCTATTCTGTCTCGCAGCTGCCCAAGACATGCCTTATATGTTAGTTTCCCTTAATGAACTCTATTAATTACCAGACTGGAGTGGCCAGACTCTTTCTTTGTTTTTTCCTTGCCCTCCCCTTAGTGAGTTAGATTTTCAGTCCCAGGACCTTTTCCCAAGTCTGCATGTACTAACAGATGTGGGCTGTTTCAGATAACAGGAAACTATAGGGAACACTATCATGCTGGGTGAACTGATAGAAGGTGAAGCTCGAATTCTAATATCTCTGACATGGAAGGAAGAACAATAGGACCTCAGGAAGACCCTGCTCAGCCTCAGGGTGGAAAGGAAGAGTATATGAAATTGTGATCCTAATTTTCACTTTTCTTTGAAGAAGTTATTTCTAAATCAGAAAAATGATTGTCTCTTGCTTTGAAAGTTGGAACCTTCAATTTAGAAGCTAGAAGGGACTTTAGAGGGAAAATAAGTATATTTCAGCTTGTATACCAACTCTAATTGGAGGTACCTGCCTAGGCTGCTGTAGAAAAACTTCTAAAAAGCAATGTGGTAATAGTAGTCTCTATCAAAGGCATGAGAGAGGTGAAGGTGTATGTGCCACCCATTTGCCACCCCTAACTTAATGTAACCTCTGCCTTTTACAGAGGAACAACCTGAATCTCAGAAAGGTTAAATGACTTGCTCACAGCTGCTGCTAATTAGTAGCACACCTGGTAGTAGACCCCAGGTCTCCTTTCTCCCCCTGGAGTCTACTCAAGAAAAAAATCCCCCAGTCTCTGCTTTACGACATGTGGAGTCGTGGCTCTCTCTTTCTGAGCTCGCTGGCAAGTCTCAGAGGTTTCCAGACTAATTGGCCTGTGGATTTACTCAGTTATTGGCAACTCTTCCTTACAGCCATTCAAAAGATTAGACTCGACTTCTTTTCATCTCCTAATCATTGCATTTGACTCCCTGTTTATAGTTGCATTTGGCTCTAGAAAGGTGACAGGAAGAGAAAAGCCCTTCTTCCAGTCAGTTTGATCAGTTCTGTCATTGTCTTTACATACTGCAGTTTTAAATGCTGGAAGTATTTAAAGTAAATTCTTAGCCCTGGAGTCTTCTGTATCAAGAGGAAGGTGTTGGTATAAGTAACGTCCAGACATGTAGTTTATGAGTTTATTTGAACCAAACTGATGACAACTGACGGGAAGCAAAATCTCAACAAATTGAGAAAATGCTCTGGAGAATGTCAGTTTTGTAGTTTATTTCATATATTAGAATCAAAAAAGGAGATGTACGGAGGGTTATAAGAAATCCATTGGTGGTAGATTAAGAGGGTGGGAGGAAGCAACACAAGGAAATCTTTGAAATTGAATAAAAAAGTAAAACAGATGTATACTTTTACATTGGTGGGTACAGGAGAGTTAATAATTAACATTTACAGCACATAGAGGTGGTATTCAGGGTGAGGCAGGATAGATTGCCCAGGCATGCCCCCTTGCACTCCAGGATATGGTTCCAGAAATTTCCTTTCTTCAGACCTCCCCCTGTTTTAGCCCTAGCAAGGAAAGATAAGCCCAAACCAGTCTTTTCCAGTTTACATATCTTTGGGTAAGCCATGACCTTTGGCTAATTATATCATTATAAAGTAACCCACATTGCAGATACTGTGGCTCCCATCATGCACCAATGCCATGACAGTTCTGGAAACACCATGTAAGGAAGAAAGAGCAGGAAACTGAGCTCCCCACCTTCTGGGAGGAGACAATGAAGCTTTATCAGTACCACATTTCTGGGCTCTTATCTCCAAGAAGAACAAAAGTCCAGAATGGAGACATCCTCACATGACTCTCTCTCCCTGAGTTTTCCCACATTTTCCCCTTGAGTGTATACTTTCCCTTTAATAAACCTTGTGCTTTCCTGCTTGCTATTCATCTTGCCTCTGAATTCTTTCTCGAGGCATAAGACAAGAACGTGGTCACTGGAACTCCAATCTCTCCAGCAACAAGGGAACAAGATAACAATGAGGTGTTCTGTGGTCTTGTGTTCTGGTGCTATGGGTGTGTTATGAGAGGTCTGGAAAATGAGATTATTCTGACATTTCAAAGGCATGTCATCTTAAATGCAAAAAGACAATAGGCAGGGTCACTTAACATAAAAATTGACTTTGGTTAAGGAAGCTACAAGCCTAGGATGTGATTACCCACCATGATCTGCTTTTAATTAGGAATTTTTATATGCAGACCATCCTATGTAATTACTTTTGCTCTCTGAGTTTGTAGGACCAACCATGCTGGCCTCCCTGAGCTTTTCAGGTTTGGTATGTGGCCCCTTTTTTGTCCACAAAGGCCTGCAGGTGAGAGGGGCCATATCTCTGCATTTCTAGGATAATGGGGATCTCACTCCTTACCAGCAGTCAGGATGGAGAAGGAGAAAAGGAAACTAGATTTCTAGATATCTTTCCTCTAGCCAGAATTTTCTCAAGTTTATCTCACCCTGTTCCCAAGGCCACAGATCCTCATTTTCCCTCCTGCTAGTGCTAAGAAAACACTTTAGTGGAGCTTCTAAGAATGCTTACTTAGAGTTTTGCTATGTCTATATCTGCATATTCACCAGCTCTGGCTTCTGGCTCTTGGCACTGACTGGGTGTTAACCTAAAAATAAAAAGCAAAAATGAGAAGCAAGCATTTATTTGGGATCCAAAATAATTGCAGTTCAGAAGAACAATTCAGGCAAAACCTCAAATAGTGTTCACCCTTTACAAGAGAGGGACTCAGAGTTTATATGGGGAAAAGGGAGGAGGATAAGGTAAGTTGTATTAAAGAAGAGTTCACTGGTGCTAGATGAGGTATGGTTAGGTCTGTCCTTCATGGATTGGCTTGAGATTCAGCTAGAATTGTGTTTCATTGATTGGTTAGTGATTTGGTCATTGGCAAAGCTCAATTTCATCAGTCTTTACAAATAAGATATTATCATTCTTACTGACTTCTTGGAATGATGGGAGTTTGGTCCAGTTTGAAAGATAAAATAAAATAAGACATGCTGGGCAGTTTCTCTAGAATAGCTATTCTAGTTCTATTTTAATATGGCCCCACTCATGTTATCTTTCATACTGGTCGTGGGACAGCTGGGGGCCTCTATCTGGGGAATAATGCGATAAGTGACAACAAGGGGTCTTGGTGCAGACTTGCACAGCTAGGGAACCAGTGGGGAGGGAAAGTGCCCTGAATAGGAGGATACTGGGAAAGGAAAGACGGAGTTCTGTTCTGGAGTGGGTCAGGCATAATCAAGGAGAGGAACAGTCATCTGGAGACAAATCAGAAGCCTCTGTTCTGTAGGGAGACTATTGCTACTCCACAAATAAAGCTGTACTAACCCCTCCCAGGAGACTAACCTAGGCAGATTAATTATAAAATAGAGATACTAACATGTTAAGATGGTTATCAGTTTGAAGGTAGAAATGACCACAACCAATGAATTGGGGATTCCTGTTGGTGTTGAATTGATACCAATAACCATTGGTTGACATGAGCTTTCTAACTGTGAAACAAAAACTTGCTTCCGATCCCTACTCTTGCCTTTTTAGACCGATTCAGACCTCACAGTGCAAGTGGGAACACTAGAGGCTCTGCATATGTTTGTCCATGACAGAAAGCACTTCAATATTGCTTTTGGGAATTGATCATGATTGTGGGACAGCCCTCCATATGCATGTTTCATGATTTATGATGGAGGTCCTGCATACAAGATTCAGAATGAAAATGTACTCTCCAAAGACTAGACAGTGGCACACCTGGAAGCATCTCAACATTATTTCCCAGGAACCACTTTCTCGGGGTCAGATTGCATAGTACTTCTGCAAATGATTCAATAACTTCACATATACTTTGAGTTTTGTTTTTACTTGTAGTGAGTGTAAGTGGGAAGGTGTTTTCTTGCCTTCCTCCTTTCATGCTTATTTCTTTTCCACTCTCTTATTGTCTTAATTATAATAAATAAGGCATAATTCATCTGAATGAACAGTCTCACTGGGCATGTTTTGTCTGTGAGTGTGGTGACTGTACTTTAAAGCTCATCATGGCTATATGTCATTCTCTAGTTTCTTCTTGCTACATGTCTGGGCAGGACCTACATGATAGGTCAGTTTCCTTCCTTTTCTGCATTTCCTGAATGTGCAGCTGGGTAGATAATTGTTCAATATTTTTATTGTGGTGATTCTTTTTATGGGTGTATAGATATGTCAAACTTATCAGATTGCACTTTAAATATGTATATTTTACCATATGCTAATTATATCTCAATAAATCTGTTTTTAAAATGTGCTTCCCATACCCGCACCACTACAAAGGAAAAAATTTGTGCCCTCTTTGTGAATCTAGACCTTTCATAGTTGGCCACAGTGGAAGAGCATAACTTATAATGAATAAGAGAAAATCAAGCAAAAAAAAATTATTTAGAAGGAACTTATTAAACATCCTTCCTTGGTCACCACAGCAGTTTTGGTAAAGGCAAGGTAGCTCAATCTCTTGAAGAGGGATGGATTCATAACTACTAACTATAGGAAAAGCCCTGAGCTTCTCTACTTCCTTCCTTCTGATACAGGAAAGAAGCATGAGAACTATACAAGTTGACAAAGTATTAAACCAGGTTGTATTCAGAGCCTGCAACATGCTGCTTAGACACAGAACCTGGTTAACCAGCCATATGGCCAGACCAGGAAAAACTTACAGAACAAAGAAAGATTTTTGCAGATATTGCTCACAACTCTTTACCCATACCATTAACAGTTACCCATACCATGAAAGGAAAAGAGAAAAATAAAGTCTTTAACCTGTACCCTACACAAAATAAACCCACCATTCATTCCATTCTTTATTCCCTAGTGCCAGATCATGGGGGAACCTACAGAACAAAAGAAGATTCTTGCTGAGAGTACTATTTACTCATACTCTTAATGCTGCATATCCATACCATGAAAATAAAAATAAAAACAAAACAAAACAAAAAACAGATATAAACTCAATTTCTCAAATACTCAGGAGTCTCTTTGATTTTGAGAGGAGACCACACCCTGTCTATGGAACATTATTCCTTTTCTAATAAACTTTTGCCTCCAACTCTGGCTCACTCTTGATTTCTTTTAGGAGCCAAGAACCTTCCCACTCTTGCTGTAGGGCTTGAGTCCCCACTCAGGGGGATTTGCCCCATTCTGCATCACTTCCTGATAATTCTGTCTGGCTTCTCACTTTGACTCCTTGTCTGCCACACTAGGACCCAATGTTGTTGCTGTTCAATTCTCAGTTCAAAATATAGTGCAGAAATGGCTATGCCTACATGCCACAGAGCACTCTGGCTTTCAGCCAGCATCAGGGCACTTACTGTTTTCTGATTCTTTTAAAAAGCTATCAAGCAATGATTGCAACATCTATATTTAATGCATATCTACTGAAATACTGTTGTGGCAAGTCACTGTCCTAGGGTGAAAGACAGAAATCTGGGAGCTGGCTATAAAGCGGGCTATTTGAGAATGTGTTGTTTTAGAGGACTGAAACAACTTTCCTTGAAGTTTGTGGTCATTCAAAGGGAAAATGGAATTAACTTTATGGGATACCAGGAATTTTATTAAGCCTGTTTTGATTAATTTAATTTAATTCTTGAAACCACCCTGAGAATAAACATTAATGACTCTTCATTAAAAACTCCAGTCCTGGTGTTTGTCTCTCCCACTAAATTAGAGGCAGAAACCACGTCTTTTTACCTTTGTATGGCTGGTGATTTGCAAAGTGCCAGACAAAGTAGAGTTTAGTAAATTTTATAAATTAAAGTGAGTGGGTGTAATATCCTGTACTTAATGAGGCAACTGATTATCTGCAAAGCTGAATAGCTCACAGAGATAGTAAATGTCTTGTGGTGGGGAAAAGATGTAATTGTCACCACAACAAAAAGGTATCTTCAGACTGAAGAATGATGCAGGCAACTCCATAGAATATAACAGAATTTATTATAAGGTAATTTACTTACAGGGATGTAGAATCGGAGTGGACAGATGACCTAGCAGTTCCACACAAATGATTCTCTGTTAACAGACTCTTGTTACAGTACTTTTAAAATCGTATAACACAAGTACTAATGATTGATAAGACAAAGGGAGAAAGAATGCAATACATGTCAGGGGCCATACCTCCTGGTGGTGTTTATGGATGATTGTTAATAATTGATACTGTTACGAGTTTGATATTTACCTCAGTTGTCATTCCAGCTATTATTAACAAAAATATTTATGGCTACATTTTAAGGAACACAGATAATCATCAACCAGAAGGCTTTGGTATGCTTTACTAAGGACAGTAAAGTCAGTCAAAAGTCACAGCATGAAAACTTAAAGAAAACCAGGATGCAGAGATGGAGTTGGTTTTGTTTATATCTACATCTACCCAGTAAACTCCTGTGCTGAAATTTTTTTTAACTTTTATTTTGAAATAATTTTAAATGTACTGAGCAGTTGAAAAAATTATACAAAGATTTTCTGTATATCCTTCAACTAGAATCTCTAAACATTAACATTGTCCACATTTGCTTTATTATTCATACATTTGTGTTGTGACCGGTATAATCAGACTCAACCTGAGTGCTCTGATATTAGAGGCAGTTTATTAGCCGGCGGCTGTCCTTCCAAAGGAGCAGCCCCGAAACATAAAGGTGCAAGGGTTTTAAGCCCAAAATCTCATCTTCATTTTGTCTGAACACAGAGGTCTATTTTTCTTCTATTCACTACCTGTCAACCTAAAGGTGGGTTGTGAAAGCGGGGGTACAGAAGCAGAAAGCGTACTGTTAAAATGTTAGGTTCCCATGGTAACTGTTAGGTTCCCAGGGGTAATAGTCAAACAATAACTTTTCAAGCAAGCAGGTGTCCGGAAGCGAGACATGGCAATTAGCACGTAGGCTCTTAACCTTAACCCATTACTACATCTTTGTGACCTTTTCAGTAGTACGTCATCACACATTTATATAGAGATATGTAATTATTTTTTTCTGAATGTGTGAGATCAAGTTATGGACATATTGCCCCTTTACTCCTAAATACTTCACTAGATGTTTCCTAAAAACATGAACAGGACTTTTGAGCACGCTTCTCTTGCTCAGGCCCACTTCCATATCTGCAAGTGTGTTTTCCCTTCTAATAAAGCTTTTTTTTTCTGCTAAAAAACAAACAAACAAACAAATAAATAAAATAAAAACATGAACTTTTTTTTCACAAGGACTTAATATACTTATTAAAATCAGGAAATTTGCACTGAAACTATATTAATATCTAATCTACAGACTATATCCAACTTTCATCAATTACCTCATTAACATCCTTTATAATAAAAGAACACAATTTTTGTCTGTCTCAGGATCCCAATCAGGATCATACGAAGCATTTAGTCACATCTCCTTAATCTCTTTTAATCTACGTATCCTTTAATTTAGTCTTTGTCTTTAATTATTGTGACATTATGAACAAGTATAGGTCTATTACTTTATAAAATGTTTCTAAATTTAGATTTGTCTGATTTTTTTCCCCTCATGATTAGATTTTGGTTATGTATTTTAGCATCATTTATGTACAAAAATGATGTGCATTCTTCTCAGTGCATTATATGAGGAAGAACATGATAACTGTATTATTACTGGTGATGTCAAAACTTGATCATTTGGTTAAGATGGTGTTTATTAGGTTTCTCCACTATAATTTTTAATTTTTCCATTTTCAATTAATTTTCTTATGGATGTGCTGAATTCTTTCTGTTTGTTTGTTAATAGTAGGGGAAACTGTGAGGAGGAAGAGAAAGTATATGTGAACACTAATTTTTTGCTCAATTTTTCTATTAACCCAAAAAGGCTCCAAAAATAAACTCTAATTTTTTTTTTGTTCATTTTAAGTATACGGTGCATTGGTTAGACATTTATATAGTTTGTGAAATAATTTTCCAGATTACTCTGTCTTCACTCTGGCTCTCTATGTAGCCATTACCTTACTGCTGTCTGCCTTCCTTATGCCATGGTCCCCATCCCCGTGACCTTCTATCAACTGCTAATTTGTACTTCTTTAAACCTTCATCACTTTCTCCCAGCCCCACATCCCCCTCCCTTCTGGCTGTCATCAGATTGTCCTCTATGTTTGTGGGTCTGTTTCAATTCATTTGTTCTTTTTGTTTCTTAGATTCTATAAGTGAAATCATATGGTATTTATTTTTCTCTGACTTATTTTGTTCAGCATAATCACCTCTAGGTCCATCCATGTGGTTGCAAATGGTAGGATTTTATTTTTTTATGGCTGAGTAATATTCCATTGTGTATATATGAACCATAACTTTTTTATCCAATCATCTGTTGATGGGCCCTTAGGTTGCTTTCATATCTTGGCTATTGTGAATAGCGCTGCTGTGAACATAGGGGTTCATGGACCTTTATGAATTAGTGTTTTGGATTTCTTTGGATAAATACCTAGAAGTGCAATTATTGGATCAAAAGGTAGATCCATTTTTAATTTTTTAAGGAATGTCCACACTATTTTCCATAATGGCAGTACCAATTTGCAATTCCACCAACAGTATATGAGGTTTCACATTGCAGATGTGTTGAAATTTTTACCATTGTAATACTACATTGTCTTAAAAAAATTTATTTTCATACTCGAATTTTCTCTATCTTTATACTCTTGTTATGTGATAATGTGACCAGTATGCCACTGATGTCTTTCCCTAAGTAAAAAATAAAACTATTGACTTGGGCAAGCCCAATAGCAGAGACTATAACAGAGATGTCCCCATGCCTCCTACCTGGAATCCATTAGTTTCTTCATACACTGAACAAGCTTTTATTGTATGATCATTATAAGAAATACATTTGTTTATGTACTGCCAATACAAAAATAAATTAAACACAATCTAGTCCCCAAAATACTTTGTCTAATTGGAAAGATGTATATGAAAGCATCTTTAATACAAATGCTCTGAAAGGTTTCTAAAGATAGGTGAAGACAAGACCTAGTTCAGTCATACCTTTTTGTTTTTACCGAATGAGTATATTTCCATCTTTTTTTCTTATTATTCCCTCAAAGATCCTCTTTAGGTATTTCTTTACTAATCACATTCTCTTCCCCAGGAAACACACAATAAGGTATAAGATTTTGTCAAGTAAGGTTGAGTTTTAAGTTATATTTAAGATTTGTTTGTCCCTTAAGAATTAATTTTTGTTCCCCTTGGGAAAGTATGAACTAATTTTTGTTCCCCTTGGGAAAGTATACACCTCAAACTCCACTTCCAAGATTTTCTTGTTTATTCCTACTATATATCCTTTCAATGCAATGGTCAACCATTCCCCTTTGCCTACAGAAGTAACTTTGCATGCCTAGGCCTAACAATTAATGACAATTTGAAAGAATTTGCTTTAAAAGTATAACAATTATATTTTACACAATACCTGACCAGTTCTCAACAAAACTGTCATGACTATCAAAAACAAAGATAATTTTAGAAACTGTTATAGTTAAGAAGAGCCCAAGGACACATGATGACTAAATGTAATGTGTGGTATCCTGGATGGAACTCTGGAACCGGAAAAAGACATTAGCAAAAACTAAGGAAATCTGAATAAAGTATAGATTGTAGATGATAACAACAATAAAATAAATATATAAAACAACCAAAATACTCCCCTGTCTTACTCTGTTCTTAGTAGTGAAAAACACTCTGGCACTCCCATGCGGTGAGCCCCCTTTGGTTAAAACAGAAGCTGAAACACAGATTAGTGAAACTCCAGACAGTGAGCAGCAGCCTGCACTGAGATCTCACCTAATGTTAATTTATAAAACTGTTGTTAGTTAACAGACTTTAGGAGGGTGCTATAAGCAGCAGTCCCCAAGCTTTTTGGCACCAGGGACCAGTATTCCTATAAGAATCTAATGCTTGTTGGTCTGAAGTGGAGCTGAGGCAGTAATGCTACTAGCTCTGGGAAGTGGTTGCAAATATAGATGAACTTTTGCTTGCTTGCCCTCCACTTACCTCCTGCTGTGCGGCCCAGTTCATAACAGGCCACGGTACCAGTCTGGAACCCAAGGGTTGGGGATCCCTGCATAAAGCACAACTATGGAAGGAAAAAGAAGAGAACATTTTTGCATTTGTGGGGGAAAAAAAGGGGCCATAGATTGTTATATTGCTCAATATTTTCCTTCAAAGATTTATGTGAAAAATTTTTCTCCTTTGTGTGTGTGTGTGTGTGTGTGTGTGTGTGTGTGTGAGAGAGAGAAAGATAAATGAGGTAAAAGTTTTAGTTTTAATTCAACAATATCTGGTTTCAAATCTTAAGTCTGCCCTTTACTAGTTTTATAATTTGGGCAAGTTTCTTTCTGAATCTGTTTCTTCATGTATAAACTGTCTTGTGATTAACCATGTCTCAAATCAAGCAGCATCATTTTTTCAGAGAAGTCATCCCTGACTCCTTACATTTACTCAAATTCCTTGTTAATAGAGTCTTATAACAGAGTATACATGACGTGGCAATTCCAAATCTATATATGCCTTGGTAAAATTTTTCTACATATGCACACAGAGCAATGTACAAAGACGTTTATTGTAATATTGCTTATAAGAGTGAAAATTTGGAAATATCCTAAATATCCATTAACAGAAGATTGATAAATGAATGGTGGTTTATCAATACAAAGGAACAAATAATATATCAGTAAAAATAAAGGAACATGAAATACACATTTTAATATTGATGAGTCTTAAAAACACTGTTGAGTGAACAAATAAAAACAAGTTGCAGAATGATTTATACTATATGACAGTATTTATATAAATTTATTCTAAAATTGCAATAGAAACATTCTTTATGAATATATTATATATGATGTAAAAGTGTAAAAATAGAACTGTAAAAATAGTCAAATTTATGACTGACCAATTGGCTACATACCCAGCCAAAGTGTAAAAATAGCCAAATTTATGACTGACCAATTGGCTACAAACCTAAATTTCCATGACCCCCTCCTTGGGTTTGGTTACTTTGCTAGAGCAGTTCACAGAACTCAGGGAAACATTTATTTACATTTACCAGTTTATATAGCCATAAAGGATATGACAAAGGAGACACATGTACAGCCAGATGAAGATATACATAGAGCAAGGTCTGAGAGAGTCTGGAGTATAGGAACTTCTGTTTCTCTGAAGTTGGGGCCTATCACTTTCCCAATATGTGGATGTGTTCATCACCTGGAAGCTCTCTGAATCTCAACTTTTGGGATTTTATGGAAGCTTCCTCATGGAGGCATGATCAATGATTAACTTCATTTCAGCCCTTCTCCCCTCTTTTGAAAATGAAGGGCGAGGGGTTGTGGCTGAAATTTTAATCTTCTAATCATGGCTTGGTCTTTCTGGTGAATAGCCCCATCCAGGAGCCATCCAGGTGCCCACCCAGAGTCACCTCATTAGAACAAAAGATGCTTCTAGTATTCTTACCACTTAGGAATTTGCAAGGCTTCCAGGAACTTTGTGCCAGGAACTGGGTCAGGGGCAGAAACCAATACATTTTTTTTTTTTCTCACAGGGATCTAGTCATTATTATTTTTCTAAAAGCTCTTAAGTGAATTTAATATGAAGCCAGAATTGAGAGTTGCTAGAACATTTGCTGAATTTGTTTCTAAGCTTTGTCTATATTCGGATCATGCTATGTCTGTCAGATTATTTAAGTTGATTTAGGGATACAGCTAAATGAACTTCTGATTTAGTCAATTATCTTGACTCTCCCACAGTACATAATTGTATGTAGAAAAGAAAACCAATCTATGGTAGTTTCCATCTCAGTCTAGTCCGTTTATTTCAGACTAATACTTTCTAAGAATGTGAGCTTAAAAGATTGTTTCAGAGTTACCCTCATTCTTACTTCCTCTTTGATTGGAGACAAAAAATGACTACAACTGTTAGGGGGTGGGAAGGGAGGACTTTGGGAGGGGAGAGGAGGATTAGATATTGCTTCAAGTTTCTAAAAGATGGCATTTGTATTTTGTTTTTAATTTTTGTTGTAAGATATTTTCAGTACTTTTAAGGTGACAGAAAAAAATGAAATAGAATGTACACCCCACACTTAATTTTGCTATTTTTAAGTAATATTTCATGTTCTCTAATGTTTCTAACAGTTTAAAATTTCTGTAGCACATATTTTTTCAACCCATGAGTTCCTTTTAATATATAAAAAATAAAAATGTAATTGAATTGTTCAATAAAAGGAAGTTCAGTCTTTCACTAGGTTACACTTACTAGACTACTTCCAAAGAATCTCTGGAAATGTCCAGGTAAAGTTTATATGGTACATAAATCCATTTTGATTACCACTCAGGTCACCACATGCCATCTGAAAACCCCTTTCCCTGAGGATGCTGCTACTTTCCTTTCCACTACTCCCCTCAGAATTTACTTGAAGACTCTGAAACTATGAAATGTAAATGCAGTACAGCTTAAAGGTGAATACTGTCGAGAGCTGCTTTAAATTGGAGAACTCAAGTCCCACCAAAGAGTTCCACTAACTAGGTACCCACCTTCTCAGGTGCCAGATTGCCTTGGTCTGCTTATCTATTCCTTGAATATTCATCACCCTTGGAACCCAGGCTCCTGAAACCTGAAATGTAGTATTCTATTCTTTGTTCCTAAGACATAACATAAATGTATGGCATAAAGGAAGGTAGGCCCAATTGTCACATCTATTAAAGGAATAGTCTGCTTTGGAAAGAACCATTCTGTAGCATGGGTAATTGACATTCTTATAACTTCTTCAATATGTGACCTTTCCAATGTGCATTGTCTTTAGCTGCTACTCAAAGATTAACCACTCTACAAAGCAGTTTGACTTACGTTGGCCTTCTAACTCTAGAGGTTAGTGGCCGGTAACTCTAGGAGTTGACAAAGAAACTGAAACTCCCTCTGTGAAAGCAACCTATGAAGAGGAACAGAATATGCCACCCCAAAATATGCCTCTTTGCCATAAGGATTATTTTGAGTTGATTATTTTCAGGATTTGCAGATATAGGAGAAGTTCTAAAAACAGTGGACTTCATCCTTTTATAAGGGAAATTTATATTATAAAGGGAGCCTATACCAGGAAGAAGGCTATTACCAGAGATCACTTTTTCATCTGAGAGACTTATCTATGGGGGGCAACTTTTGTTTACCATACATTTACTCTTCTCACCTACCTGTGAATTGCCTTCATCCCCTTTGAAGCCTAAGACTTTTACTCTATTCCTTAGCTCAGGATAGTATATAAGGTTCAATCCTCTAGCCACTTTTTTGAGTCTCATACCTTTGTGGGGTTCTCTTATGTACATATATAATCAAAATATTTTTCTCCTATTAATCTGTCTTTTTATTACAGTGGGGTTCTCAACCAAGAACCTAGAAGAATAGAGGAAAACTTATTTTTCCTACCCTGCACCTAAGGCCAAGATAATTCTCCTTGGAATACTGGCAAAAGTAGCTAGATCTCTCTAGTCTAGCAATGGTGTGAAAGGGATCTCAAACACTCATACACTCATTAGAATACAGCAGAAAGTGGTTTTATTGCTGTGAACACAGAGCAACAAAGCTTGGAAGAAGTTCCAGTATTAAACATATGGAAGTCTGAACCCTTCTTTGTCCTCTTCCCTATTGTCTTTCTTTGAAACACATAGAGCTCTAAAGCAGAAAAGAATCTCTTTGTTCCAACTATGGTCTGGGGGTATCCTTGGCACTCTAATTCTTCAAATACCCTCCTTTCTTCTATGGGAACCAGGGAAATCAACAAAAGAAAAGAACAGGCAGAAGAGCTCATGAGAGAACCTGTACCAAGTGAGAGGAAAATGATGGAAACTTTAAATAATCTTATCTAAGTGTACAGGAACCAACTTATAGGGAGGGTCACCCTGTTGAGGGGGGTCACAGGCAATAATGAAGAACTTGAATAGGTTAGCATCTTTGTAGCGGCAGGCAGGATATGACCCTCCAGTGAGATGGCAGTTGTTCACATTCACAGGCTTTGCACTCTGGTGGCAATTGTTCTGACCATTCTTGCAGATGATGTTAGGTGACTGACAGGCAGTAGTCACGTTCTGGAAGGAGTCATGCAGAAAAGTGTTTTGAGGCTTACAGAGCTGAGTATAATTATTGACACCAAGCATTGCAATGTTGCATTGGAGAGGGTATTGCTGTATATGCTGAATTTCAAACCAGCGAGCCTTGGTGAGATTCTTAGGCAAAGCATAGAGTGGACACATTGGCCCCCATAGTCCCAACAGCAATAGGAGAAGAGATAAATGTTCCAGGAGATAGAGCACCATCTTTTCTGTGTAGGAAGAGAGAAAATAATGGTAGTAATAGAAGCAATAAGAGAAAAATTATTATCTATACCTGTTTAGATTTTTTTTTATTGTGCCTTTTAAAATTTCATGGCTCTTTTTTTCTATCTTTTTTCTCACTTAAGTCTCACAATTCTGTGATGAACCTGAAGCCCAGTGAGGAGGAATATGCGGTAAGAATAATTAATGTGAGGAGGAGGCAAGAGAATTAAAAATGTTAATCAAGCCACAATCAGTGACTGCAATATGCTGGTCAGCCCTGCAGCCAGGCCAGGAGGACACCTTCAGAAAGAAGGAAGATTTCTACTGGGATTGCTAATAACACATTCCCCATACCTGTGAAGGGAAAACAGGAACCAGGAGTCATTCCCTATGACTGAAACCATGGGGAACCTATGGATTAAAGGATGGGAGCTGCCAGCAGTTCTTTCACTCTACATATTCTTACCTTTTCTGGCTATATGTTCTTCTCTTCCTCACTGTATGTCCAGGGTCCCTCTCAGTGCCTTTATTCTGTCTCTCTCACTGTCTCTCTCACTCTGCTTCTGAGAGGAGACCACCCTCTGTCTGTGGAGGGTTACCCTTTTTCTAATAAACTTTCCTTTTGACTCCAACTTTGGTGTGTGTGTTGAATTCTTTCCACACTCTCTGCCAAAGGAGTCTCTTCTTCTCTTGGTGCAGGGCTTGATCTCCCCACTACTCGGGGAAATTTGCCCTGTCCTGCATCAAGAAGACTTTTCCTGTGATTGGCAGATTCCAATCCTGTTTTTATTCTGTACTTGTGTGTTTGATGGCTCCCATGTCAGAAACCTTTGTTTCTTCCCTCTTACCTTCTGAAATATCTATTCTTCATCGATTTTACCTAGACCTCCCAGCCATCTTCACTGCTCTAGTCTCCCCAGCCCTGAGGCATCTCTTACCAGGTCTTCACACTGGTGCTCCGCTGAGAACAGAAGCAGTAGTTAGTTATAGGCCGAGACTTTTGTGGGCTGTTACTCTTCTAGGCAAGCCAGAGCTACTTGCTTGTTGCAAAGAAAGAGTTCTGAGACCTTAAGAAAGAAAAACATAGGGCTTGCAAGATGATCTTCTTGTACACAGCGTGAATAAGATCCTTAGACCTCAAACTTGCTGTTTAAAATAGTATCAATAGCACTGTAGAAACAGGAAGAGTAAGCTTACAAAATAGTGTAACTCAAAACTCACAGTTCTGAGGAACTGCTTACTTCCCGATATGGGTTGGACACTTTCTTCTGTGCTGGCTGTAAAATTACTGTTTGGCTATTGCCCACGGGAACATGAGCTCTAACAATAAGCTTTCTGCTTCTGTACCCCCCGCTTGCACAACCGACCTGTGGGTTGACAATAAAAAGAAGAAAAGTAGACTTTTGTGTTCAAACAGAATGAAGAATAGGGGTTTAGGGCTTAAAAACCCTGTACCTCTACATTTCGGGGCTGCTTAATTTGGGATCTGCGTACCTCTGGCAGACCCAGCTGGCTGAATAAAGAGTGTGTTTCCTATAATTCACTGATTTCTGGTGGTCCGTGTGTCTATTGGGGCTGGCGGCTACAACAGCTGAAAGCAGGGTATATCTTCTACATGCTTGCGGCGTGCACCCAAGGCCTGGGGCACCCAGGGTATTGTCCGTGGCTCCACCTGAGACGGGAACCCAGGTCCTTCTGCGTGTACAGCTGACATACTAACCACTACACTATGGAGCCACTCTCATTCTTATACTGTTTTAAATCACCATATTTTAATCCTTTAATAAAAACAACTTTTAAAGAGTTTTAAAATGATTTATGTGTGTGTCAGGGCCAAGCTCATTGTGTCAGCTATGCCAAGTGTCACCGGTACTGCTGATTAAGAAGGGAAAGTTTAATGGTGAGATGCCCAGTTGGAAGAATGCACAAGAGGCAGACATGAGAATGAAACAGCAGGCACCAACTTTATTGTGCAGAGCACACTTCTGTTGGGAAGTGCAGCTCTATTGGGGGGAGTACAGTATTGCGCGCACTTATTCTACTTCTCTTTCTTGTGTTCTCCTTCTGCTCTTCAGGGGCCTGCATGCCTCCACACATAGCAGAGTACAATAATGGCCTTCAGCCACACATGCGTGATACAATAAGCTGAATTATGTTTACATATTTTAGGTGCAAGTGCCCGACTACACTAATGCTAAATCCGGGGTCCTATCCCTAGCCACGGGCCTGGGTCACAGCCAGACCTCGGACCAGCCAGACCTTGGGCCAGTCAGGCCTTGAATCCACATGTGTGAAAACTGATATAGGAGACCAGAATAGACCACCCTAAAATATGAACATTTGACCCCAAAATATGTTACTACATTTTGAAGCAGCATTTATCAAGTGAGAAAAACAATTGGCATTATCCGTATATAAATTGATTACTGATGAACAACTGGTTTA
Source organism: Macroglossus sobrinus (assembly GCA_004027375.1). Classification (NCBI taxonomy): domain Eukaryota; kingdom Metazoa; phylum Chordata; class Mammalia; order Chiroptera; family Pteropodidae; genus Macroglossus; species Macroglossus sobrinus. The sequence continues at coordinate 20,924 of PVKZ01002216.1, forward strand.
ACACTAACCTCTTATGAGTTTGATGGGTATAGATCATCATCTCCCAAGTGCACTGAAAAATTGCAAAGTTGAGGAGATGCCCTTGGAACATGATGACCAAGCAAGGCTCATTGGCTACTCATTGAGGCCTGGGTTCTAGGAAGGTGAGCAGTCACCTAATTGAACATGTTGACACTGTGGCCTTTTCTCTAATTGTTTCAAGGCTGGAGTCATTCAACAATGCAGGGTTCTGACGAACACAAGGTACTGCACTTTAATGTTTGCTATTTCTCCTCTCCATACCTGCCCTAGGCAAAATTATATGAAGTGAACATTTCTCTTACTGTGGATCTCTCTCCCACACTTAGCAAACAGAATTCTAGTGGACTCTACTTACTTGTGTTTTCAACATTTCTTTCTCCAACTAACTTCCTTTGTTTCACATACACAAAAAATTTAAATCTTAAGCCCTATTCTTAAGAAGCATTGCATTTTAAAGTCTTCTAACCTCACCCTATTTCTCTGCTAAGTAAAAATGATTATTATCAGATAAACTCAATTGTGCTAATATCTTCTATCAAACATATTACTTTTCAGGAAACTTAATGCCCTAACCCATCTAAAATGCATTAGCCTTCTCAGAGACATTCTTAACAAATGAGTCCAGTAAGGACCTCTGTCATTTTTTGGCTAATGAAGAAGGTCCTTTATAATCCTGGGAATAGCTTTCATACAGATGACAGCCTATAGTATTTTTATATTAGAAATCTCTATCTTCTGGAGCCAGGGAGAGGAGATGATTGATGGGCACGTGTAATGTTGATTTTATCAATGTCAAAACTAAAGTACAAAGCCAAAGGATAGGAAAGGAAGAAAAGCAATGTTGAATGAGTAGTCTGAGCCATAACCATGCTACAAATTTTATATCCAAACACCTCTGCCCACACCACCCAATCTAGGTAGAACTCAGCATGTCAACACAATCAATGCCTAGGTCACAACTATTCCCCAGCTTAGCACATAAACATTTACACTCTCATCGTACACATAAACATATTACACATGTATAACACACACCTTAAACCTACACACAGCACAAATCACATCCAAGCATAATCTGTATTACCCACACCTCTAACACTTATACCAATCACACAACACATAATCTGCACATATAACATTATAAATGACACACAGTGGAGTGATGTAATTTATTTAGGGAACTGAAGATCATTTAGCTTGGGTAGGTATAAGGAGTCAATATCAGGAAAGTTCCCGGGATAGTTAAAAAGAGATGCCATACAAGCTGAATTTTAGAAAAAAAAAAAAGATGTAAATCAGGTAAATGAGGACATAAGGGTATTCCAGGCAGAGAACAAACAAAGGCAAATTTATGATATCAAGAATCCATGTAATACATAACTGTAAGTAGTTGGAAAACATTGGCACATAAATGCAAAGTTGGGAGCAGCAAAGGCTATTGATGTAGGCAGGGGCCACCACTGGGGAAGCACCGAACACTCTACTAAAACATGGGGGTAGGGGTAGACTTTCTAGCTGCTGATACCTTCTAACAATCGAATGTCCTCTATGCTATCAACAAACCCACTCATACCACAATGGAATTCAATGTAGCCGTAGCTCCTGTGCTCTTTATAGCTCTTTTTGTTATTTGCCAGGTCACACCTGAGTATTTTGAAGGGATATGGGGCCCATATATATACATTTCTGTAGCGATCTCTCCAGTTCCTGATGCATATACGCTCAATTTGGTGCCATAAGGTATAGATGAAGATGTGATAGTTCTTGTCTTTTGGAGCTTCTCTTTCCCTCATGAGATTATTGCATCTATAGTCACTGAATTCCCAGCTTGTACTCAGGTGGTGCTGTTTCATGAATTCCCTCCAGGAAAGGTTCTGGCTGTCTGCAAGGAGCCCACATAGGGGTAACAGCAAGACCAAGAGAGGGCCTAGGACCTTTAGCGAAGATGACATCTCAGTCACCAGAGCCACTTGTAGATCTACTGGGAGGAAAGAGGAAAGCATTATTGCAACACTACCCTAAGAGCTGAGCTCCACCTTAGAACTCCTTTCCCTGCTAATATAGACATGTAGGCCCAATATTACTGTTTGGTTCCCAGACTAGATTAGTCTCATTGGACAATAAAACTTATAAATACTGAAAATGTGCTAGAGTCTGTGTAAGACAAGCACAAAATTGAAAGAAATAGATGAAGTTTATTTTGAGAATTCCAAACATCTCCTGTCTAACCTCTCTCTACCCAAACCGAGGCACTAATCACCCTTTAGCTTAGCTCTGTTTTACAGTCCAGATTGGTTCTCAAAAGGGTATGCGTTCAAAAGAGAACAGTATTTTAAGCTTTATGTCTATGAAGTAGAAAGAGTTGTTACCCTTTAAGGGAATGTAGAAGATAAGTAAAGACTTGAGAGATAATTTCCAAGTTAGAAGGCTTTGGTTCCCTGAAATTCTAGGCTGCAATTAAACAACCGACTCTGCAGATGGTGCTTATTTAATCTTGACTTCCTTATAACACTTCCCCGAAGCCTATGTAAAATATGTTATTACTTCTGACTACCCACTTCCCTTTTCAGAGGTCATTTCCCTAATTACCATCATGATAAATAATCTTGATTTGTCCTTAAGAATATTATCATAAAAGGAACTTCAGTTTTGAAATATTGTTCTAATCAATTAAGTATCAAGACTGAAACTACCCTCACAGGTACTACACTGGTCAAAATCAGGGCCTAGAGTTGTTTGAAAAGGTCTCACCTTTAAACCAGCTCTGTTCTCAGCTACCATGCGGAGGTCCCTATAGAACCTCTAACCTTGTAACAGAGTGAAATGCTATCTCTCCCTACTTGACACAGGCTAATAGCTCCTATTTAACTAGAGGAACTCTGCTTGAGGCTTGAGTATTTTGCTTGAACATCAGCCTTTGTCAGAAGGCCCTTCCCCTGAGGAGGTTGGAAGTGTGTACAAAATAGTGACTTTATAAAAGATTTACAGGAGCCTCAGGGCTCAGATCAGCAGAGGTCAACAAAGAGATTCAGGGATTTTGCAGTCTTCCTAGGTGCCCAGCTGTCTAGAGCTTTCACTTGCCTCTTGCCCCACTTCTCCTCCCTTCCCTGGACATAAAGGATGTTGGACTTTGGGGTGCTCTTAAGATAAATTTGAGAAACTATTGAGAGCTCTCATCTTCTCAGTTGGCACCTTCTCAATCAATAAATCTTTCCTTACTTCAAACTCTGATCTACTGAATAATGGCATTTAGAAGCATAGAGCACATAGACCTTGAATCAGTAGCAACTTGATTCTCAGGTCTCTCAGCACTGATGTCTCAAATAGGCCTGTTATAATAATAGCTCCTTCACAGACCTGTGAGAATTATTATATAATGAGATTTGTGAGAGGGCACTTCTGAGGATGTCAGGCACAGAACAAGGGAAAGGCACTTTCTCTTTTGTGGCCCCCTGTCCCTGGCTCAAATTGGCCTAATCAGGATTAGAAGACTAGGATTCAAGCTGCTTCAATGTATTAAGCTTAGAAAGGTTGGGGGAGGAAGGAGGGATGTATCAGTGAGATTAATGCTGAGTTGAATTCAGGTCTTTGCTTCTTATAAGTTGGATCACTTTCCATTCTTAAATCTACCTTATAGAAATGCAATCATGCCCCTTCCAGTGTTTCTGGGCCTTTTGCCACAAGCATCTTTAGCACCAATCCTTCTAACTCTAACTCATTTTATTCAGATCCAATACTCACGCCACTTGTAATAGTAGGGATCAGTACGTCGATCTAAAAAGTAGATGTTCTGTATCCTTCCTCTTTTTGCAGCACCAAGAAGTCTTGCAGCAGTGAATAAAAGAATAGGTGTGGGAGGTACAGAACTCCCACATGGTGGTGAGGGAGAGGGGACAGCCTTAGTATGTGAACCTGTTTCTTTATCTTCTCATCTAGAACAGTTGGGTTCACTCTGAGAATAGCCTGAAGCCAAGGTGTCAGACATCAAAGATTGACTTCTGGGTACAAAGAAATCATCAGGCCCTGGGGACAGATGTTAGAGAACAAAATTCAAACAAGTAAGTTTGAAGATCTAAGTGGCTTTATTAAGCAATTCATGAATATGGTACTATCCCATCTAGCAACTAGAAGGGTGCTCAGAGGAGCTGAACAAAAAGGAAGGTTTTTATAGGCAGAAAGAGGGTGGGACTAAGAAGTTAGAAGAGTGGATTATTTCAAGCAAAGACACCTTCTCTTAGGGAAAGGCAGGGGATCCAGACTGATTGGTTTAAAATTCCACTTCTAGGAGAAGCTAAAAATTTTTTTTATGATTTTTCATACTTGGCGATTTTTTTGACTTTCAGGTGGTATGAAAGCCATATGCAATCAATAGAAACTGGCTGGGCTAAACTTTGGTGTTCAGTAGTGTTAAAAAAAGAAACAACAGTACAAAATGGAGTCACTTTTGGTAACCATATTAGCTTGATCGTTGTAATTATTTCACAATGCATATATATATTAAATAAGGTTGTACATCTTAAATACAAACAATATATATCTGCTGTAATTCAAGTATTTTCAGTTTAATCCTTTCATACACATTTGCACACACACATTCACAAACACACCTTTCTTCTTTAGCTGCTAGTGTCTTCATACATCTCTGTTCCCAATTGGTTTCTAAATATTCAAAGGGAGAAGGGAGGAACGTGAGAATTGCCTTTGAGAGAAATCATTCCCTTTAGAGTAAATGAGACAGTTTCTGTGATGTGGTCATCCATCTAATAGGCTTTAGACTTGGCCCAGTTTATGAAGATATTAAGGAATATGCATGTTTATAAACTAAAGAATTAAAAGAAAACAGAAGAAAATAAATAATTCCCCATGCAAGAACCATAGCAGAGTCTTCATAGATACCTGCAGTTTGAGTTCTTTATTATAAGGAAAACATGAACAATCTTTCATTCAGGAAGAGTGAGAGAGTCTTAATGATCCAGTACATTGTTAATACTCTGGCTTCCTACAGTGATTCGAAAGTTTGGGAAGAGTAAAAGAGAATTCCTTGTATCATTTCTTGATCTTATTCGATCTAAACACAATATGCTTGCCAAATTATACAGATAGAGCTCCCATTTTGCCAATATATATTTTCAAGTTTTTAATGCTTCCCCCAACAGCTGACCTTCAGAAATACCAAAAAGCAGATCCCTTTAAAACACTCCTTGTGATAAAATAGAAAAAAACCTTGAATTAATAGCCAATTAAAGTGGATTTTTGTCTCAGCTTCTCCACTAACTTCTTGGTCTTCAGCAAATCCCTTAACTTTGGGCTCTTGTGTATAACAACATCAGTATCACAAGGGTGCTGTAGTAGTAAAATGAAATAACTGAGATGAAAGAATTTTGAAATGTTTGAAATGCTATATATAAGCTGACCAGTATTATAAAAGGAAGCAGAAGAATTTACAGAAAAGTTTATTACAGAAAAAGAAATGGGTTATGTAGAGAAAAAAAAAATAAGCAGAGGAGACAGCCTGCTCAAATGCATTACTCATTGCTATTCAAGCAGTAAGATAAAGGCCAATCATGGGACCATAACCCTTGCAGGGGGGCATCTATCTGGCAAAGTGCACAGGCAGCGCTGGATTACCTTCACAGGCAATGACAACATGTCTAGTACCAGTCATGGCCTGATATCTGCACTTGGGGGCCTTGGAACCTGCTATCAGCCTGCAGTCTGTGGCATTCACTACACTCTCATGGCAGTTCATCTCACCAGTCCTGCACTGGATATTGGTGGTGCTGCAGATATTAATAATTTTCCAGATGTCTTCATGGATGAAGGTGTTGAAGTACTTGCAATAACGTGAAGTCATCTTCCGTCTTTGCATCAACAAGTTGCAGTAGCTTTCATTGCGGTTGGTCACCTTAGAGTCCACATGTTGCCGCAGGAATCGTTGGTACATGCGTTGATCCTGGCCATAGGAGGGCTGTAGCAGCCCCAGCTCCAGGAGGGTCAGCAACAAGAGCAGAAGCAATGAAAGGGTCCTCTGGAGAGCCATCACTACCTTGGAAGTGCCTAGAGAGAAACAAAGGGGCAGGAAAAAGAAAGGTAACAATTGGGCACCAGAGAGAGATGTTGAGAATGGCAAGCTAATACTTCCTCAACTATAGCATCCTCGTTTCTCCTTGTTATATGTACCATCTCCCTACTCTTCTCTGCTCACAAATGCTCTCGACACTGCTTCCCCAAGAGTGAACAGTTTTAAAACACAATCTTCTCTGAAAGCAAAAGCCTTTCTCTTATAGAGAGAAGTTGCTGTAGCCAGTACAATGACTCAGGGTAGAGACTGACTGGATGGCTGTCAGGGTACATTTGGCCTGGATGTTCAGGGTGTGAAAAGGGAGAAAAGGAAGATCTAAATGAAACTGGAAATGTCTGTCTCTTGAGGGAATTCCCTAGTCATATGCTCTTTAGATTGTTTGGCTCCCTGAAGGCTCTGATTCCTAAGGGTTTTTGATAGACTCAAGATATCTCGAAGAAAATGTATAAACTGATTTTTATTCCTGACATCTGGGAATTGAGGAATGTGCATAAAAAGGTATAGAGTAACATTTAGGTTTAGCCTTTCTGCTCAATGTGTCTTTTTATTTTTTTTAATTAAAATTTTTTTCAGGTAATAAAATGTTCTAAAATTGAAAAAAACTTTTTTTCTTCAATTATGGTTGACATATAATATTATATCAGTTTCAGGTATACAAAATAGTGATTAGACATTTAGGTACCTTATGAAACGATCACTCCAATAACTCTAGTACCCATCTGGCACCATACACAGTTATTATAATATTATTGAGTATATTCCCTATGCTGTAATTTGACAGCCCTGTGACTATTTTTATAACTGGCAATTTGTATTTCTTTTTTTCTTTTAATTTTAAGATATTTTATTTTTAAAACAGTTCACAACTCTAAGCTCCTGGCCCATTCAATTTGTATTTCTTAATTCATTCACATTTTTCACACACGTGGATATTCTTCTAATTGGATTAAAATCAGGCCCTTTTGGAAATCTTGTTAATACTATTTAAAAAAGGTAAAAAACAGATTATCTAGCCACAGTGCTTTCAAGAGAGTAAATATTTGTTGAATGAACTAAGAAATAAAATGAGCGAGCTATGAACAAATAAAACGAAGTGGGTATAGAGAATGAAAGTGTTTTCCAGGCTTGTGGAACTGACTAATAAGAAAAGCTAAGAAACATTTCAAATATAAATCTAAACAGCACAATCACCACAAAAGAGGACTTGGATGGCGTCCTTCTTGCTGTTTCTATGCACAACCTAAAAATCTAGGCCCTGATGATACATTCCATTCTCATGCATATATTCTTTTTAAAAATTTATTTATTTTAATTAGTTCCAAGTATACAGTACATTGGTTAGACATCTATATAGTTTGTAAAATGATCCCCCCAATTGCTCCCTCACTCCTTCCCCTGACCCACTTAGCTAATGTATTAATGCTAACTGCGTTCCCTATGCCATACTCCCCTTTCCCATGACCATGTATCAATTACTAATTTGTACTTCTTTAACCTTTCACGTCATTCTCTCAGACCCCAACCCCCTCCTCTCTATCCGTCACCAAATTGTCCACTATATATGTGAGTTTGTTTTTGATTAGTTTGTTCTTTTTAGTCCTTAGATTCTGCATATAGGTGAAATCATATAGTGTTTACCTTTCTGTCTGATTTAAATACCTTCTAGGTCCATCAAACCAATATCTTTTTCCATCCCTTTCCTTTTAGTCTGTGTGTGTCTTTTAATTTGAAGTCTTTTGTATTTTTACTTCTTAAAGAAGTCCCTCCAACATTTCCTGTAATACTGGCTTTGTGGCGATAAATTCCTTTAGCTTATTTTTTTTTTTTTCTGGGAAGCTCTTTATCTGTCCTTCAACTCTAAATGATAGCTTTGCTGGATAAAGTATATTGGGTCTTCATCCTGTCAAATATTTTTTGCTAAGCTCTTCTGTCCTGCATAGTTTCTTTTGAGAAATCAGCTGCCAGTCTTATGGGTGTTCCCTTATAAGTAATTATCTGCTTTTCTATTGCTGCCTTTAATATTCTTTCTTTGTATTTAAACTTTGGCATTTTAATTATGATGAGTCTTGGTTTGGGCCTCTTTGAATCCCTGATTTTTGGAATTCTTTGAGTTTCCTGGGGTTTTATGTCCATTTCCTTCACCAGGTTAGGTAAGTTTTCCATCATTATTTCTTCAAATAGCTCTTTAACATTTTGTTTTCCTTCAGGTACCCCTATGACATGGATATTTTTACCTTTAATAGTGTCCCCTGTGCTCCTTAAGTATTGGTATCTTATCTCTTGCCATTCTGATTGTGTGTCCTTGGTTTTCCCATCCTCTATACAGGGCATTTGATCCTCTTCTTTATTCATTTTGTTTATTCCATTTAATATACTTCTCATCTCAGATAATGTGTTCTTCATTTTTGACTGGTTCCCTTTTATAATTTCCATTTTTATGTTTTTTATCACTTTGTTGATGTTCTCACTATATTAATCTACACTTCCTAAAAGTTCACTGTGCATTTTTATAACCAGTATTTTGAACTCTGCATCTGTTAGATTGCTTGACTCCATTATTTCTGGATCTCTGTTCTGTTCTCTCATATGGTTTTTGCTTCTTTGTTTTCCCTTTTTGGCTGCCTTTCTGTGTCTATTTATATGTGCTAAGCAAAACTCCTAAGTCTCCCAGTCTTATTAATGTGGATTTGTGTAGTAGGTATCCAGTGGCACAATCCTGAGAGGGGTTCAGCTGCAGGCCAAACTTAGCCCAAGCTTCTACTCCTCTAGGGCCACCTGTTAAGATTCAGCAAGCAATTCACAGATGCTGTGCTTATAGGTCCCTCAAAAGGCCACAGCAGAAACCGAGGCCAGCTGTCTCCAGTGTGAGTCTAGTCCAGTGTGCTGCTCGGCAAGGAGCACCTGTCTTGCTGAGGATACACCTGGATGTGGCTTGGGTGGGGGCCCTGAGTTGGGGGAGGCTGGGTTTCAGAGAATCCTCTGGGAAGAGCGACCTCTGTTATCCATTTTGATGATGACAAGGCTAGGCACTGATTCTGGCACGTTGGTATGGGGAGGGCTCAACAGGGAACAATGGATACCACCAGTACTTCTGTACAGAGCAAGTCTCACCTCAGCCCTCACTCCAACAATGTCGCTCTGTAAATTGCTGGTGCCCACTGCGTGCAGCAGAATTGGCACTGGTGCTGAGAGCAAGCAGGTCCATCACCGTGAAAATCCACTCGTAGATGTGGCCCCTTTAAGAGTCTTCTACCACTACCACAGCCTCTGTCTCACGCAGCCGCTGGAGACCTGGCAGCCCCATGTCCTTGTCCTGTCCTACCTTCTGCCATTGCAGGGTGCTTTTTTGGATTTCTCCCTAATTGTATGGCTTGTTCATCTAGATCTCGGGCAATTTTTCCTTGCTGCTGCTTCTTGTTTCTGTCACAACTTGGATTTGGTTGCCAGAGAGATGAAGAGAGCCTCTATTATCTATGCCATTTTTTTCCCCTCTCTGACATGCATCTATTCTTGATGCTCCTTTGTCTTGTCAATATCTGATGGTGGTTGTTTTCTCTAGTTGCAGAATCATTTTGTTGGCACTTTTGGCAGTGGAAAATAAACATATGTTTTACAGAGTTAAAAAATAAACAAATAGAAACCTCCTGAGCCACAACAAAGAAAGCATTGCTATGTAGTTTCAGAGCATTGATTTTGTTGGCTGAGTAAAAAAATGATCCCAGACCTATCTGACTCTAAAATCTGCGCTCTTTCCACATCCTCAACTATCTTCTTATTTCACTCTTCAAATTTCCAGCATATTAAAGACCTTTGTTTTCAGAGTTGCTTCTTTCTAGCAATAGTTTAAGTGGGGTAGAACATGGTGGGAATCACTCACCAACACTAACTAGCTGGATGCTGCCATCTGGCTGTCATTCCTGGAATTGGCATGAACTCATGAACTGAATCTACTTGACCCTGGCAAAGAGGCAGGGCTGACTCACTAGCGTAAAGAAAAATTGGCTCTAATTCAATAGGAAGTGAACAATCCAGAATAAAAAAGATAATTTTTTTGAGAGTCAGACAGGTGCATTTCTACATGTGCAATCCAAAGGCTGGCCCCAGCTGATCTCCTAGTTTGGTGTATATGGGTACCACTGTTCTTTATTTTCAAAGATTTTGCTTCATAATGGTAGATCACACACCAAGTGACTGACACAGCTGATGAGAGACCTGCATACAAGTATCAAACATAACTTCATTCTTTTGAATGCTACTTCCTATATTCACAGACTTTTGCTTGTGCACAGAAAGACAGAAAGCTCCATGTTACATTCCAGTGTCAGTGGTTGTAGGTATGAGATATGAAATTAGGAAGAGAGAGAAGGGAATGAGTTGTGAGAAGAATAGCAGTGAGAAATGATACTTTAATTACTCCTCACCTCAAGACAAATGAATACAAATTCCGAAGGTACAATTAGCATTTGGGAAATAGCCTCATCACAACAAAGTACTTTGAGCTGTTTTCCCCAAACCTAATCTTTCATGGTTAATCTTGCACCTCTAATTTTGTACGATGCTACTTTTTCTCATCCTGCAGCTTTGTGTCCAAGAACATGGTTTAGAAAGACAACTGGCTACAGAGAGAAGACCTAAACTATTAATGTGAGAGCAAATCCATGGCCTCAGCCGCACTAACCAACTGATGTAATAAGACATGGAAAAATATTTGCAAAATAGAATTCCAATACAGACATCAGTGAGTGTATTTCAAGGCTCTAGCTATAATAGAATATAAAATGATCCCCCAATCATCCCAACAAATACTTTTTGGTCAGACCTTGCTCCAAAGGCTTTCTCCATTGTACCACACTGAGGCTCAGTAAGAACTTCTTTTGATACTGTGATCTCAAAGACCTATATCTGCCTATAGGTCTATATAATAATACCTATATAATAATACCTTTTAGAGATATTATAAAGAACAAATGAAAAAGTCAAGGTTACATCCTATTGCAATGCCTAGCACATGGTAAACACTCAGTAAATGTTGGCAATTATCATTTTTACGATTTCCATTTTTCTTGGTTTCCTTGGCTTCCTTCAAGCTGGATAAAATAATGAATAACTATACTAAGTTTTATGTATTATTGACCCTTTCCTTCCATTTTGTAGATACCTGTATTCCCTCCAAATTAAAAGTTTTTTTTTTAAGCTGAACTATCTTAGCTACTAGAATTTATGCTGTGTTCCTAGAGAAAAATTTGCTCTCCACATTGCATGGAATTGTCTTCCTTCCATGTCACCATTCTTTGAAGGACTAGACATTCTGAGGTTTTTCTTCTCTTTTCCTTGCAAAGTCAACAAAGTACAGCTGACCAGGACTTTAATTCCATTCCTCAAATGATTTGCTTGAGATAAAGATGGATGTGCCTGTCACTTGACATTTCATTCTAAACAGCTTTTGGTTGTGAGAGAACAAGAGACCCAGAGCAAAAAGTACTAAGATCAGCTACCCAGCTGCTGCCTTTTTCATCAGGTCAGGAAGCACCCTCATCCCATTGCCATGTGATTTCCTAGTGAAGTCATTTTCCCTGACACCAGAGCAAGGTATGCAATGATAGTATCTAAGCAGATGCTGGGAGAAGCCATGAGTTTTCACAGCTATGGCATACTCAATGGCCCATGCCTTTGACCTTCCCCATCATGACCTTGAGTGGGGCAATAAACTCTATGGAAGTCACCTTGCCTCAAATCAAAGAGTTGGTACTGGTTGGATAACTTGAGAAAAGGGTCCAAATATTCTACCAAACAACAACAACAACAACAAGAACAACAACAATAAACAAACCTTTCTTACTTCCTAAAGGCTTTTGAGATTTTACAGTAAGGCAAATTTTCTAGTAAGAGAGGTCTGGAAAACTCTTCTCCCAACTTTCTTAGGAAATGACAGTGATTTCAGATTTGAAATAGATTAACTCAAGGTGGAGAGATTCGTGTGCTGAGTGTCTACCAGTTAACCTACTTCTCCATCCCTTCCTCTATAAATTTATTCAGTGAGGCCAGGCTCTTCCAGGTGGCACCTGGACACTGATCTATAACTTAAGTATTGAGGAATCATGGCTTTTGGCCATTTTAGAGCAATGTAGGCAGCAAGAGAGGCCACTATTGGGAATACTGTGACAACTATCATCATCTATTCAAAGACAGCAAAACCAATGCTTTATAAATGTAACTTATTCTTTTGTTATTTAGACACTACTTTATTACTTTCTGTAAGTATATCTGTAATTTATTAACAACTATTTTCCAGGCACCTGTTGATAGAAACTAGGTAACAGGAAGTTGATTAGTATAACAGTGAATTGATTAGTATATTTTACAAAAAAGTGTCTGTTTACCTAAGATTGTGTTTACTTGAAAACAAATCTAGTTGAAGAAGAATAAGGGATAAGCTTGCACTCTTTGTATGAATTCCCTAAGACCTCACAGTAGCCAGATATCAGTTGATAAAGTAGAAGATTAAAGAGAAAATAGTGTAATCAATTTTTTTGGTCTTCAAATGAAATAACCATGAGGATATCCTGGGAGCATTCCATTTAACACATCAATATTACCTCCTGCTTAAGACAAGAGGTGGTTACCAGGAATGAATTTTGGTATTCATGCAGGATTTTGTGTGTGTGTGTGTGTGTGTGTGTGTGTGTGTGAGAGAGAGAGAGAGAGAGAGAGAGAGAGAGAGAGAGAGAGAGAGAGAGAGAGAGGAGGTTTAATTAATCTGTTGGTATTTAGTCCCAAACTCTTCTCAAGGTTGAACATTTGTTGTAAAAGTAATACTGGCTTATTTGACAGCAAAAACAATTTGCTCCTCCCCAAAATTCTGCGTAGCAGCCATGAGCCCTAAATTTTTTCAAGCTCTCTATAAGATGAATTTAACATCCCTTCAAGAAAGGTAAAGTCCACCTCCCTAGTGACTGAGAAGGGACTGATACGGGAAAAGTCATTTTTATTCCATCCATTCTTTTCACTGAGAATTGAGTCCACTGAGTAGAGAAAATGGGGAAAAAATCAACAGGCCAAGAATTGCTGAGATGACTTTGATGCTTACTAATTTCGGAGACATTTTTATTTATTAAACATATTGTAAAACAGAAAACAAAAGATCCTGGCAGCTCATTTTCTGTGCCCTTAGCAATGAATGTCACCATCACTCTTCTAGAGTATGCAGGGGGAAATGCAAGGAAAAGAGTGCAAAGCTTCTCTGGGCCAGTGGCCTGCTAGTTATGGACGGTAGAAGGACTCATCAAAGTGGACAGGCAAGCCATTTTCACAGGCAACAACAATGTCTCTGGACCCTGATGTGGCTTTGTAATAGCAGGGAGGCCGGGGGGATCCTCCTGTATGCTTGCAAATGGTGACCTGGAAGGGAGACTTGCTTTTTCTTAATGCTCCATTATAAGGTGTTCCATTCTTATCTTCACAGACAGCCTTGATCTTGTTTTTGGGGCCATGAATAAAGGTGTTGCGATCTTTGCAGGGTGTAGTCAGGCCTCGTTTCACCATCATGCTTTCACAGTATTCCTTATCCCGGCCACTTGGTTTGGCATCATAGTGCTGGGTCAGGAAGTGTTTGTACCTGTGGTTATTTTGAGCCAGGGTGGGCAAGGTTAGACCCAGACCCATCATGAAGACCAATAATAGGGGTCCTAGGCCCATCGCAATCTCTTCCAACAAAGGCTCCTTCCAAGGGCAAAAGGAAGTGTGGTAGGGCAAGTTAGGCAAAAAGGACAGGGATTTTTCTCTTTGACAAGGCATCATGAGCCAGCTATCTTCAATTACCTAATTATATATATATATATATTTTTTCTCTTCCTCATTAATCTCAAATTCCTTGTCAATCCATTCCTTTAGAAAGTCAACCTAAATTTCCTGAACATGACTTCTATCCCCAAACGTTTTTTCCTATCCTTTCAGGATCACTGAGTACTTACCTTTCTATCAGTCACAGCATTACAAAATCCATTCACACTCTTTAATTCATTTATCAATTAATTTAATAACAAACATTATATAAGCCCCTACTGGGTACAATAAGGCACTGTGTTAGGTCCTGGAAGACCATTAAGACATACGAGATGCCTCCCTTAGAAAGATGCAGCATCTGTGGGGAAGGGATGGGAACTTCAGATCACTGAGATGAGACAGTAAGATAGTGAGAGCTATGAGAAAGAGGAACTTTTAGGGAACTCTGAGCCCAGGGAAGTGTCAATCAGAGGACTGTTAAAGACAGGATTCTAGGTACTCAAGTCAATAAGTCAGCTAGCTGTGAGAAGAGAGTAATTGAGAGTTTTACCCTGAGGTGAAGTGAGACAGACCTAATTTCCCAAGACATAGGTGGTTCATGGCCAAAGGTAGAAATTATATATATATATATATATATATATATATATATATATATATATATATATATATACCAAATAGTTCCATGTACTTTAGGAAGTGGGTCTTTTACAGAGGACTGGAGGAAGAGGAATTCAAGCTTATTCTTAGAAACTTCTTGCAATGGGAACAATGTAGATTATTCTCAGATAATATTTTCTATTTCCCCTGCAAATGTACAAAGACCATTACATGACAGGCAAATGATGTGACCATGTGGTAAATCCCTGCCCCTAAACTCCTTAGACCTTTCCATTAAATCAAAGGCTTTACACTTTGCTATCATAATTTCTTAATATCTCCCTCAAAAGAAGAAGAAAAAACAGAAGAGGACTGTTGCCATCATCTCTCAAGCACTATCAGTCTCAGACTGTAGAACTCACACATCCCAAGGGTGGTATGTCACAGACACTTAAACACACTCATAATGTCAATATGGTGCTTCTTCCTGGAACATGGTTTTTAACTCAATGATAGATAATTAACAATAGAATTAAACAAATATAGATTATAACAAAATAGAAAATAAATCTCTTATGAACTTTTATGATTTTATTTCTTAAGAAATTTGAAGATTTGAGAATTGAAAAATATTTGGTGTTTGCAGCAGGTAGTTTCTGACTATGCTTTTAGTTCTTTAAAGGTAATTTTGAAGAATATTCAGAGCCTGTAAAAATCACCATAATCTGACCCCAAATTATATCAAATATATGTGAATGTCCCACAGCCAATAATAAAAATAAGTTTTCATTATAAATTTGAAACTGATTTTTATAATTTTGTTTTTCAAATCGTCTACAAGTAACTCATTTACTTTATGATTGGCTATGATTTCTTGGCAATCATCATACATACTGAGAAATTTTTACAATGAAAGGAAAATCTGACCCAAATTATTCTTAAATGTAATATAATTCATACAAATCCTAAATTTAAAAACAGATGGTACTTTCATAGACATTATTAACTTTTATTTTGTGCTTTTCTTGTACGTCAATAAATAGTATTTTCATGTCAAATTTTTTATAGCCCTTAAAGATGCCACAGGTCCTAGCACTAAGCCTGTAGGGTTACTAAACAGCTCTGCAACTCTAGAAAGGGAAGGGAATCCAAGGTTCTGATGGTTACATGAGAAGGTCTGTGACAGAATAAGCAAAGTGAGCTCTTCTTCTCATCAGCATTTGACACTGAGCCATTTTTTCTGTTTCATGATAACTATAGGCAAATTTGGCACACTGCTGAAGAATACCAAATTACACATGAAGAAAAGTTTGGGTCATTCCACAATACTGAAATAAATAACAGCTTAAAAAGTTTCCATTAAACATAGAGTATAATTTGTAATAGAACCAAGTGAAAACGTGGTCTTAGGAGTTTAGCAAGAAAGTGGTACATGATTGCAGAGGGGAGAGCCACCACTAAAAGAATAACCAGTATTCATACATGGCCACTGCTTCAGCAGAGCTGCAGGCCTGCCACGCTCCCCATTTGCCAAGCTTTTTACATTTACATTGTGCTTTTTAGTCTTCTGAATGTGTTTTTTCGTTCCAGTTTTCGGAAAGACCTCATCAGAATCTTATTGATTTGGATTCAATTAGGTCTCTTGTTCTATAGTGGATAAATATTGCCTTCTAACATCAAAGGTAATTGTTGAAACAGTCAGGCTTCCAAGATAGAACAGGACCCTAGAGGTCAATACCTCTCTGCCTCAGAATCTCATAGTTCAAAATCAAGCAGTAGAACCAGAGTTGGTAGCACCCAAAAGAGTCATTAGGTGGCAGTGGTGGATAGATATGCTGCCAATGTCTTCTGTGCTGTGGTAGAAACACTGGGTCCTTGTAGGAGATACCAATGCCATACGGGTTGTGGGGATATTGTTGTTCACAGAAGGGAGTCTGGGCTGGCAGGCTTGTCTAGAGTCTGTTCAAACACTTCATGCTTTAGATATGAAGACTGAGGCCACCCCACTAGATATGTGTCAAAGCAAAAGTCACAAAGCTCTAGATCTGCCCACAAGGATATAGCAAAATAAAAATATACCTTTTGTTAGTTTTCATGGGTTCCATTTCCAAGCTTTTATTTATGTCCTCTTGGACTAACAATTATCTGTTTACTTGTAAGCGTTTCTTACTGGTGTACAAGCTACAGAAGGACAGAGCCCATATTATACACCTTGAATCACAGTGCTTGCCTCATAGTAGACCCTCAATAATTTTTTTTTTTAATGATTGACTTCATTTTCCTTTCCAGGCCTAAATTTGTTCATCTGTAAAATGAGGGAGTTCCTAACACTAAAGCCTAAAAATTCCATGGTTCTCATTAAGCATAAGAGAATGTTTTCTAGTTTCTTTAGCAAAAGTAGAGTGACCATGGAGTTACAGAGGCAAGTTTGTATAAGTGTAGACAGTGACACAAAGCACCAGGTGGAAGAAATAGATGATAGGATGACCTGTGGCCCAGTCTTGCTGAGATGCATAATTTCTTAAGGTTCAGTGTGCAAGCTAAGTCTATAGATCACCTTGAGTCAAGGCACTGGACTGACACTACACAGGGGCTTCACATCTTACAAAGCCACTTGCTGGTTGGAGGATGAAGGCCTCACATCCCAGTCTGGAGAGGTAAAGGAGAATTTTTTTCTAATTTGCATAATCTGCACATTCATTCTGTAACAGATCAGCTAAATTTTGCTCATGCTTTTTGTAATCTCAACTCCCTAAAACATCGAGAAACCAAATCCCAGCCAGTATGTACAGTGACTATCAGTATCTAACATCTGCTCACCCACTCACAACATCCTTACTCATATATCAATTCTTAATTTCCCAAAAGAGGTAAAATGGTATTGGAAGAAAAAAAGTACAAAATAATTACTTGTGGTAAGAAGTGTATCTGCCTAGACCAAGGGTGCACAGCCTCACACTTAGTGGTCAAACTCATTCACACATATCTTGCCATACTCAAGCACAGAACTGTCAGTTTTTATCAGTGGAATTTGTCCCAACTGTTCTTTAGACTAACTTTATCTTCTGCCTCAAACCAATCCCTTAGTCTTCACGAGAATTAATATTCTCGTGTCTCCACTGGCCATCTTTTATATTCAAGAGATCTGTCCAGTTTTACACACCAGGGAGTTAGCTTGACAGTCTATGATGATAAACTGTGGTTATAATTTCTATAACTGTAGCTTCACACTTTTATATATACTAGGATGATATCCCCGAAAGTTAAAGCGTAACACCCAATGCATATTCCTCCCTTTATCTCCTTTCCTTCTTTCTTCCCTTTGACTTGCCAGTGTACCTGTGAAGACTCATAGGAAACTGGTTCAATTCGAGATAAACGTACCTAGATGTTGATTCCTTATAAGTTGACAGTAGTTGGAAACTTAACAAAACTTGGTAGGGCCCTTTTTTTTTTTGCCTTGAGGGCTATTTATTCCTGTCACTGTGCAGTTAGCATTGGAGAGAAGCCTATGGGATGGGTCAGGACAGAGTAGGTAGTTTTAGTATCTAGTAAAAATTCAGTTTTTCCTTCCCGCCATGTCAAGGGTGACTTAAGGCTCCACTGTTGTGATCATGGTGGATTTCGCTATGACTAGAGCTTGCAAGCACTTGGGCCTCCATCATTGGAGGAGAGAGCAGCCTCTTCATGACAGGCTTGCTATGTGAGGCGAGGGCTTATGAGGTCCACCTCTCCCAGCTTCACAGGGCTGGATAGACACACGCCTTTCCAGTGCCCTTCCTTCTGCAGTTTGCACATTGATTATGCCTCAGTCCCGACAATGCCACTCATGGTCAACCAAGATCAAGGCCCTCCAGGCCTGCAAAATTTTTATTGCCTAGGGTCACCTCGAAATAGTCCCTGTATTATGGCAGCTAAAATGTGTGCCCTTTTTGTACTTTGCTTCCTTCTCTGCCCAGTCCCAATTTTTGGATACCTTAAATGCCACTGGCACCAAGGCGGCCTGCAGGGTTGAAATTTAGGCCCCAACTTTGGGAACTTCCTTTGAATATCAGGCACAGATTGAGTTATGAGATGTATGGTTAGGAATGTCTGGTCTTCAGATTTTGGGCTAATGTTATTATATTCTCTAAAAGCCTCAGAAAACTGGTTAAGGCAACATAAAACACAGAAATTACTTTGATTAAGCATGGAATCCGTTTTCTACTCAGAAAACTTTTCCATAACATCAGTAGCTGACTAATAGTCTAAAATATAACCTTAATTTTGCATTAGTTTACTTTTGACATTTAAATTTTCAATCTTTTTTAGCTTAATCACATAAAATTTCCTCTCAGGATTTCTCTTCACAAACCTTCTTCTACTTTCCTTATTTCTTCAGTTGGCCTCTTTTCACTCATTTAGAAATAACTAACTTTAAGACAAGCACCTTTCTTTTAATTTCCTTTAAAATAAATATACTTTATACCTTCTGTTACCAAAAACATACATTTTCCTTTCCATCATAATTAGAATTCTTAACTGAACCACCATATTACATATAACACACACAAATATAGATCAGAGGTCATGCACATACTCATATTCCCCATCATCAGTATTTGTAACTTCCCTGGGGGTCCCGACTCAGCCAGTTAAAGTACATTCTTGAGTGTCCTCTCCTCCCCTAGCCTGCTGATCTCTGTGAGCTTCCCTCTCTATTTCTTGCTCATACTCAGGAGGCAAGGGTGGCGGAGTTGCAGATAGCAGTGGAGGAATATGAAGGTCTTCATACCCCTCCAAAGTCCTTTGCAGTGCAGTAAATGACTCTTCACCACCTGCCCCCATGAGTCTCTGATCCTCTCAGGTGGTATCAAGACAATTCCTTATTAGACACCATAGAGAAAATGTGGTAATGGGGATCATATCGGGCCCTTCAGAGGTACAGTGCCCTGGTAATTGCTTCCCAGTCTTCTCCAAGGTCTGACTATTTACAGTTCCCTCCTCTGGGAACCAAGGATAAGTTTCTTGCACAAAATATAAAAACTCAGTTAATCGCTCTCCTTTCACTTTTACTGCCTCTAGCTCTAAGCATAGCTTTAAGCATTTGTACATAAATGTGTCGGTCCTTTGACTCTTGCTGTCCTATGTTTTACAACTGCTTCCCCAAGGGAGTCTCCTCATTTACCCCTTTTGCGTCTTCCCATACTCAGGTCCCTGTTCAGGCGCCACCTGCGGCATCCAGCGCAGCTCGGGAGAAATACCTGAGTGGTAAGGGTGGGAGATTAAGAAAAGACAAGAGACAGAAAATTGGGATTAGGAGGTCCACTGTCCACAGATGATGGAGCAGTGGCATAGTTTTATTTTTGCAAGGTGCTTTTATACAAGAACATACAATTGCTGGCATAAACAGTTTTCCTTAGGCAAAGCAACACTTTCTCCCACTTCCAAGAAGCCACATCCTGTCGTGGCCTTCAGCTTGTTTGTCCGCCTACGGCTTCATTTTACTTCCTTCTTCTCAGAAAGAATTTAGTGAGGCAAGGCAACCCTTGGCTGCCCTTGCAGACTGCAAGGACCTTGTCAGCTTACAGTGCATTCTCGACAGACTAACTTTATCCTCTGTCTCAAATCAATCCTTTAGTCTTCACGAGAATTAACATTCTCTTCTTGTCTCCATCGGCAATGTTTTATATTCAAGAGATCCATCCAATTTTACACACCAGGGAGTTAACTTGACAGTCTATAATGAGTAACTGTGGTTATAATTTCTATAAATGTAGCTTTACACTTTTATATATATTAGGGTGATATCCTCCAAAGTGAAAACATAACACCCAATACATATTCCTCCCTTTATCTCCTTTCCTTCTTTCTTCCATTTGACATGCCAGTGTATCTTTTGATCTTGGAATGTTACACTTCGCTCTCAAAGAGCCATCAAACTTTTTTAAGGAGAAAAAAATTAGTAGGGAAGGTTGGAAGAAAACAGAGCTAAAAGCATACTTTGTTTCTTTCCTGTTCTACCAAAATGCCTGTATGAGAGTGGGGTGGGGTGGGGGCTCCACATGCCCTTCAGCAAATGGCTTCCCCATGTCTTTGGAGATTTTATCACAATTCAGGAATCTCTCCTAAACCTCCACTTGCTCCTAGTCTCACTAATTTCCCTTTATCCACATGTAGGCTATCCCTAAAGAAATCTGTTTTCATTTTAAATTTTAGAATCAGATGCCTTTTCTCTTTAATTCATGAGTTTGCACCCAGAGGCTTTAAAGGGGGAGAAAATGGTTTCACTGAAATCGATAGATGGCTAGAAATGGTATATATTGTGCTGGCTGGAAAATTATTGCTTGGCTATCGCCTATGGGAACAAAGGCTATCGCCCATGGGAACATAACATTCTAACAATAAGCTTTCTGCTTCTGTACCCCCCTCTTGCACAACTAACCTGTGGGCTGACAGTAAAAGAAGAAAAATAGACTTGTGTGTTCAGACAGAATGAAGAATGGGTTTAGGGCTTAAAAACCCTGTACCTTTCATTTCGGGGCTGTTCAATTTGGGGTATGCGTACCCCTGGCAGAACCAGCTGGCTGAATAGAGAATGTGTTTCCTATAACTCACTTGTTTCTAGTGGTCTGTGTGTCTATCGGGGATTGGCGGCTACAACATTTGGAGGTCCCAACAACATCTCAGGGAGTGACTCTGGGATTAAGACTGGACCGGCCTCCGAAGCGGCTGCTGTCCCTGTTACGGACTCAAAGGGCTGGCCAACCTGAGACGTTCCAGGGCCCTTGAAAGTTGTGGTGAGGTCAACGCAATCGTCAAGGATGCAACTTTCAGGATATGCTCTTTGTTCTTGGTCCCTACGGGAATCTGGAATCTCCAAAGCCTCAGCATCTGGATAAAAAGTACCTTTCTGTTTCTGTTGACTGGTCATTGGGGGGTCCGTGGAGAACCTGGACGCAGTCATATCTCCTGGACCATGGCCAGGCCGCGGGACGCCACCTCCTGTGCCCTGCTGTCAAGTTCTGTTTATTGTCTCTGGTCTCGTCTAGGTTGTAGGTGGCAGATTTCTCTGGGTCCACCTATACCCCAATAATTGTTCTCATCTGAGTATCTGTTTTGTGTTTTCTGCGCAAACGATGGGTGAGGAGCTCGAGTTCACAGAAGACACGCTTGGGTTGCCTCCTGTGACATTTCAAAGAGGGGTTTGTAGAGGGAGCTGACTATGGCATAAAGTTTTCTCCAGGCAGACTAATAACATTGTGTGAGGTTGAGTGGCTGTCTTTTGGTAAACTGGCCTCTGGAGGGAATGTTTGGAAGATTGTCACAGGAGACCTGGGACATTCCAATCAGTTTCCCTACATTGATCAATGGTTAAACCTTGTTCAGAACCCCCTCCTTGGCTCTGCCGGATGCCCTTTCTCTAAGGGCGCAAGTCTTAGTTCTGGACACCCCGAAACATACGGCAACTGAATCTCAACGACAGCCCAGTCCCTCAGTCCTCCAATCTCTATCAGAGGACCATAACCTTCCCCCACCCAATAGTCCAGGACAACAGAGGCCAAATAGCACTACCTCACCTCCTCGGACGCGGGCAGGTAACTCATATGGGCCTCCTGCTCCGGCTTCGGGCGGGGCACTAGCCCATACCATCACCCCGGCCATACTCCTCCCCTTGCAAGAAGCACCACCCCAGGGGCATCACACAGACAGGCCCTTTATGGTTTATGTGCCTTTCTCGACTAGTGACCTGTACAACTGGAAGGCACAGAATCCGCCTTTCTCTGATAAACCCCAGGCATTAATAGGATTCTTAGAAAGTGTCTTTCAGACTCACTGCCCCACCTGGGACGATTGCCAACAGCTTTTCATTACCCCCTTGACCTCAGAAAAACGTGGACGCATTTGGACTGAAACACAAAAAATAGCTGCAGGAGGGAGGAAAATTGAGGAAGCAGGGGAACAGATCGAGGAGAAATTTTCCTCCACCAGCTCAGACTTGGGACACAATTCTCAGGCAGGGAGAAAGGCATTAGATCGGTATCATCAGATTCTAATTGGGGGAATTAGGATGGCTGCTCATCAGCCAACTAACTTTTATAAAGTAACTGAAGTTATACAGGGACCTCAGGAATCCCCCGGAGCATTTCTTGAACTACTACAGGAGGTGTACCACATTGGTCTTGAGGCTCCTAAGAACCAGCAGGCAATTAATATAGCCTTTGCTACTCAGGCAGCCCCCGCTATCCGACGTAAATTACAAAAATTAGAAGGTTTTACAGGGATGAACCTGTCCCAACTTGTTGAGATAGCCCAGAAGGTGTTCAACAACAGGGAGGCACCAAATGTATGGCTAAAATCCAAAGCTACTATCATCAACCCAGCCAATTGTTGCTAGACCCAGACCCCAAGAGGGCTGATGAAGTTCTGTTCACCAATGGGAGAAGCTTCATGCAGGAAGGAAGGAAGTATGCTGGGGCAGTGGTCATAACTCTAACTGGCACCATCTAGTCACAAGCTCTTCCCTATAGGACTTCTGCTCAAAAGGCAGAACTCATTGTCCTCACTGAGGCACTAAGATGGGGAAAGGATAAGGCAGTCACAATATACACTGACAGCCGATATGCCTTTGCCACTGCCCATGTACACGGAGCCATCTACAAGGAAAGAGGGCTTCTGACTTCAGCTGGGAAGGACATCAAAAACAAAGAGGAGATCTTAGCTTTACTTGAAGCCATATAGATACCTAAGGCTCTTGTTATTGTTCTTTGTAAAGGGCATCAAAAAGGGAATAGTTTTGAGGCTGATGGAAACCTATGAGCTGATGCAGAGATAAGAACAGCGGCTACAAGGCCAGTGGGGCCCCCACTACATCTATTGACTATTGTCCCTTACCCAGAACTGTCTCCATCTCCGACCTATACGATGAAAGAGGACATATATTTTTAAGACAAGGGAGCCACGAGGAACCAAAGGGGTGGTGGACAACCCCAGATGGAAAAATCAGGCTCTCATGGGCCCTTGGAAGGACACTCCTCCACCAGCTACACCAGACCACACACCTGGGGTGAACTAAGATGCTCCAAGCTTTAGACCCCTACTTTCACTTCTTAGAAGGGAGAAGAACCGCAGAGGAGTTTGCCTCACGATGCCCGGCTTGTGCTCGAGTTAATCCAAAGAAGGGAAAATAGAGGAACCTAAGCAAAGGGAAAAAGAACTTATCCAGGGGACCACTAGGAAGTCAATATCACTGAGGTAACCCCGACTGTGGGGGGCTATAAATATTTGTTTTTATAGACACCTTTTCAGGATGGGTGGAGGCTTTCCCTTCCAGGAAAGAGACTGCCTTAGTAGTTACTGAGAAACTACTACAAGAAATTCTCCCTCAATTTGGTCTCCCCAGAACTTTAGAGTTGGATGACAGGCCAGCCTTCATGGCAAAGGTATCACAACAATTGACTAGCTACCTAAATTTGCAATGGAAACTCCACTGTGCCTACCAGCCCCAAAAGTTTGGGCCAAATAGAGAGAATGAATCAGACCCTAAATGAGACATTAGTCAAGCTAGAATTAGAAACTGGTGGGACTTGGGTAGAACTCCCCTTCACTCTTCTCTGGGCTAGGTGCACTCCGTAATTAATGGATTCACCCTATATGAAATTTTCTTTGGAAAACCCCCACCTTTAGTACCTAGAATAGAAGATGAGAAAAAGGCAGAATTACGTGACCTTGTCTTTCTTAAGTCTTTACAGGCCCTTCAAAGTGTACAGAAGGAGATTTGGTCCTGGTTGTGTGCTGCCCACTCAGCCCCAGGGGACGGACTTCCCCATCAGTTTCAGACTGGGGACTCTGTGTGGATCTGGAAGTTCACTTCCAAAGGACTAGAACCCAAATGGAAAGGACTCTTCACTGTCTACCTGACAACGCCCCACTGCAGTTAAAATAGACGGCATCCCATCATGGATTCATCACTCCCATGTGAAGGCAGCACAAGAGTGGACAGCTCAGGAAGATGGGCCCTTAAGACTAAGACTCAAGCATACACAAGTCTAACCCTTTGTTTCTTCCTTTTTTCCTCTTTAGCCCAGGCATCCGACCAGCCACAACCCAAACCAGAAAGAGCATTAATAATTTTGCTAACAACAATGCACAAGGTCTTAAGTAAGACCACCCCAGACATAAGACAAGATTGCTGGTTGTGCCCAAACCCATACCCCCCTTATTATGTCAGGGTAGGATCTCCCCTAAACTTAACTGACCTCAGCAGGCTAGAACTTTAAGTCGATTCACTAGCAGAAGTAGTCCTTCAAAATAGAAGAGGTTTAAATTTATTATTCTTAGAACAAGATGGGTTATGTATGGCTCTAGGTGAAACCTGTTGCTTCTATGCCAATAACTCTGGAATAATTAGAGAAAGTTTACTACTAGTACAGAGAAATTTAGATGCCAGGGAAAAACAAAGACTAGAATCAGATAACTGGTTTCATAGGATGTTCAGTTGGTCACCATGGCTAACAACCCTCCTATCTGCTGTAGCTGGACATTTAATTCTCCTCCTCCTGTTAATTTTTGGCCCATGTTTCCTCAATTTCTTGTTTACATATTTTAAAAAGAATTAATTCTATTAAACTTTTAGTAATACAAAATAGAGGCTATGAGCAAATTCCACATGAAGAATCAAGGATTTGATTTTCCGCTAAGGCCAGTGGGGAATGTGCTGGCTGGAAAATTACTGCTTGTCTATCGCCCATGAGAACATAGGCTATCACCCATGGGAACATAACATTCTAACAATAAGCTTTCTGCTTCTGTACCCCCCTCTTGCACAACCAACCTGTGGGCTGACAGTAAAAGAAGAAAAATAGACTTGTGTGTTCAAACAGACTGAAGAATGGGGTTTAGGGCTTAAAAACTCTGTACCTTTACATTTCGGAGCTGCTTAATTTAGGGTCTGTGTACCCCTGGCAGACTCAGCTGGCTGAATAAAGAGTGTGTTTCCTATAACTCACTGGTTTCTGGTGGTTCGTGTGTCTATTGGGGGCTGGTGGCTACAACAATATAGATAAACAAATAATAGATTACCCAGGGGTAAGATTCTTACAAAAATCTGGAAATTGCCCTCAACTAAAGGCAGCTTCTGGCTGTTTGTTCCTGGAGACGGGTTCCAACTGTCTGAACCCAGAGGCCCCTCCGGTTCTGATTTAGAGTGATCAGATGAACTGGTTGGGGAGACTAATTCCAAAGGTCCCCGATCCTGGCAGAGATGTGAAAACGAAGGACAGTACTCTTAGACAAACAAGGAGAGTCATTCACCACTTCCCTGGGTATGACTCGGTCAAATACTAACCCATTGGAAAGGATTAGAGATTTGTTCTGGGAAGCAAGGTTTGATATTGATGAACATGGCCCTTTGTCCCAAAGCTGTCTTTTTTCTGATGTCTGTATTCTTACAACTGCCCATGACAGGACCAAGGTTTCATTGTTCACTTGCAATTGTCTAGATCCAGAAGATGTTATTTTTGATCTATGCGCTGACTCCAAGAACTGCCTTGGAAGAAGCCCAGAGTAAATGCAGTCTCCCAGCAGGAAGCTCTTCATTGTACTATCTATTTACACACATAATTTGGTTTCATGAAAGGATGCCATACCAATAAATAGGTTATTCCATAGATTTCAGAGAGCCAGAAAAGCACTTCTAGAAAGGGTAATGTGACAGCTATTAGTAGCCTGCCCCTGACTTCAATCTCTCAGCTACTAACCCTCAGAAATATTCTTGCCATATTTCTTGGGCTTCATCCTTTCATCCTAAACTGTCTAAAGAGATTAACCCTGAGTACTTGATCTTCTGTTCCTTGTAGCACAGTGCAAAACTGATTATTTCTAAGTACAAGAGATTAACCCTGAGTACTCAACATTCTGTTCCTTGTAGCACAGCGCAAAACTGATTATCTCCACCATGCTGAAACACTGATAACCATCACTCCTTTGATGGTTAATCTCCTTTAGATAGAATCCTTTCTATCTAAACTCTCCATTAGATAGAATCCTTTGAGAGAAGAATAATGATCTTACTCATCTCTACAATCTTAGTTTCTAAAACAGAGACTGACTCCAAGGCACCAAGTTCTTTTTGTTATCCCTCATGGTCTACAAATGCACTCTCTGATCTCACTTTCGACACCACAACCCTGTAATCTCTCCTGGCTTCTCTGAAGGTTCATCAACACAGCAGGTAGCAGTTACCAAACAAGGCAGGCCTGATTCCCAAGTAAAACAGGAAGGCATCCAAGGGTCCCAAGAAAGCTCTGCTTCTACCTTACTGATAAATCCTGAGAGCCCACTGCAATACCTTCATTTCTGAGGTCTTGGTCCGCATTCCAATGCGAAAATCCCTAGGAGAGATTAATTCTTTAAATAGCCGTCAATGAGTTACACATTCTTGGGCATGCGCTCTAGAGCATATCATAAGAACAGTTTTTGGTAACTGGGCCTCAGGATTTGAGGAAAAAAAGTGGGCAGCATGGAGAACCTGAAAAAGAACAAACTTTACCTGCTTTTCACTTATGTTGGGACACAGTCCTGCCTGAGCTTTTCTTGTTACCTCTGTCCTCTCCCTTCTTTCCTGCATCCCCAACCAAATCCTGAGCTAAAAGGAAAAAATCTGGCAATAGTGAGAAGAGGGCCAAGCAAACTGCCACAAACTATCTTTCTCTCTGTACCTGGTGCCTCGGGGTTACTGAAGTTTATGGAAAGGAAGGGACAGACATGTCTCTATTTGTTCTGCCAAACATCAAAGTTCAAAGTCTTTCAGGAGCAAGGGAAGTAATAGGACAGGGGGCCCTTAGAGTGGGGCCTCTTTTGGCATCTAGCCAGGTGCCCAAATGCTCACCTTCCTTTTGTGAGCAGAGCAGCTATTTGAGAGGTACCTATTTTAAATTAATCACATATCACTTTTTAAAGAGACACTAAAGAAATGAGTTCTAAAAAGTTATCAACCAGTCATTTATTAGGGAAGACAGCTGCCAGGGCCGCTACAACACCCTGATTGCCTCAGCAGTCCTGTAAGACTGAGAGCAGCAGTCAACTCTCACAGCCTGTGAGGATCAGGATGATTTGATCAACACAACCTTTCTCTGATAAATCAGCTAAAAGCAGAGATAAAGTACCCCACTCAACATCACACACACACACACAGAGTTTCATGGCCTGAAATACCAGTTCAAGTATCAATTCACACAAAACGATCAACCTTTGATTTTAGAGTTATGAAGTGGTCCTGGGGAGCAGCCACCAGCCTCTGAACACAGCTGCTTCTCATCTCTGCCTCTAGGATTTCACTGGACAACCTTGGGAGAATTCTCAACCTGCCTACATCTTTGACAATGCAAAGAGTCAGGAGAATAGTGAATGGTTACTTTCATTCTAATTGTTTTTTTTTTTTTTTTTTTTAGGCAAGGCAACTCTTGATTGACCTCACAGATAGCAAGGACCTTGTCAGCTTACGATCCCTTATTTTTTATGTCTATAGAACCTGGTCTTCCTAGGTGGTCTCCCATCCAAGTACTAACCAGGCCCTACCCTGCTTAGCTTCCAAGATCAGATGGGATAGGGCTTGTTCAGTGTGGCATGGCTGTAGACTAATTGTTTTTATTTTCAGCTTGGCACAATGAGTTTATCATGAAATAGGCTTAAGAGGAACAATTTATGATTTCATAAAAATGCATCTAAATGCTTACTCATTTGTGTTTCAAAGTACAAGGAATTGTAGTCTATGATTACTGAAAATTATATCTCTGTCAGTAATTTTAATAGGTGTGAAGCAACTGCCAATTGAAAAACATATACTTAAAAAATGTTCTGACAGCTTGAACTTGAAAGTTAGTCCCTTTCTTCTGAAATGTTTTCTTTTTCTTTTCTTCAAGTCAATAGATTCCCTGCACATAAACACAAGAAGCATGGGTTCTCTTCTAAGAACTCTAGTGCTGGTATACTTTCCCTCTTTATGCAAAGTTCTTGTTTAATTCTGTCCTTAAGGCTAATTATAGAATTAGGTGATGGAGGAAAGGGGTTAATCTCTAATTTCCTTTATAACTCTTATGTATTTTAGGCCTATAAGCATGAAACTTATTAAGTAACAGAATAGTTAAAAGAGGATCAAGCTCACATAAAAAAGAAGAATCATACCTCTACCTCCAAGAAGGAGAGACAATATTGATAGATGGTGAATGGGAACAAAGTTCTGCTGACATTGCAATATTTCCAAATAGAGAGAATTAATCATTTGCTTTTCAACAAACTCTGGCCTTTGTGCCCATTCTCTCTTTCCCAGATATTTCAAGGTATTCTGCAAATAACTGTTTACAGAGATTGCTCTTCATTTGAATACAGTATAATAAAAACTCCTAAAGAGGGGTTTCGCTGGCCTGTTTTGGTCCACTTTCTGAGCCGCTTGTTTTATGAATTATACTGGTAAATGCTTCCAACAATAACTTGACAAGCCTCTTATCTTTGCCTGCTCAAACCTGGCATCTGCACTTTCGACAGTAGTCAGAGCCATTCCTCCTTTCCTGGAATGATTTTCCCCATTCTCTCTGTTCATAAGTTCTTTTCTTCATTACTGGCGTGCTTTCTTCTTCTTTTCTAAATGAGAGTCCTTTTATAATACCTGGCCACCAGGTATTCTATGCAGTCATAGAATGAGAAAGAGGTACCGCAGAGTTCATCTGTTAACTCATTTACAGATGAGGGAACTGAGGAACAGAAAGAGAACATGTACTGCCACGTCTAGTGTTCCTAGAACTGGAAGCTTTCCAATACACCACCACACATCTTTCATACTCTATACTAGTAATTTCTAGAAAACCAAGGCTAATTTTAAAGGTGCCATGAAAGTTGCTGTTTAAGGGAAAACTACTTTAAATATTTCCATAAACTCCATAAATATTTTACTCCTCCTTTATCTGTAAAAAAGTTGCTTGAAATAAAGTGTCTATAACAGTTATTTTTCTACACTAACTAGTTAATACTCTGTAGTTAAGTAGCTCTTTGAATACGTGAGGCTGCTTCTGGAAAGTTGGCCCTGTGCTGTTTTGATAATTATATCACTTGGGTTTCTAGTGATTACATTTATGGCTTCATTTTAAGGTTCTTGATGACACTGAGGGAAGGTCTTGGCTCATTTGAGATTTCCTTAGTCCCCAGAATGGTAGGGAAACTGTTTTTACTGTCCTTTCTAAATAGATATGTCCTGTTATGTCCATGTGCTGCTATCATTTGATGTGCTTCTCATAGTAATAAAGCTGAGGAAGAATGCTCCAGTAAGAAAACTTAAAGAAAAGGCTGTTGGCAGTGGCTCCAAGAATTTCACAGCAGTGGGTGAGGGTTGGCTAAGGGTGAGGAGACAGAGGTGAGCAAACACAATCAAAACACCAGTCTCCATGTCAGTTTCGCTTGCAAAAAACGAGACAAAGCTTGCTTCATAAATCTGGCAATCAACTTGGGTACCAAACAAAGAACCCTTAGAGTTTGATCAAGTGCAGGCCTCCCCGGGCCGCCCTTGGATTCGCCAACGCAATCTTCTCTCGAAGTCCACGTTCTAGGGAATAGGCATTCATATTGCCGCCTCTGTTCATATGGTGGGAATGTAGAATCTCTAACTCTACAAGAATTGCACCTTTACCTTTCTTCCCATGCCTCAGTTCCTCCAGTCCAATCCCCAAAACTCCTCCCGGAGGAGCCCCACAAGGCTTATGCTAAGAAGGGACTCTCCTGACCAAAACGCCCCTGGCAAAGCTACCAACAGGGAGGAGAAGGAGAAGCAGAAGTGTGAACCCACCTGGGCCTAGGAACAAAGCTGCAGAAACGGGCAGGACCGTGAAAAGAGACGTTTTTATTTCTCACCCGCTTCTTCCTCCTTTGTATGACGATGTGGAACTGGTAGAAAACACAGGATGTTTTGATTCCTGCTTTGGATCTGCGTGGGGTCAGCGAGCGTTGTGTGTGTACACGGAGGGGATGGGGTGCAGCGAGGTGAGGAGGGTTGGCTGGCGAGCCCCTGGTAGTTGGGACCGCGGTCTATTTCTCGAAGGAGGCCCCCCGCATCTGGACTTTTCTTGGAAGGAGGCGCTACAGCAGCCCCCGCCCCAGGCGCAGTGGGGAGGTTCCCTGCTTGGGCGGGGAGAGCGCCTGGAGGTCTGAGTCCGAGATGCAGAGGCCTCCAAGGCACCGCCTGCGGGGGCAGCAGAACGCGGAACAATCTCCCCTGCTCGCAAGTGCCAGGCACCACACAGGGTCTGCTTCCAGGGAAGTCCAGGATGCCAGAAATTTTCGTCCCGCACAGGTCATCAGCCTCATCTGCCATGTGTTCATTTAGTGTATCTTTTGCAGAACAGTGCGAGAAAGTTTGTACAGGACAGAACTGTTTTTCAGTAGTTTTCTCAAGTACGGAGAGGAAATTTAAAAAGCTTGGGCTCGTCCGGGATTTGAACCCGGGACCTCTCGCACCCAAAGCGAGAATCATACCCCTAGACCAACGAGCCACAGGAGTTATAGGGTACCGCTGTTTCCTCTGAGTTTTTCTTTCCCATCAGTATTTGGCTGTCAGGCTACTCCGGAGTTTTGTCCTTTGTTGTGGGAGTTACCTTTTGCTTCGCCTAGTTTTCCCTCCCATTTTCATCGTCTAGCTTTCACCCCAGTCTAGCTTATTCTCCCGGATCCACGTCCTGGACTCTTCCAGACGCCAGATGGGGTGAGGAGACACAGCTTTTCAGACTTCAAGCCACTTTTCTGAGTTCCACTGAGCCCCGCCCAAGATGGCTCTAGCTACGAGTTTGAGTGTGGAGGAAACTGGGTTGGAATTCGAGGGCCCGAGAGAGGCTCGGTTTCAAGGTTGTACGGTCCTGAGCTCCAGGAGAGACACACGGGAACTGTATCTGTCGCTCTACTACTACCTCGCAGGAGCATTAAATCTTAGGCCAGGACTTGTGGGCATCAAAATACGGGAGCCGGAGTCGGTCGGAGGTGAACCAATCTGGCGCGTGTTGAGATATTCAAGTTCCCTCACTGTTTCCTGAATGAACATCAAGTTTTCCATCTCTCCATCTTTGCTTTAATTGTTTCCTTGGTCTGGAATTCTCTCTTCAGTCTCATCCCAGTTCACGTCAAATTCTGTCCCATATTCCTGCTCCAGCTCAAAATATTTTCATGGAACTATAAAAATATACTAACAGCTAAGTAAATTAAAAGGACCTCTTTCTACATGGATGTGTGTATAGAGTGGAGTCAGACACTCAAGCTGAAGGTCACAGTTAAGGGATTTGTTCCGCAAATTAGTCCCGAGGGCCTCAGAGCACATACATACATTTATCCATTATTCTGTACCTGCGAGTGGCCTTGGGCACGAAGTTCAAGTTCCAGGGACTATGCTGTTTTTTGGGGAGACTTTAGTAAGGTCTGGAGAAAAGGATTTCAAATGCTGAAGAACGGAAGAAATGGAGTGCAGCGGCAGCTCAAAATATCAACTCGTCCTTCGAGCCGGAATAGAACCAGCAACCTAAGGATGACAATAATGGAAGATACTACAGTCCTCCGCTCTACCAGCTGAGCTATCGAAGGGAGCACTTGAGTAGCTTATCTGGAATCTCCTGCTCACAGAACATTGTAAAACATGTGGTTAGGAGGTCTTCTGGTTACTGGTGGGCGGACACAGCGAAATAACTATCTTGTGAGAACGTCCTACATCCTCAGTTATGGGGACAAACCTTCTAGAGTTGGGTTCTCCTGTTTCACCGAGGGGCTCTTTACAGGCGCCCCTAGAGCTGATTAATCCTGAGGCCGCCCGCAGAGGGTGGGGGACCTGTTAGCTGGAAGGGCTGCTTGTCTTCATGTAGCGCGCGGGCCCGGGTCCTCCCTGGCATGACGTGTGTCTAGAGTAGAGCGCCCCCCGCCCCGGGCGTTAGAGAGCTAGGGCCTGGGGCGATGGGACACACAATTCTGACCCGCAACTTCGAGTCAGGGAAATGGGCGCGGGCCTCGGGGCTCTGGCATGGGCCTCCCCTATTTTCCTCACTTCCTGTGCTCACCTCCGAACCCAGGCGCGTGGGCACAGACCAGCTGCAGCTCTCTTCGGTTCACACGTCCTCAGACTCCGGGACGCAGAGGATGTGGAACTGAGTACAGACGGGTAAGCCCAGTGTTTCTGTAAGAATTGACTTCTGATGAAAATATTTTAAGATTTTCCAAAGATGAAGCCACAGTTTCTTTGGGTCAATAACAAATTTAGTGACCCAAGTCTCGACCTGAATATTCTCCGCTGAGATTCTGAAGTGTTCGAAAGCCCACTGAATCATAAGACCTCGCCAGACTGCCTGCATTCTCCCGCACGCCTAACTCGGACGGCTGACACAGGCAGGAGGCCCTTGTTCAGGGATGCAAGCCTACCCAGAGCGGTTGTCGTGGGCTCTGTCCTATTCTCTTCTCCCACTGCTCATCCCCAGTTGGATTTCAGCCGCTTTCCCGGTTCTTGAAGCGCGCGGGTCCGCACACGCCCGCAGCGCTTTCCGCGTGGTGTAATGGATTCCATCACACCCCAGGCAAGGCAGCAAAACAGCCCTTAAAGAGGTAGCACAGAAAGCCGAGAGGAAGCGGTTTTGCACAGAGGTGTTTATTCCGGAGGTCTGGAGGCCGGTGAGAAGATATACTGAGCCGGATTTCTACAGGGGTCAAAGTTACCGGAGGGAGGAAAGAGATGGTGGGTAAGAAGAAATCGAAATAAGAAACACCCTTCAGGCCCCAGCGAGATTTGAACTCGCGACCCCTGGTTTACAAGACCAGTGCTCTAACCCCTGAGCTATAGGGCCTTAGTCTACGGCCTCTGGTTCTTTAGTGCAAAGAAATATTTTTATGCTGGGCTTTTATTAGTGTTCAAATTGGAATGTTTCTTCCATCTGTTTCCCAATTATTGGAATTCAGTCTGCAGATTCTTGCTGGGAATAGAGCAGCGTGGTGGTCAGTAACAGAGACCACCACTATTTTAAGGCTAAAGAAATCTGCCTAACCCAATACAGTCTAAGACAATGAAAGACTCTGCCCCTACCTCTATGTTTCTTGACGGAAACTGGGACACACGCACTCGCTTTTATCCTTGACTGAGGACATCCGCCGACTTGCAACCGTGTCCCGCCTTAAGTGTCTTAGACTTAGGGTCCTTTCTCACAGGTCCTTTCTCTCAGCGCCAGAGCAGGCATTCATGATTAACTCGCTATTTAATTCAGCCCTTTATTCAGCAAACACTGATTTCCAATTTTGTGCTAGGCTCTGCACTAAGGACAAGGCATCCAGATATGGTCTTTACCTTGAAGTCACTGTCATGGTTTTGTGGAATGAAAAAACTTTAGTTTTCACGAAAGAGAACAAAAGTAGCTGTGTCAAGTGTGAAGGGATGGTGGACAATGCCAAGGTTCACGAATTTACAGAGTGAACCACCAGAGATGCAGGCCTTCAGGAGGGGATGGGCTTGAGCAGCACTTTAAAGGGAGGTTAAGATTCACACAAGTTTGAGGGCGGAGTGATCTCTGGTCGAAGAAAAGTTATGAGCGAAGTTTCAGAAAAAGACAAGCACTTAAAGGTCCAAGGCACTAGAGCACTAGGGGAGATACACCCCTCCCCGCCCCCGCCATTCTGAAAGTGAGGGAAGCTAAAACAGGTTAGTTAGTAAGAGACATATCTGGAATGAAGTTATGCCCTTTTATTTTATTATTAGTTTCAAGTATACAGTACATTGGTTAGACATTTATATAGTTTATGAAATGATCCTCCTGATTACTCTAGCACCCATCTAGCTTTACACATAGCCTTTACAATACTGCTGACTGCATTTCCTATACTATGCTCACCATCCTGGTGACAATCTCTCTGCTAATTTGTGCTTCTTTAACTCTTCACCCCTTTCTCCTGTCCTCCAACCGCACTCTGCTCTGGCCATCACCAAATTGTCCTCTGTATTTGTGACTCTGTTTTCAATTAGTTTGTTCTTTTTGTTCCTTAGATTCCACGTATAAGTGAAATCATATGGTATTTATCTTTCTCTCTGACTTATTTTTCTCATCATAATAACCTCTTGGTCCATCTACATCATTGCAAATGATAGGATATCATTTTTTATAGCTGAGTAACATTTCATTGTATATATGTACCACAACTTCTTTATTCAAATGTCTATTAATGGACGTTTAGGTTGTTTCCATATCTTAGCTAATGTGAATAGCGCTGCTGTGAACATAGGGGTGCATAGATTTTTACACATTAGTGTTTTGGTTTTCTTTGGATAAATAACTAGAAGTGCAATTGCTGGGTCAAAAGGTAGATCATTTTTAATTTTTTAAGGAATCTCCAGACTGTTTTCCATAGCGGCTGTACCAATTTGCAGTTCCACCAATAGTGTGTGAGGTTTCCTTTTTCTCCACATCTTCGCCAGAACTTGTTTTTTGCTTCATTGATGGTAGCCATTCTGACAGGTGTGAGGTGATATCTCATTGCAGTTTTAGTTTGCATTTCTCTGATGATTAGTGATCTTGAGCATCTTTTTATATATCTATTTGACTATCTGTATTTCCTCTTTGGAGAAATATCAAGTTATGCCCTTTAAAAAATTGATAATGGAAACTCACTAGGCATGGGTCTGCAGAATGAACTGAAGAGAAGAGAAACTAAAGTCAAGGGAATACCAGAGACTGGACATGGTGCAAATGCTCAAACATAAGCCTGCAAGAGGGTAACAGCTATGGACTGGAAAGGAAAAAAATGAATGAAAGAGATA
Organism: Macroglossus sobrinus; assembly: GCA_004027375.1. Classification (NCBI taxonomy): domain Eukaryota; kingdom Metazoa; phylum Chordata; class Mammalia; order Chiroptera; family Pteropodidae; genus Macroglossus; species Macroglossus sobrinus. The sequence continues at coordinate 56,200 of PVKZ01002216.1, forward strand.
CAGGGAAGACAGATTCCACTGAAGTTAGATATGAATAGAGAGAAAATAAGAGACAATAAAGAAGGAGGAGTCAGGGAGGATCTCAAATATCATACCTTGAAGAAGCAAGATAATAGGTGCAGAAAAAAAGGTCCAGAGGAGACATAGGTATCTGCAGAAGGCAGAGGGGTGCTAGGATTTCGGTAGACTGAATTTGTAGTAAGGATGGAGGAGTTTATGGGAATTGTACAATGGAATACTCTTGTGTCTAGAGTTCCATAGATTGGTAGGTCAAGGTTAGCTTAAGTTACATAGATCATCCATTGAGTTAGAACCTCTAAGAGTTGTATGCTCTTTAAGGAAAAGTGTACAAAGGAAAAATAGCAGAGGCCTGAATACAAACTTTTTGAATCGCCCCATTGCATGCATTTGTCATATGAGTGGGTGTCTAACATTTTTTAAACATTTTCCTTACATTTGATAATTTCACATATTCTAAGTGAATCTGTCCTAGAAAATTTGCTTTCCAAACTGGCAGCTGGGAGTGGACATGTGACCTAGGTTCCACCAATCAGATGCATCCAGGGGAAGTTTTAATTTAGAAGTGTAAAACAGGATCTTATAGAGAAATACCAGGTTTTCCCAATGGTTTCGGAGTCAGATTCATGGGTATGAGATTTCTTAAATCTGTAGATTTTTGTCCTCTTTAGTTCTGGAAAATTCTTAGCCATTATCTTTTCAAATGGTATTTTTGCTCTATTTTTCGTTCTCCATTTATAAAAACTAAAATTAATCATATATTAGACCTTCACATCCTGTCCTCTGTTTTTTTAATCTCTCTTCTATATGTTCTGTCTTTTTGTCTTTTTACGTTGCATTCTAGATTACACGTTCTTACCCATAATCCATTAAATCTCTCTACAGCTGTGTTTAATCAGCTGTTAAATCTACCCACTGAGTCAATTGTAATTATAAATTGTAATTTTCAGTTCTAGAAGTTTAATCTAATTCTTTTTCAAAACTACTAGGCCAAATTTTGTTTCAGTTTTGAGATATAATTGACATACATTATAAGTTTAAGATGTACAGCATAATGGTCTGACTTACATTTGTAAGAGAGAGCAAAACATAGAACATGAACATATAAAACTTCCTTGTTTAAAGCCTCTTTGTGGAAATTTGCCATCAAATATTCTTAATTTTATCAAATGAAAAATATGATAGGATATCATCAGAGAACCACAATTTCCGTCCTTGTGAGGCAGAAACCCCTCCTATCCCTCCACATATTTCTTCCTGGTTATTATTCTGTTACCCTCTAATGTATACTGACCATTTATAAAATGAAAAAAAATTAAGCCTTTCTTTAGCCCTCCTCCTGTTTTAGCCTCAGCAAGGGGAGATAAGCCTAAACCAGTCTTTTCCAGCTTAGACACTATCTTTGGCTAAAGCATGATCGTTGGCTAATTATAATATCATTATAATTTCATTGCAAATTATGAAGCTCCTATGATACATTTGATGCCATGACAGTTCTTAAAACACCATAAAGAAGAAAAGGGTGGATAGAGGAACTGAGCTTCCTGTCTACTGGGAGGAGACAAGGAGGCTACGTCAGTACCACTTTTCAACCAGACAAAGCTTGTGTTTTCCTGCTTGCTGTTCGTCTTGTCCTTTAAGTCTTTCTCAAGGAATAAGATAAGAGCCTGATCATTGGAGGCCCCAAACTCTCCCACAACACTTGGTAGGTAGATAACTGGCCCAAACATCCTCCAGACTATTGTTGAGAGAGTCGCCTATTTTTCTCCACAAGTCAAGGCATATTTCAGGATATTGGCTGTTCTGTAATTCCAGTTCCTTTTCACATAGGAACCATGGCAATCTGAGTATGGTGGATCCTAAGACAGAATCTCTAATGTTTGAGGTATGGCTACTTTTCCCTGTGTCAGGCTGAATGGCAGTGTGAATCCATTTTTCTTCCCTATTGGGGCTGGCTTCCAGGCTTCTGCCCCGAGGTCTGTTGGCTTGGGCAGCAGGGGAAGATGAGGAGGGAAGCATGCTGAGTTCTCTGACATTGAAACACCAGCCTAGTCTCAAAATCTGTGCTCCTTTCCTAGGAAAGGTTGATGGGGGTGTCTCCAGGCATCTCCTTCCACAGTTACCAGTAACAGTAGCCTCCACGTGGCAACTGTTTGTCTGCACTTGCTTAGGGGAAAGGGGCCTTCACTGGGAGATGCAGATTTATGTTTCAAAGAAAGGGACCAGAGGCTTCTGGCAGCAGGAACCCATCCAACCTGAAAGGCACGCAGAGTTAGGGGAGGAGGACTGCACACTCCATTTAGGCATAGACAGGGAGAGGGCATGGATTAGTGCCTGCTACCTGCCTGTTGGGTCTCAGAGAGCAAAAGGGAACTAGGAGAGAAAACTTTTTCTTGGTTCTTTAACGAAAGGTCTATGCCTTCTGGAGACTCAAAGCCTCCTCTCCTAGCTTCAGAACGGAAAAGTATCCAACTCAAAAATTAACAAAGTACTGAAGTCGTGGCGCGAGATAGAGAAAGACATTTTTGCTGATCTTTACTGCATCACCACCACCTCCACCATCACCACCAATCTCCAGCAATCTGGAGTCTAAATCAAGGGGTTCGCTGGTCTGTTCCATTAATAAATAAACCATTGGGCACCAGCTGGACGTCAGGTGAAGCTGAAACGACCCTGCCTCCTGGGAGCTATTATGTTTTAGATTCCAAGAGCTTTGCTTCCAGAGTGGATAGTTTGTTCTGAAGGTCTTTCCTGGAGTAAGAAGAGCTGTTTAGGGTGAATGGATAGATTCCAGTCCTAGAAGAGCGGTGGAGGACGAGAATAACTTATTTAGTGTTCTTTGTTGTTATTTAGAGTCGGGGTTTAGCGTGAGAAATACTGAAGATGCTGAAAAAAGGGGAAGAAAGGTACAATTAATAAGCATAGGCAGAATTATGTTAGTGGATTTTATAGTATGGCAGAGTGGTCTAAAGTGGTGAGCTTATGCTCTATCTCTCAGAAGCTGTACGTTCGAAATTCTACTGTTGCTAGGGTTTTGTTTCTTAACCAAGGGATCACTCCTGATGTCCTCACTCAGTTAAACGTTCTGAAAACCCATACAAGTGGTATCCTAATCTCTGAATTTTCTAAACACTGAGCATTGGATTGGGGAAATGAGACGAATGAATGGTTCACAGCTTCCCCTCAAGATGCTCACAGGTCAGTGTGATACTCAGACCACTAAAACACCCACTACTTTGGTTTTCCCCTTTGGTTTGGAAGGGATCCCATAAGGCCTTGCCAAAGAGATGACATTTAAGCTGGGGCTTTTAAATCAAGGGAGAAGAAGTAAGAGAGTCTTGGAACCTTAAAAATGTATGATGTGTCTTGTAAAGTGGGGCACAGAGGGGAGCAAGGAGTGAAGTGGGTCTTTATCTCATCATTTTCTCCTAAATGTTAACTTGGAAAAATTTGGGCAGACATGCACAGAGTTGAAGAACACATTGAGGCAGTAACACAGAGCATCAAAACTGTCCCTGTGGTCCCTGCTGCTGACTGTCTCTCGGACCCCTACTGTGTTTCTCAAAGGATGTTCTCTAATTTCTCCACCTGCCTCTGATCTATCCACTACAAAGGCAGCCCCTCTGTCACCATCCCTCTCTCTGTCTCTCCCTCCAGGCCCACCATTAGGGCAATAAAGGAGATGGTTAATTTGGAAGCAAATCATGAAGGAATACAACTGCTCACCAGCTCAGGGAAGTGATTCAACCCAGACTTGAGCAAGCCAAGGAACACTATTCTTACGCCCACCTAGCCCGCAAAGAGTCCTAGGATGGGTTCCAAATCTGAACGTGAGCTCTTTAAGGAACATTTTTACTCTCTGACCTTTGAGGGCAGTGCATTTTCTGTCCCCATGTGCATGGCCTTTGGTACCCAGAGGTTGTATTGGACTCCACTGCACCCAGACTTTATTCCAGACATTGTCCCTTCCTCGAGGCTTTGAGAAGTAGTCACAGGTTAATTTTAATAGGTGGTGACAGAACCTGACTGGCCCATGGCCTAAAAAAGGCAAGAGATATTTGTTCATGTGGCTTGTTACTCTAGTGAATCTTGACAATACTTATATTTTGTACTGCATAATTTTTTTACTGTGAGGGTCTGTCATGTGTATTATAGGATGTTTAGCAGCATTTCTGGCCTTTATCCACTAGATAGATACCAGTAGTACTATCCCAGTTGTGACAACCAAAAATGTCTCCAGGTGTTGTCAAATGTCCCTGTAGGAGGCAAAATTAAGGGTTCAACTTATCTCCTATATGTAGTTTGTCTTTTCAGTCTCTTAACAGGGTCTTTTGAAGGGCAGAGAGTCTTAATTTTGATGAAATATAATTAAACATGTTTATCTTTTATGAATCATACTTTTGGTGTTGCATCTAAGAAATATTTCCCAACACAACTTGACAAAGATTTAATTCTAAATATTTTATTTTTGGTTTATGATTTATTTTGAGTTAATGTTTGTATATGGTGTGGCAAACAGAGGAACCTAGAGGGACTAAGGAAAAGCCCTTCCTATATGTGGTATCTCATTTTAATCTATGAACAACCTCACTCTATTCTGGTAGACCATCCTTTCCAATCTGTGTGTAGTGGTTTGTGCTCTGCAAATGGCAGCCCAAGTAGCTTTTGGTGACTCCATCCAGGCATTAACTGCACACTGACCTTTCTTGGCTCAGTCACAGCAGGCATACAGAGAAATAACCACTGGACCAAGCAGGTTTTGAAGTGATAAGCAGAACAAATAAGATGCTTTAAAAAGAAATAGAATGGCTTATTGGAGTTTTCTTGGACACTGGAAGATATGTTGGCTGCACTTGGGAAACTTGACAAAATATTGATGCTCTGATAAAACCTATAGGAGTTCCAATTTCATTGGTCTAGGGTTCAGCCTAGACATCAGAGTTTTAAAAATCCCATGTGTGATTCTGATGAACAGCCAGGGTTGAGAACTACTGCTCTATGGATATTATAATTATTTTGGATGTGATGTGCCAGGTTAAAAGCCTGACCAAGCCTTAATTTTCTTTTTAAAAATGGTGTCAGCCATTATATGAAGGCTATTTGTAAGGGAGGACATACTATTCTTTAATAGTAAAAATTGCCTGATGGGAGAGGGTAGCTGCAGGTATTAGAAGCCCTAGTCTGGCCTTTGTATAGCTTCAGAACTTCCTCCTATCACTCTTCACCAAAACACTTTTCTTGGAAAAATGAGCACATTGTATCACTGGGCTAAGATGAAGGCCTAGAGTTGGTGCACCTTCCAGGGTTCTAGGCACAGCATTGTGGGGCTATTTGATGGGCTTTGCCCTCAGGAGAAGCAGAGTTTGTCAGCAGGAAACTTGAGTGCTGCCCTCTGTTCACCAAGACATTTCCTTGTTAAGTCCCTGAGCAACAAGAGCAGACTCAGAGGGTATATTTGCAATGTTGAGATGACCTGGGAGACCCCTACACCATCTAATTCAAATGGCATTAACATGTGCTCTCTCTCTCTGTGAGAGCAGAAAGAAAACATCACCAAGTGTCTTAGGAACAGAATGTAAAACCATGTGAAGGGCTTCCCCTTCTCTGAAGAAATAATTTGGTAGAGCCTACGTGCACCCTTTGCTATCTCAGCTGGTAAAAAGGAGAACTGTAGAGTTCCACTGGCATCTTTAAGGTTGTTGGTTAGGTTCTAGCTCTAAGTAGGTGCTCAATCATTTGTGAAAGCGCTGAAACTCCATTTGATAAGCCATGCTCCCTCGAAGCTAGTATTTTGTGGCCTTAATTGGCTTTGACCTTCATTTATCTTTCTGAGAAATTTATGTCAAGACTGAGAGGAAGCCAACAAGAATAAAACATAATCAACAACTGAAGCCGTAGGTGGAAGATGAACAATCCGGAATGAATGGGGAAAAGTAAGTTTTTGTAGTAAACTTTGCTGTCTCTTGAACTCCTCATCCAGTTCCTTGGAGATGATATTTGAATTTAAGAAGAGTCAAAACAGTAGTGTTCTGGTAGTGTGGCTGAGTGGTCTAAGACACCTAGAATAAGACTCCAGTCCCTTCTGCGATGTGGCTTCGAATCCCACCACTGCCAGCATTTCCTCTATTACCAGTTGCAGAACTGAGTTCAAAGGATGACGATTGTTATACGGATGTCTTTAAGAAGCCAGCAAGAAACAAGTTTTAAGACCTGACCTTGTCAGGCATGACCCCAAAAGGACCTGTCACCTACGGCAAGAGGATTGATATAAGGGCTGGGATGAAACAGGGAGTGTTTCTTTTTGTTCGTTTGGGTTTTGGAGGTTTTGTTTTGTTTTTTACATTTTTTTTTTCACTCTCATAAATTGAAACTCAGAGGCTTTGCGGGCAGTTTTTGAGAGAATTTTAAGGCGCAATTCCTTCGGCAAGAAGTAGATCTTTCTGTCTGTACTGTCGCCCGTGCACATCAGTGACAGTAAGATCAGACTCTTCGAGTCCTCGGCTCACCATTGTCCTGTCTGAGCTGGTACAATTCGGCCTCCCCACTCCCATGCCTCGTTTCTGGTCTCCCAAATGCAGCGTCTCCCACTCCCTCTGAGTCTTCCCCTATCAGGAAGAGAGAAAGAAGGAGAGGATCTGAGTGAGCCTTTCCGGAGATGTGACTCACCAAAGAGGGCAATATCACAGGAGGAGGAAGATATTTCAATTCTTGTAGACTTGAGTTAAGGGTCCTTGCCAACCATCTTGGAAAATGAATTTATTGCCCTGCACACTGCTATCAGAGAGCCCAGAATGTTTCCACTCATAATCTGAACTAGTACACATTTTCACCTCTTGAATTGTAAGTACAGTGTACTTCTGGATCTATGCACCTGGTTTGGGAGTCCTGGAGAGTGGATGGGTTAAATCTAAGTGTTGTCCCTCCCTTTGGGAGGTCGTGAAGGAGTGAGCACCTTTAGGCTAAGAGAAGAAACCTCATTTCAGCAGGCAGTGAAAGAATGGAGGGTGGCCCATGTTCTTAAAAGAAGCATTAAGAGAACCTTCAAGTTCATGGCTGGTTTCTCCATCTAGGAGTATGGTGGTCCCTCTTTTGCTTAGGCAGACAAACATAATAAAACTAATCTACATGTAAAGAAAGCATTTAGCCCCTGCATTCACCTACGTGACCTATCATGGAGAGAAACACAATGATGCTGAACTGGTCTCAATTTAAATTCATGACAGTAATCTTAAAAGCATCTGCAGACTATCTTACAATTTTTCTCATTCCCTTCACTGTACCACTCTTAAAAACTGCTCTTTCATCCCTTCTTGTGTGTCCTCAAAATAGCCAATATCTCCTCATACATTCTCACTCTTATCTTTCTGTTTCATTAAGAGAATAGAGCAGTCTCGGGAAAACTTCTACAAGGTCACCATCTACCTGCATCTGAGTGCCTTTGTCACCTTTGGGACTAATCAGAGTTCACTGTCGCCCCAAAGGTAGGGGAGAGGAAGAGGGAGAGGGATAACGACAGGCGCAGATATGTAGTTAGCATTTTTCCTCCGTTCTTCCTCAAATGACTTTAGTGAAGAATCACAGGTCATTGAGATTTAATAGTTTTATTAAAAATATATTTTAGAAAGACAAAGAATGCCCCAAGGAGGCATGTGTTCTCAGAACTGTAACCAAAACGGCTACAAAAGGGCAAAAAGGCGACAAAAGGCAACCAAAATGATAGAGAACCCAGAAGGGTAAAAAGGGGAGCCCAGAAGGGCAAAAAGGAAGTATGTCTGGCTTATATTTGGGCCTGCGATGGGTGGTTCCAAAGGCATTCCTAGGTGATTGGCAAGTGAGATCATTTTGATTGACACCTGGCTGCTATATCACTTTGCCTAGTATGCATGTGCATACCCAGAATTCTACCACAATTGGGGTGTTCTTTGGGCAATCTTTAGGCTGGGACCCTATTCCTTTCTTCTCCCTGTTGCTCATGTCTGACTAGCTACCTAACACTTTTATGCCTCCTGTTACTGTGGATGACCTATCCGAGACCCTGCCTAAAGCCATCATTCCCTCTACTTGTGCATTAGATGCCATCCTCGATTGCTCATCCAAGAAGCAACTCTTTCCAACAGTTGCTTCTCTCTATAACAGGATCATTTCCAACAGCCTACTTGTATGGTGCTATTATCCCATCATAGGTTCTGGGAACAAGAAGGGGAGCAGATACAAGGCTCACCTTACACCCGTGGTTACTCCAAGGCTCTTCACAGCTCCTCTAGATATCTGAGTATCATGCTAACAAGTTGTGTGAAGAGGTGAAGTTTTGGTGCATGGGTGTCATGGGGGAGCTGAGGTTTCCCTTCTTACCTCCTTCTCCAAGGCTTGAAGGAGGTGATGTAGATGAAGATGCATACCCCTTCTGAAACTAATAATAAAATAAAATAAAATGCTAAAAAAAAAATGATGTATGCCCCTTCAATAAATCAGTGGGTGCCTGTTATTTGCCAAGAACTGAGCTTGGACCTAGAAGGCAAGGCCAAGTCTTCAGGAAGTTTACTTTCTAGAATGCAAGGAACTTTTCTCAAGCAATAATGCTCAATCCAACGATCTTCTATGTAGTCTACAAAATTTGAAGAAAGTAATGTAGGAAATAACTAGAGAGCAAATTATTTACTCTGAAATTTGGCAATTAATGGATAAGAATCAAGCATTATTCTTATGTATCATATGTGAATTTTAAGATAACCAAGTAGTTCTAGTTGGTGAATAAAAGTTTTTTAGAGAGTATTTCTAGCCAGTAAATATGGAAGAAATATAGAATTAGAAATCACAATTTAGCAAGTCATGAAAAAATGTTTCAAGCGGTGATGACATTGATTCAAATGTCATTTAACGACTGGCTGATGTGGGAATTTACAATGGAGCAAAGGACTATATATATGTGAACCCGCTGATCAATGTTAGCATTTAAAGTTGAAACGCGCCTCCTGATACGATGCTAAATGTATGAACTATGTAAGACTGTGAACTCTTACTTTTGTAAGAATTGTAATCTAAAATCAAGTCTGCTTGATTGGGGTGGGGATGCGTCAGAACAGGGGCGCGGGCAGCAATGGTAAAGTGTGGGCGAGGCACTTAGAGGCGGCGCTCCTTGAGGGCCCTCCACCTGACCCTGCCAGTCCCGCCCCCCTCGGTGCCCCATTCCATTGGATTCTCCTCCTTTTCTTTTCCCGCACGTCCTCCCCTACCCTACACACGCATTTGTTTCGCTAACGTCCCTGCTGTCACCGCTTACTGATTTCTGGTCACTGACGATGGCTGTCGGGTTCTGCCCCCTCCATGGAAAGGGGCGCAGGCAGGGGGAATGCCGCAGCTGGTGAGAGCACCAGTCAGGGCACCTTGAAAATCGCCCCCCGGGGACCCCACGCCACTCCCAGGTCCGGGCGTATGCACGACTCTGTTGAATGGGGCTTCTAAATAACCTAAGGCATATTGGGCTTGGGGACCGCCAGTGTCTCGACCTTTGTTGTTTCCACAAAGAGTAATAACCTAGAGTCACTGTTGACCCTCCTTCGATAGCTCAGCTGGTAGAGCGGAGGACTGTAGACTACTTTGTGTGTAGACATCCTTAGGTCGCTGGTTCGATTCCGGCTCGAAGGAAGCTATTTTCTTTCCTCTTTTGCGACCCTGAGTCTCAAATTTCCGGAACGCCTACAAACTTACGAGTGTGCTGTCCTGTCGCAGGGGATCACACCTGTCTCTTCTTTCTGCAGTACACAAACGCTCACCCTTCAGAGCAAAAACAGTCTCCGTTACTCTCCTACCTTATCCTGGAGCCATAGCCAGCCAGTCCCCACAGCATCCCGCGCCGCCTTCACTCATTCTGAGCGCTGGCTCTCCCATCTCCACTTTGCTCACCATCGACAGATCCCTGCTGACTAGGTGGGCAAACAGGAGCGGCGGACAGCAAGCCCTGGAGCCAACCAGCATATAGGCCATCACACGGGTCACAGTCATGACAACCTTCTTGTAAACTTTCACTCTATCATGCTCTGTATCTGTCTGCATCCTTCTCACCCTTTTTCTCTGTCTTTTTTTTTTCTCCCTTACTCTGATGCCGTATGAATAAATTGACCTGGAGAGACAGAAAACGCTCAACCTGCCTGCTTAGTCTAGTGTTTGTACGGTATTGCCCTTTGAGACTTTTAATTGCCCATTCTGTACTGCACTTTAGGAAATTTGTAGAATGAAAAGGCAACCGTTTTGTCAATGTAGTTTGAGGTACCGTTATATCTCCTTGTGGCCTCTTTAGGTGGCCCTTCAATCTGGCGTCTGGATTGTTGCTCCTGAAAACCCAGATTTTGTCTTGGCATTTGTTCTTGTTGCCTCTGAAGCTTTCTGGCTCTTGTAAGAGCAATATTCTCTCCCTACTTTGTTCACATCATTCAGCACAGGCAGGTCAACTGCATGAGGATTCCATGGCTCTGCTTCCACAAAGAAACCCTAGCCTTGAATGTTAACATATGCAGAAATTGGCCTAATGAGAATAATGGAATCTTAGGCCTTTTCTGGATATTCTAGAATTTTACCTCTTCATGCAATAGGCAAATGCTTCCACCACCATGTTTAGGTCTTTTTTTCCCCGTTTACTAAAAAACGTGCCCTTAGAGTTGTGAACAACTGCATGTATAGTCTAGGATTATACCTCTTATTCTTCATCTTTAAAAGACTCTGACACTTATCTACATTTCCTTTACTCATTATCAATTGAAAACGTGTTCCATTTTGGGTCAGATCTTATGACTTAGTAAGGGGCCTAGTAAGTCCTGCATCTTCTTCTTAGCTCATGATTCCAGGTCGTGTTGACTCAAAAGAGCTCCTGCTCCTTAGGATTGGCATTCAGATATGTTTTGTTTACATACCATTTAATAAACAACTAATCTGCTTCTGGTGTTGTGCTTCTGCCAGAGATATAAAGTTTAAAATATAGGTCTTGCCCTAAAATATTATAGTATATGTAGGAGACATAGAGATGAAGCAGATATAATATGATGTGCTGAAAACTGCAATAGAGATAAATAGAACATTTCATGTAAATCTAAAACAAAAATTAATCTTGGGAAGTTTTAATTCAGCCTAGTGTGGAGGGCAAAGTAGAAAATGTGGGAAGTCTTCAGGTAGAGCCAATATACTGGAGTCAACTGAGTTTTGGAACAGGAGTGGCAGATCTGTTATCAGTCAATGGAATGGACACAGAACAATTTTAGAAAATAAACAGAAACCCAGAGAGTGCTGGTTTTGTAACTATATGTGGTACCAGTAGAGCATATGTACAAGTCCAGGACTAGCAAAGAACAAAGATACAAATAATTGTGCATGAAATTTTATCTTATCTCATCATATCCCTGGGGTATTAATTGCTCTGCACCCTGGAAGCAAAGGGAAGATTTCTCAAAATCCCTTGTGAGTCTTCATAAAGAAGGCACCATGATATTTATGTTTATTCTACCAGAATGACCAGCAAAAGAAAAGTCAATGTTTGTGTACTTCCACATTCATCTCCACTCTATTAATTTCCACTCCTATTGTCATTTTCTCTGCACACACTTTTTTTGCAGCTGCCTGGCTTGTATTAAGTGACAGATGAAGGCAGAAACATTGTTGATGCCAAGAGAGAAAAATCTTATATGTTGAATGAAGGGTTTGCCTCCTTTTCAGATTTGGCAGGAATGAGGAACTTGAAAATTTCCATTCAAGATT
>PVKZ01002216.1:68062-118062 GCA_004027375.1 Macroglossus sobrinus
AAAAAAAAAAAAAAAAAAAAAAAAAAAAAAAAAAAAAAAAAAAAAAAAAAAAAAAAAAAAAAAAAAAAAAAAAAAAAAAAAAAAAAAAAAAAAAAAAAAAAAAAAAAAAAAAAAAAAAAAAAAAAAAAAAAAAAAAAAAAAAAAAAAAAAAAAAAAAAAAAAAAAAAAAAGGTTGAAAATAGGTAATAAATGAAATGTCTACTTTTCAATGATGGAATTAATAAGGAACTGAAACTTTTGTCACTCTCCTTCATCTCTGCACTCAAGCTAATACCAACAATCAAGAAATATGTGGTCCAAGACTGGTAAAATGACTATTCACATGTAAGTCCATAAGCAAGAAATTTAAGACCTAGATTCAAATGAAACATTTTTTCAATCAGTAGTGGGTAAAGGGAGTGTGGGTAAGTGTCAGAGTCTTTTCAAGATGGAGGATGAGAGATATAATCCTTTCAGGTCTACCTTTGCCAGCCAGTCCCATATTTGTTATATAGACTGAAATATCTTTAGGCATTTTGTAGCAAAGTTTCCTAATTTAAATATCATAGTGTGCTCAAGCCAAAATCATTGAACACTTTGCAGATTAAAAAAATAAAACTCTTTAAAAGAGGGGAGGGTAGTGTCCTAGAGGCTGATAATCACAATAAATAACATAGTGACTCAGCCTCTTCAGGGTCAAAAGGCACTTCTCTCCGCCTTTTTTCTTTTCTTTTCTTTTCTTTTTTTTTTTACAAGGCAGAACAGAATCTGAGAAGCCATGCCTGGGATGAAAGCCTAAAAAACAAGCAGTTTCTTTCTAGGCAAGACTCCTTGTTTTCCCATGTGTTTTTTGCATTGTTGCAGCCTAATTGTCTCTCTGTGTATTTAATATAATAAGAGAATTCTCAGTTACAAAAAGGGAAAGTGAGTTCCTGCCTCTCTGTCCTGTAGCATGACCCACCCTCAATGGGAAGTCAACACTATCCCAGAAAATGGGAAGTACTGCTCTTTCTACAGGTGGTTTTTTTCTTCCCCTTACCTTAATATTTTACTGAAAATGTTGGGGGCCTAGAAAGGGTCACATTTGAAGTAATGAACTTAATCAATTTCATTCCCCAACTCCTAGCTCCACCCTAATTCTTTGACTAAGTCAAAATGTGCCATGTTTGCTGGGCTTGCAAACACCACATGATAACAAAGCGCTCATTCTACTTTAAAGCATCTGCTTCCTTGTTTTATCAAATACCTTCTCATTTGACCTTTCTTTTATCAAATTTCTTCAAATTCTCTCTTACTCATTTCAGGATCATCTTTACCAGAATCTTTTTCTAGCTCCCCAAGTCTCATTTTGGCTTGTCTCTTCCTTGTGTCTTTGGTACTCATTGATGACTTTCACCTTTCCACCTATCACACTATACTGTTATTATACTTTAACTTCCTCTTTAAGAGTGAACTCCTTGAAGTCTGGGATAAAGTCGTATTTATTTTGGTATCATCAGCACCTTGCACAGTGCCTTGCACAGGAGAGATGGCATTTCAACATCTGCTCATGAAGGCTCTGAATGAATTATCACATCCTGGAGTAATGACTACAGATCTGCTTTATTGAAAGACAAAAAAAGGCCCACAATTTCTTCTATAATAATAATCAGAGATGACACATTCCATGTAAAGATCCCAGGGTTTTCTGTGATAAAAAGCAAATGAGGAAGCTTCTGGGAATTACATAGTAAGATATTAAAATTAACCCTACACTGAAGAAATTTGAAAGTTGAAAAGAAATATGAAAATATTTGCCTGATAACATTGGAGAGATAACAAAGGTGAGAAGAGCTGCTCAGCTAAAATATAGGTGAGGTAAAAATCCAAAGTGATAACTAGAAGTCTCCACATTTATGAAAATTATTCATTTTATGAAGTTAGTATAAACTTTATACATCAAAAGTGGACAAGGACATTGAAAAAGAATTATCATAGGCCAATCTCATTTATGAACAGAAATATAAAAATTCTAAACAAAATTTAGCAAATTAAATACAACAATACATAAAAACTATAACATATTTGACAAAATTGGAGCTATTGAATGAAAGTAGAATTAACAGAAAAATCAATGTACTTCATCACACTAACAAACTGAAGGAGAAAAATAAGACTATTTTTAATAGATGCAGAAAATTTATTAAATAAAATTCAATATCTTTTGTGATAATTATTTGTCAACTAGAAGGTAATTTATTTGATGAAATGTATCTACAAAAAAGTCTTAACATGTTATATGTTGTATTTCACAACATATAATGGTGAAATGATACTAGATTTCTGTTTGAGATTGAAATAAGATTAAGATTCCCACTATCTTCTATTCAATATTACACTGAAGATTTTCATTAGAAGAAATTAAAGTGAAGAAATAATTGTGAAAAAAGAAAATTTTAAGAAATATGCAAGAAACATGGCAGAGTGGGAGACATCCCCAAATCTCTCTTCTTTAAACAACAATAACCTGAACATCTAAAATTCAACAAAAAATGCCCAAACTGCATATCAGCACGTCTGAGCATGGGACTTATGCATAAGGGCTACCACAGGTCAGAACCCTGGGTGTCAGGTGGTGGTCTGGGAAAAACAAAGAAGCTGCCTCTTACAGCCACAGCTGGAGCTCCCTGTAGGAGGAGCAGGAGAGGCGTGGTAATTTCCCTGAACAGCCCTGCCTGGGAGTGCTGTGAGCTCCACATAGCCAGCAGCAGTGCCCAGTCATTAGGGCAGAAGACAGAGAAATGGAGACAGCAGAAAAGCAGGGATGGCAGAGAAACAATTAATTTTTACCAGCTGTGGTTGCAAAACCTAGGCTGAGCTGTAGTCCCCAACCCCCAACCCAAAGGGCTCCTCTCCCATACCCTTTGAGACAGAATGCCATAGAGATCCAGGGGAATCTGAGCAAACATTACCAAAACTGTTGCTAACACTGTCAGGAACTGAGACTGAGGGTAGTGAGCGTGATTAAACATCTATAAGAAAAAAAAAGACATTATTAAGACTTTATATAAAGCGGAAATCCAAGTGGCTTAGATGCCACTTGGGAACCAAAAGAAAAACACCTTCTTTGCAATAGGCTAAGGACCAATATAATAAATCTTTTTGGAAAGAGATCAAAATACACTTTCATTAATACACAGGCAAAGAAATAGTCTATTAAACACCAAGAACAACCAATGTGACAAGGCATCTCAGAAAGAAAGAGAAAAATCACCAGAAAATAAGCTTACAGACATAGAAATATGTGACTTAAATGACAGAGAATTCAGGATGATACTTCTGAAAAAACTCAATGAGATCCAAAACAACTCAAATCAACAATTTCAGGAATTGAAAAAACAACTAGATGAGCAGAATGAGTTCTTTAACAAGGGAATGAATCCCTCAAAAAGAACTGAATAGATCTTCTGGAGATAAAGAACACACTGCAAAAGCGGAAAAATGAAATAGTAAGCTTGAGAACTAGAGTTGACCAAAGGGAGGAAAGGATCAGTGATATCAAACACAGAAATTTAGAAATAAATCAGAAGGAAGAAGAGAGAAACTGAAGAATGAGAAATAATAAAAGAGAAATTTAAAACCTAGCTGATACCATCAGGAGAGGGAACATAAGAATAATGGGAATATTCAAAGAGGAGAAAAAGGAGCAAGAATTAGAAAGTATTTTCAGACAAATAATTGATAAGAATTTCCTAAATCTAAGGAAAGAGCTAGAGCTTGAAATTCAAGAAGTCAACAGAACACCCAATTATCTCAACACAAAAAGGCCTTCACCAAGACACATTACATTAAAATGATCAAAAATCAGTGACAAAGACAGAATTCTCAGGGCAGCTATAGAAAAGAAGATGGCAACCTAAAAAGGAAAACCCATTAGATTATCCTCGGACTTCCCAGCACAAACCTTACAAACCAGAAAGGAGTGGAATCAAATATTTAAACTATTAAATTAAAGGAACTACTAGCCAAGAATAATGTATCTAGCTAAACTCAACTTTAGATATAAAAGAGAAATTAAGATCTTTCCAGACTTTCCAAAATTGAGGGAATTCTAAACTACGAGGTTTGCACTACAGGAAATACTGTAAGAGGTCAGCTCACCTAAAACAAAATGACCTAAAAAAATACATAATTAGGAGTAAGGTGATTAGCAGGCTGATAGAAGCAGAGGATTGCAACTTTTACTAGGAATAGGGCATGATAAGCTTAAAAATGAGAAGAGATTTGCTATGGCAAGATAGTAATCAACATTCAGCATACATAGAAACAAATTGAGACAATGATGACTGAAAAAGGGAAGATTCAAAGATCCAAATTCACAAAGGGGAATGGAGATAAGACAAGCACAGAAGAAAAGGGATGACTATATATATACAGTTATATATATATATAGTTATAGTTATAGTTTTAGTTATATAACTATCCTTTACATATTCATAATGGTAACCACAGGCCAGAGATTCAGAACTGAAGGACCAGAGGAAAACCCACAAAAGCCAACCAAAATAAAGAAAACAGAAACACAGGTGAAAACACCGAGCTACCAGAAAGCAAAATATAAAATAGCTATAATAAGACTTCATATTTCAATAATCACCCTAAATGTAAGTGGACTGTACTCACCAATAAAAAGGCACAAAGTTGCAGAATGGATCAAAAAACAAAACCCAACCATATGCTACCTACAGGAGACACATCTCAGTTCCAAAGACAAATATAGACTCAAAGTGAAAGGGTAGAAAATGATATTTCAAGTAAATGGCATTCAGAAAAAAGCAGTAGTAGTAGTACTAATATTGAACAAAATAGACTGCAAAATAAAAATTGTAAAGAAAGGTATTGAGGGACATTTCATAATGATAAAGGGAATCATGCACTAAGAAGACATAACACTTACTAATATCTATGCTCCCAACAAGGGAGCTCTGAAATGTGTAAAGCAATTACTAACATAACGAAAGGGAGAAACAGACCAAAACACTATCGTAGCAGGGGACCTAAATACTCTACTGTTGGATATGGACAGATCATCCAAACAGAAAAATCAATAAGGAAACAACATCTTTAAATGACACATTGGACCAACTAGACATAATTGATATACACAGAGCCTTAGATCCCAAACAGCTGCTCTACATTCTTCTCTAGTGCACAAGGAACATTTTAAAGAACTGACCACATACTGGGACACAGAGATAGCCTCAACAAATATAAGAGGGTTGAAATCATACCAACTATATTCTCTGATTATAATGCTTTGGAACTAGAAATCAACTGCAAAAAGATAGCAAAAAGAACCACAAATGCATGGAGGTTAAGCAACATGCTACTGAAGAATAACTGGGCCAGAGAAGAAATAAAAAGAGAGATCAAGAGATACATAGAAACAAATGCTAATGATTTGTATAACATATCAAAACTTTTGGGACACCACAAAAGCGAGCATAAGAGGAAAGTTCATATACATTACAAGCCTATCTCCAAAAACAAGAACGAGCTCAAATAACCTAACACTTTATCATAAAAAACTAGAAAAGAAAGAACAAATAAAACCTAAAGTCAGCAGAAGGAAAGAAATAATCAAAATGAGAGCAGAAACAAATAAAATTGAAAAAAATATGTTAGAAAAAATAAATGGAAGGAAGAGCTGGTTCTCTGAGAAGGCTAAAAAAATGGAAAAACCCCTGGCTCAACTCACTAAAAAAAAAAAAAGAGAAAGGGCACAAATAAACAAACTCAGGCATGAAAGTGGGAAAATTATGACAGACACTGCAGAAATACAAAGAATCATACAAGAATACTATGAAAGGTATATGACACCAAATTTAATAACCTAGAAGAAATGGACCATTACTTAGAAAAATACAAACTTCCTAGACTGAATCAAGAACTGGAAAATCCAAATAGACTGATCAGCAGTATGGAAACTGAAACAATTATCAAAAACCTACCAAAAAAAGTTCAGGAACAGATGACTTCATCAGTGAATTCTAACAAACATTCAAAGAAGATTTAACACCTGTTCTCCTCAAACTCTTCCAAAAAATCGAAGAGGAGGCAATACTTTTCAACTCATTTTATGAGGTCATTATCATCCTGATACCAAAACCTGGTAAAGATAACACAAAAAAAGAAAACTACAGACCAGTATCTCTCATGAACACAGATGCAAAAATCCTAAAAAGATACTAGTAAACCAAATACAGCAACATATTAAAAAGATTATATACCACGATCAAGTGGGCTTCATCCCAGGGGCACAGAGTTGGTTCAACATATGCAAATCAATTAATATGATACACCACATAAACAAATTAAAAAATAAGAATCATATGATCATATCAATAGATGCGGAAAAAGCCATCGGCAAGATACAGCAACTATTTATGATCAAAACACTTAAAATCGGCATAGAAGGAAAATACCTTAACATAATAAAGGCCTATATGACAAACCCTCAGCCAATATTATACTTCACGGTAAAAAACTAAAAACATTTCCTCTAAGATCAGGAACAAGGCAAGGCTGTCCACTACCACCACTCTTATTCAATATAACATTGGAGGTCCTAGCGAGTGCAATCAGACAAGAGAAAGATATAAAAGGCATCCAAATAGGAAACGAAGATTCAAATTGTCACTATTTGCGGATGATGTGATTCTCTATACAGAAAACCCTAAAGACTCCACAAGAACACTACTAGAAACAATAAGCAAATACAGTAATGTTTTTAGATACAAAATCAATGTTCAAAAATCCATAGTGTTCCTATACTCTAATAATGAAGTGTCAGAAAAAAAAGTGGAAAAAATAATTGCTTTTGCAATTACAACCAAAAAATAAAATATCTAGGAATAAATTTAATGAAACAATTGAAGGACCTACATAATGAAAATTATAAGACCCTATTAAAAGAAATCAAAGAAGATGCAAAGAAATGAAAAGGTATTCTGTGCCCTTGGATTGGAAGAATCGACATAGTTAAAATTATCATATTATCTAAAGCATTATACAGATTTAATGCAATCCCCATCAAAATCCCATTGGCATTTTTTAACGAAATGGAACAAAAAATCATTAGATTAGTATGGAAGCACAAAAGACCCTGAATTACCAAAGCCATATTGAGAAAAAAGAATGAGGCTGGAGGCATTACTCTGCCCAACTTCAAATTATACTACAAAGTGACAGTAATCAAAATGGCATGATATTGGCAGAAAAACAGTGACACAGAATCGAGAGTCCAGAAGTAAACTCATATTTATATGGGCAAATAATTTTTGACCAAAAAGCCAAAAACATACAGTGGAAAAAGGAAAGCCTCTTCAATAAATGGTGCTGGGAAAATTGGAAGGCCACCTCCAAAAAAATGATACTAGACTATTGTCTATCACCACACACCAAAATTAACTCCAAATGGATTGAGGACCTGAATATGAATATAAGACCTGAAACAATAAAATGCATAGAAGAAAACATAGGAACTAAACTCAAGGACTTTGGACTTAAAGAGGTTAAATCTTCTTTTGAATAGCTATAATTCACAGGACAAATAATAACAAACGCTAGAAGGGATGCAGAGAAACAGGAACCCTCATACACTGCTGGTGGGATTGCAAAAGAGTACAACTACTGTGGAAAACAGTATGGAGGTTCTTCAAAAAAACTAAGAATTGATCTACCATATGATCTAGCAATCCCTCTACTGGGTAAAGACTTGAAAACCCATATCTGAAAAGACATTTGCGCACCGATATTCATAACATCATTATTCACAGTGGCCAGGACATGGAAGCAACTAAAGTGTCCTATGATAGATGATTGGCTAAAGAAGCTGTGATAGATAGATATAGATAGATAGATAGATAGATAGATAGATAGATAGATAGATAGATAGATAGATAGATAGATAGACAGACACACACACACACACACACATACATACACACAATGGAATATTACTCAGCTATAAGAAGATATGAAATATTGCCATTTGCAACAACATGGATGGACCTCGAGATAATCATGCTAAGTGAAATAAGCCAGACAGAAAAAGTTGAAAATCACATGATACACAAACCTAAGAGCAACAAATGAACAGGACAAACAAACAGAGTCTCATGCACATGGACAATGGGATAGTGGTTACCAGCAGGGAGGAGAGAGGGGGGAGGGGAAGGTAGTCAGATGAAAAAAAAAATTTAAATAATTTCTTCATTAAAAAAAGAAACAAAAAATAAGAAATATACAAAGTAAGAAGACTGTTGACACTATTTGTAAAATTTAAGATCCAATGACTGATAATAAATTAACTTCTAGGTGTTTGTCCCTCTCAGTGGGTTGGATGGCTTTTGATGATAATAATAATGATCTCAAGCACCTTCTCTTCTCCCTCACATCTACAGTGAGGCTGTGAGGGCTCACCAATGCCATGCCCCACCTTTTTCAGTTAGGATGATCAGGCGATCAGTCCTGGCCTGAGTTATGTGAGCACAAGTATTGTAAGTGTTCAGGAAAGCATGCCTTATGCTCTCCTGCATTACTGCAGCCCACAGGACTGTTATATGAATGAGAAATAAATATTCACTGTATAAAGCCCCTTCACAAAACACTACAATATATTATTAGAAATAATAAATGATTTTAATAAATTTGCAGTATTTATTAAAGATCAATATTCTGTATGCCATCATCAACAGTGAAATACCTAGAAACACATTTTACTTTTTATTTTTGTTTTTTCATTATTTAGAGAACATCTTATTAGTTTCTGTAATCCAACCCATGTAGATAAGACCTTACATACTTAATATAGTGTGTTATCCCTGTACAAATAGAAAAAATTACATTTAACATTTCTAGACCAATATTGCTGTTAATTTATGTACAATGCCAACCCAACACAGTATAACTGGGACATTTTTTTTGAAGTTGACAGCACAGCTAAAGTTTCCAAAAATTTAAATTATATATAGATATACATACATATATTTATTTACATAAAAAAGACCAATAGAAGTATGTTATGCATCAATAGCATCAACAACTTTTCCAGGCTCTGCAGTCATCTGAATAAAATAATCGATATCTAGTAGATGAAACACATCTTTTAAAATGTGCAAAATCTCAGGACACAAAATATTATTGGAGAATTGAAGAAAAGCTACCTCAATATTGTAAAAATGTCAAATCTCTTCAAAATCATTTATAATCTTAAAAATCCAATCAAAATTCTACAATTGGGGAAAATTACTTGACAAGATAATTCTAAAGTATATAAGGGCCTATGAAGAGTCAAAACTAGTTAACAGTCTCTTGGAAAGGACTTACTATATCAGATATCATAAATTATTATAAGGACACAATAATTTAGTCAGAGTGGTAGTGATGTAGGATAGGTAAATATACCAATAGAACAATTATAGCCTAGAAATAGACCAATACTTGGCCACCGATTTATGATAAAGATTACACTGCAGTACAGCAGGGGAGAGAACTATTTTTCCAATAAAAGGTGATGGATCTTTTAGCCCATACAATGGGAGAAAATAAATCTTGATTATAAGACATATCACATACAAAAATGATGAATTGTAAATCCAATTGTGAAATATAAAACATTAAAGCTATTTAAAAACGTAAGGGAATATCTTGATGACTTTGAGTTAGGCAAATATTTCTTAAACAAGATACAAAAAAAGTGAAGACATAAAATTGATAAATTGGATCTTCTCATTTTAAAAAGTCCATTAAGTAAGTGAAGAGCCCTATCACATAGTGGGAGAATGTATTTCTATATTCAACAAAAGATTTCCATCTCAAATATATAAAAGTGCCTACAAAGTAATAAAAAAACAAATGACAACCATCCCAAACGCTTTTTTTAAATTTGTTTTTTAAGCACTGCCATTCTTGCTACTTTAATTATTTTTTGAGCTTTTATTCCATCTGGGAAATGGGTTCTTCTAAAACTTTGCAAATAATATATCTAAGTTCTAAAGATTTAAAATTTAAAAAGTTAAATTTTAGAGATTTTATGTGAAATATTTAGCTTCTTCAGGAAATAACTTTTAAAATCTAAAGAAAAAGAATATTAAAATAAATTATTTTAAGGATAGATGAATGCTCATATAAAAGAATGTGCCTTTCTTTTTCACCGTCTACTTAAGAGAAACAGTATTTCACTCTCAAACTACTCTTTAACTCTCGATCTACTGTGGTCCAAAAACTTGCAATTATATGAATCACATTTCTCAACTATTATGAAGCCAAAGGTTTTCAGATGTCACATATTAAAGACTTATAGCTTTTGATGGCTTGAAAATTCCTTAACACATAAATACTACTTCTAGACAGTCAAAAATCAGAAGAAATTGCATGGTTTGCAGGGTATTTTAAGTTAGGGGAGGTCTAACTATTTCATAATTCAAGCATAATACCGTAATGCCAGATAATTAAAAAGTATCACTTTAAAAATCCAACCCATGATAGTAGTCTGGAAACTTAATTTTTTTTCCACCTCTAATTTACATTGTTAGATATCAGAAACTTAAGAACCTTTTTAAAAATTGAATGGACTTTACTTTTTAGAGCAAGTTTACAGAAAAATTGCACAGAAAATGTAGAGTTACCATATCCCTCCATTCCCCCTATTATCAACATATTGCATTAGTGAGATTTACTTGTTACAATTGATGAACCAATATGTTGATACATTATTATAATATAACTAAAGTCTATTGTTTACATTAGGGATCACTTTGTGTTGTATAGTTTTATGAATTTGATAAGTGGGTAATTTCATGTATCTACCATTATAGTATCACATAGTATGTTTTACTGCCCTGAAAATGCTCCACTTATTCATCCATTCTTTTCTCCCTTGTACCTCTGGAAACCACTGCTCTTTTTACTTTCCCAATAGTTTTGCCTTTTCCAGAATGTTGTATAGTTGGAATAATAAAGTACATATCCTTTTCAGACTAGTTTCCTTCACTTAGCAATATGCATTTGTTTCCTCTACATCTTTTCATGGCTTGATAGCTCATTTTTTTTTCAGTGCTGAATAATATTGCATTGTCTGGATGTACCAGTTTATTTATCTACACCTACTGAAGGATATCTTGATTGATCTAAGTTTTGGCAAGTTATGAATAAAGCTGCTATAAACATTCATGTGCAGATTTTTGTGTAGACATAAGTTTTCAACTTATTTGGATAAATACTTAGGACCATGATTGTTGGATCATATGGTAAGTCTATATTTAGCTTTGTAGGAAACTTGAAAGACTGCCTCATAAAGTGGCTGTACCTTTTTGCATTCCTACCAGCAATGAATGAGAGTTCCTGCTGTTCAACATCCTTGTCAGCATTTGGTATTATTAGTGTTTTAGATTTTAGCCATTCTATTAGGTGCATAGTGGTATCTCATTGTTGTTTTAATTTTCGGTTCCTTAATAATATATGATGTTGAGTGTCTTTTCATATGCTATTTGCCATCTGTATGTCATCTTTGGTAAGGTATCTGTTCAGATCTTGTACCCATTTTTTAAACTGTGTTGCTCATTTTTTTAAATTGAGTTTTAAGAGTTCTTTATATATTTTAGATGCAAGGTCTTTATCACATATGTATTTTGCAAATAATTTCTCCTAGTCTGTGGCTTGTCTTTTCATCCTTTTAACAGTGGCTTTTACAGAACATAAGTTTTTAATTTTAATGAAGTCTAACATCAATATTTTCTTTCATGTATTGTGCTTTTGGTGTTATGTCTAAAAAGTTATTGTCAAATGAAAGGTCATCTAGATTTTCTCCTTTGTTATCTTCTAGACATTTTATAGTTTTCTGTTTTACATTTAGATCTATGATCCATTTTAAGTTAATTTGTGTGAAAGATTGTAAGATCTGTGTCTAGATTTTTTTTTTTTTTTGGCACATGAATATCCACTTTTTTAAGCGCCATTTGTTAAATGATCTTTTCCCCAATGAATTGCCCTTGCTACTTCTTCAAAGATCAGTTCACCCTATTTATGTAGGTCTTTTTCTGGGTTTTCTATTCTATTTCATTGATCTGTTGGTCTATTCTTTTGCCAGTACCATACTGCATTGATCACTGTAACTTTATAGTAAGTCTTGAAGTTGGGTAGTGTCGGTCATCCAACTTTGTTTTTCAGTACTGTGTAAATTGTAGGTCTTCAGTTTGTTGATATAACAAAATAATTTGCTGGCATTTTGGTTGGGATTATATTGACTTTATAAATAAAGTCAGAAAGAATTGACATCAATATATTGAATACATATTTTGTTAAAATTATATCTAAATGATTTTGTGGGGGTACTAATATAAATAGCATTGTTTTAAAACTCAAATTCCAATTGTTTCTATTTGCTAGCTGGTATATAGGAGCACAATTAATGTTTGTATATTAAACTTGTATCCTGCAACCTTGTTATAATTGTTTACTAGTTACAGGAGCTTTTTGATTTATTCTTTGGGAATTTCTACATAAACAGTAATATATATGAGAAAAGACAATTTTGTTTCCTCCTTCTCTACCTGCATGTCTTTATTTTGTTGTCTGATTATTTGTCTAGGACTTTTAGTGTGATGTTGAATAGAAGTGGTAGGAGAGAACATCATTTTTTCCTGATCTTAGGGAGAACGCATTTAGTTTCTCACCATTAAGTGTAATTTTATCTGTAGATTTTTGAAGATGTTTTTTATCAAGTTAAGTTCTCTATTACTACTTTACTGAGAGTTTTTTTTCCATCATGAATGAATGTTACATATATCAAATGCTTTTTCTACATGAATTGATATGATTATGATTTTCTTTAGCCAGTAGATATAATGGATTATATTAATTGATTTTTGAATGTTGAACCAGTCTTGAATACCTATAATAAATCCCACTTGGTTGTGATGTATAATTCTTTTTATCCATCATTGGATTCAATTTACTATTATGTGTTGAAAATTTTTATGTCTGTGTTCATAAGAAATATTGGTTTGTAGTTTTCCTTTCTTGTAATGTCTTTGTCTGGTTTTGATATTAGAGTAATATAGGCCTCATAGAATGAGTTAGAAAGTGTTCCTTCTGCTTCTATTTCTGTAAGAGATTATAAAGAATTGATATAATTTATTAAATGTTTGGTAAAGCTCACCAGTGAAACCATCTGGGCTTGCTGCTTTCTTTTTTGGAAGGTAATATAATGTTGATTCAATTTCTCTAATATATAAAGGCCTACTTACATGACTGACTTCTCCTTGTGTGAATTTTGGTAAAATATTTTTCAAGGAATTGGCCCATTTCACCTAAATTATCAAATTTGTGGCCATAAAATTGTTTATATTTCTTTATTATCCTTTTAATATCCATGAGATCAGTGGTGATACCTCTCTTTCATATCTGTTAGTAATTTTTGCCTTTTCTATTTTTTCTTCGTTAGCTTATATAGAAGTTTATAAATGTTGTTGATCTTTTTAAAAACCCAGGCTTTGCTTTCATTGATTTTCTTTATATTAATTTCCTGTTTTCAATTGCATTGATATCTGCTTTAATTTTTATTATTTCTTTTCTTCTGCTTATTTGCATTTAATTCGCTCTTCTTTCTCTCGTTTCCCCAGGAGAAAGCTTAGATTTTTTAGTTTAAATCTTCCTTCTTTTCTGAACACCTTTGTCTTCCACTCTTTCTGCCTTCTCTGGTTTTAATAGAGTATTTTATATGATTTCATTTTCTCTCCTTTAGGCATATGATTCTTTTTAAAAAAAATTTTTAGTGGTTGCCCTGGAGTTCACATTTCCAACTAATCTATGTCTACTTAAAGAAAAACAACCCTATACTGCTTTATAACCCTCTACTGCTTATAATAGAGTATTCCTAATTTCTTCCTTCTGTCCCTTACAACACTGTTGTCATTCATTTCTGTTATCTATAAGCTATAATTCTCCATTATATTGTTGCTATTATTTTAAGCAAATCCTTACTTGTTAGATCAAGAAAAAAAATTAGATATTACTTTCTTTACTCCTTTTCTCATTCTTCCTTTCTTTATGTAGATTCGTATTTGTAACCTAGGAAGAAGACCCCTCTGGAGATCTTCTTTTACCACTTCTTGTGGGGCAGTTCTACTGGTTACAAATTTTATGAATTTTTGTTTGTCTAGAATGTCTTTATTTCTCTTTCTTTTTTGAAGGTGACTTTGCTAGGTACAAAATTCTAGGCTGGTGGAATTATTTTTTTCAATACTTTAAATATTTCACTTAAGTTCTAATAAGCTAGAAAAAAACAGTTGATATACGTGATTGCCCCAGACATGATAAGACTTCAGAAAGTACAAAGGTGCCAAAACATATTGTTTTCCCCTTAAGTGCTTTTCTATCTTGTTTCAATTATTCATCTGTATTAAGCAAGGCTTTAACTGTGGCAACAGAGGACTCCTTTAAAACCAAGATGATGTCTTCTACCTGTACTTGACCTTTTAATTATATTATGTTTAGATTTCCTGCATCTAAGGTATTCCTTTTAAGGTAGGAAACTAATTTTGTTTACATCTGCACTTATGATCGTGGTTCCCTATACCTTAAACATTTAAAAAATAATTGTGAGATGGGGATCTTTTACCAACCAAAATCAGTCTGCATTAGTATAGCGAGGAGAGAGCTATAGAATAATTTTTTTTCCAGCCAAAATTCTAAATTGCTAATTTTTTTTTTTTTAAATAAGAAGCTTATTGCATCTATCGGATCCACAGCAGGAAAATGTTATGAAGAAGGTGTAAGCACTGGGCAGTTCATGCACAATTCAGACCCAAGGCTCCTTGAAATTGAAATTTGTGATTTACAGTGCATTAATTCTTGAGCAAGCAGCCTTACTACTGGCATCATTTGGGAGAGGTTGTAAATTGAAAGATTCACACGAATTATTAGGATAGATCCAACCTGGAGACTTGCCCACCATGTGCAAATAATTGCAACTTTAATTTTAGAGCACAGAGAGACATCTGGGTCTGAGAGAAGCCTAGACCTGCCAGGCAAGACTACCATAGGACACTGGATCCTTTTTCCCTGTGGGAATACAAGAGCAACAGGGGGCCAACTTTGAAAGTAGGGTTTCGGAGGACTGCCTTGAACCGACCACCTGTTCCAGGAATCCTTGCCTCACTGGCTTGGAGAACAGACACATTTGCCTAGTTACGGAGTCTTCACTTTTCAATTACCTATAGTTCCTATGTGAAAAACTAAAGAAGCCCAACCTCAACTACAGAGACCAAGTTGGCCTATGAGGATCAGTGAGAGAGTCTGCACATTCATGAAAGTGATGGCCCTTCCTTGGATGGAGTATTTGCAAGCATTTCTGCTTCTAAATGTAAAAGCTTCAGGTAAGGAATTGGGGGTTCTTGCTACTGTTAGGAGTGATCATTGCAGACCATGGGGTAAGATATGATCATCAGAAGAAGCTGAGGCCTCACAACCAGCAAAGTGGATTCAAAAACAAGTAGCGAACATGAGAGTAACTCTGAAGTGTAGAAGAAAGGAGTTGGGGGTGGAGTGGGAGGTGGGGTGGGTGGAGTACAGAGCCCACAGACAGAGCTGACTCCTGGAAGAAGCGGGCCGATTTCCTTTTGGTAGGTTTGATTTCCTTTTTGTAGGTTTATGGTCAATAATTCTCAGGTTAGATGTGAAAAGGCCCAGGTCAAATCCTGAGAGAGCATAGTTTTAAGACTGAAGGAAAGCATAAAGAGAAGGCAATGTCGGAGGAACATCTTTACAGGCAGCCTCAGAGCTCAGAGTGTTTGGGCTTGTGGGTCTTGCAGGAATATGAGAACCAACCTCTGACCTCCGGGAGAGGGCATCACTGGAGATCCGAGACAAACTGCCACTGGTCAGGGATTCTTTATGCCACTGACAGGACCAGTGGGTGCCCTTAAAAGTAATAAATGTGGCAGCTATGTCAGGGGGCTGTTGATGTGGGTGCTTCCTGGCTCAGGATGCCAAAAGACCCGAGTGTTTTAAACTACAGGACATTTTGCAAAAGGCCTTCTAGGCCAAATCAACAAATTCCACCACCATTATTCTCTCTACCTAGAAATCCAGGTTGCCATCTCAATCACTCTTTTGAGGCCCATTAAATTTGGACTCGCTGCAAGAAGCAGACACCTCCTACAGAAAGCTGAGTGACCGATGAGCCTGCAGGGCAGGGGCAGGACTGTGGCGGGATCGAAGCCAAATGCTGGACTCTGAACTGGGCTGGCCTCGGGAAACAGCTCCTCTCCTTCTTCAGGGCTGAGAGTTATTTTCTTGGTCATTTTTACCAAGTCAAAACAATAAGAGAGAGAGGAAGCAGCATGGGGTGAAGACTATTGAGAAGGGATGGCTGCTGCAATTAAGCTATTGCCTTCCTCAGTGCACGGCTGCTAAGTGTTGACTGTAGCTGTGAGTTCATAGAGTTCGGCCTCTCCGGGACCTTTTCTGCCACTGTCAAGGGCTCTTCAAATCTAGAGTAGAGTCTCTCCGAAAAATGTCGTTACTCACCTCTTTGGGTGGCTGATGATCATAGAGAAGCCGCACTGTAGGAAACAAAGGGCTTTGGCGTCGGTAGCCCTCTAAGCATGTGAGATGAAGGCCTTTCCATATATCTTTTCCAAAAAGGTTCCTGCTTTTGATGAACAATTTTCCAAACGTTGCAAGCGCATCCTTTGGTAGCTCAGCTGGTAAAGCTGAGGACTGTAGTTTACACTTTCCAGGAATCCTTAAGTTGCTGGTTTGATTGAGGGTTGAGTGAGTTGTAGGGTCTTGCTTCTTGCACACAGAGCAACCACAAAGCTGGGCTTTCAGATTAAAACCGGAAAGTGACAGGATCCAATCAGGCTGTTAGCTAATTTTTGCTAGTTCCCAGCAGTGTGAAAGAGTGGGTTGGGGGGTCTGACTGGAAGCACAGAGAACTATGGACCAGAAAAGAATGGATGAGGGCTCTAACTTGGAGATAGAAAAGATTGGGTCAGTACAACAGAATATGTATACACTACTGGGTGGGGAGTGAGAGGGTGAGGGGAGAATCTGAAGAGGACCTGGTATAGCCACTGGTGCTGCCATTCACGAAGATGGATAACATGTGAGGAGCAGCAGGTTCATGGTGGGAAGGGTGGTGTGTTCCCTTTGGGACAAGTTGAATTTGCAGTGTCTGAGGAACCAGTGGGTGAGATGTCCACAGAGGTTGAATTCAGGTTGAGGAGCTGGGACTGTAAATAGCGGTTTGAAAGCCATTCTGCTACTAAGCTATGGTGTCCCAAGTTGGGGATGAGGTGGCTTCTTGCTTCTGCCAGGAACCTGGACAATATCATGGCTCCTTGTGCTTTTCAGACGGAGCTGAGATACTGGAGATTCATAAAATAGAAACAAGAAAGATTTCTAGGGAAAGAGGAAGGCGGAATTAGGAAGTACATCCTGGGTGGTACCTGATTTTTCAGGACAGCTGTTGTGCTAGAGGCTGGAAAGCAATGCCTACCTAGGCGTGGGACCCAGGTCCAGAAAAAGTGCCGCTCCCAACTATCCCTGAAAGAAAGTGCGCTCTTCACAGGCCCTGCTTCTCTGCTGAGCCACTGGGCTCCTCGTCAAGTCCTTGGGAATGCCAGTGCCCAGGGTGCCACAGATTTCAGCAATTGTGACACAAGAGATGGGTGTTGCTGTCCCACTTCCAAGAGAGCTGGTCACAAGGGCAGCAACATCCCTTTGTCCCTGGGCCAGCTCCGAGACCCACCAGTTCAGGTGCAGGTCTTTCAAGCAGGAAGGGGAAGAGTCATAAACGGGTACCCAGAAACCCCTAATCTTGTACCTCAAAGCACTTCCGGGTTGATCACCTGGAAATGGCTCTTGAGTGGGACCTATTTAGAATCCCTGAATGGTATGAACCTAGATATATAGCTATAGATATACTTAATTCCCTAGATGTTTCTAAGGCTGAGTTTGGACTTCAAATTCTGAATTTTCAGAACTTCTGAGATACCATTTGCACCATCACAAGGTCAAGGACAACAGCTTCCTTTCCATGTAGTTCTACAAACTTGAAAGTTCCACTTTCTTCACTTTGTCTTCTAAAATAAAATGCCTTTTTTAGGGTTTACATCTCCAGTAAGAAGAAGCTTACAGACAATGTTCTCTCTAATATCTCTGGTAGAGTGAAAGACATCTGAGAGCAACAGTTTGACTCCAGCTCAAGGGAGCTTGTTCACGTTTTCTGTCCATCGGTGGTATTCAACCATGGGTGATTTTATCTGCTCCTTTCCTAAGAAGAGAGAAATAGCAAGTCATAAGGTATCGGAAATCATACCTACTTAGGATTTCTCAATAGCAACTCTGGAAGCAAGAAGACAAGGAAGAACATGCTTCAAGATATTGAAGGAAAATGTTTTCTAACGATGTCATCTATAACCAAACTATCAGTTAAGTAGTAGTGTAGAATACATTTTTGAACATTCTAAAAGGTCTTCAGGTTTCAAAAATTTTTTGGTAAAAATTACAAAAAGATTACCACAAAAATTATAAGGTCTCAAAAATGTATTACATGCTCATAAAATTAGTGACTGATCTTAAACAAAAATACAGAAAATGAAGGGATAGTACACTCCAATATAGGAAACAGATGAACAGACTTCCTACAACTATGAAGCTTCCCCATATGAAGCTTAGCCTCTTATAAAAAATTCTGACATTTCATAACACACTTTTCTAGAGAGGTACCAGTGTCAGAAGCTCAAGGGAAGAAATGTAGAAAATTCTGTATAATGCTAAAAAATGATTAACATTATTAAACATAGATCAATTCATTTGACAAAAAATTTATACTGTGTGAAAACCTGGACAAAGAGCATGTAAATATCCTGTTACATAGTGAAATTTTGTAGCTAAGTAGAGTTACAACAGTGTTTGAACTAAAAGGTGAATTGCCAGAGCAATTTCAAGAAAATATCATCAGACTTTGCTGTGTGATTTGAAAATGCAGAATGGCTGCAGAAAAAAAAAAGCCTACTTAGCAAATTTTTTTCATCACATGAATAAGTTGAACTCTGTTGTAAAGAAAACCTGAAAATGTTTCCACTACTATTTGGGCTTAAGATTGGGTAAGAATGCTATCATTTATTGAAAACTATTTGAATAAACTACAAAAAATTAAACTATTTTCCTTCTCTTTCTAAAAAAGAAGAGGAACCCTTTCTCTGAATCTTCTGTTCAGTCTGAGAATTTGACTTTGAGCCAGTGTCTGATTAAACACACAAGATGAGATTTACTGATATGCCCCTTGGAAAGTTCTGAATTTTTCATATTTAGAGAAAATTCTTCAATATTTTGTTGTACTTTGCAATTTTTTACATGTATGAGCAAGCTTATTCTGCTTAACAAGTATAAATAGCAAGAACAAAACCCATCTCTTTTCAGTTGAAAATGAAATTTAGTACACTTTTCTCAAGTTTGACTCATAATTGAGTATCTATGCAGCAAACTCAAGTACAGGTTTCACATTAAGAGGTAAATTTCATTATTTGTAGTTTCAAAAATTACATGTTGCAAAAACCTAACATATTTATGTTAATTTTGTAATTGTTAGAGCTGTATTTGAACCTGGTCATGTCATTCAGTAAGAAAAATTTTTTCAAAGTGTTGTGTGAAATCATACCAGTTAAAATGTGTGAATTAGGGACTATAAAGTAGATATCTCCTATTTGTATTCTAGATTTGCATTGTATTCCTCTATTCTTTTTAATTAAATTCTGTCTGCAATTTTTTTCTACTGAAATTTTCTTTTACATAAAGATTTGTTAATGGCACTCTGTCTTGTTTTTCTATGTTATGTACTTACCTTTTTAAAACATGAAAAGGATTAAAGAGAAAAGAATTTTTTTTTCATTTTAAGGAATTTGTCATAATGAAAAAGATAGACTTTTGCAGCCACTGTATTATTTTAATCCTAGTTCCTTATTTAGAACTGTGACTCTGTGTATTTGTCTGTGTTTCTGTATTGTCTCCACTACTTTCAGATCAGGAAGTAGATTGTTGCTGAGAGGGCTGAATTCCTCTCAGAATTGGTAGTTCATTATAGTTTTACATTTTCTGGCTCTGAGTAGCCCACATGATATTTGACATTCCCCCATGGCTGGTTAGTTAATTTTGTGAAATTAGAGTTGCCATCTATAGGGAAGTATTCTAAAGTTCATTAAGTTTTATTGAAGACATTGTGTATTACTAAAAACATAAAGGTCTTTAAATAGATATCTGATTGTTACTACATATTTTAGAGGCTTTTTTATTATGAAAAATTTCAAACATACTAAAAATAGAGAGGATAATATAATAAATTACAGTGTAACTAATGCATACTTCCATGAATTACAAATTCATGGCAAAGCCAATTTCATCTATACCCTACTCACTTTATTATGAAACAAATCCCAGATATTAAACCATTTTGCTATAACTTGTTTTACTTACAAAATGATAATATTTTGATGTGATTTCCACCACAATAGGATTTTTACTAAGGAAAACTGAAATCAAGAGATGTAAAGAATGATTAATGCAGAAGTATAATCCAAGAATATTACAATTCATTCATTCAACAGTTAGTGAAGTTAGTCTCCTTAGTTTAAATATTTTCTTTCTATATACAGACAGGAAAAGTTTTTAGGCATCTTGAAAGAAAGAAACAAGGTGCAGAACAGCATAAGAAAATCACGGGTAAGTAAATGTGTTTTGACATTTGTTTATACACACACATACACACACACACACACACACACACACACACACAAATCACTGGAAAGATGCACAATGAATAATGAAAATGATTAACCAAGGAGGGGGATGTGGTGTGGATGGAGGTATAGAAAATTTTAATCTGTGATTTACTATGATTTTATTTTTGAGCCATGTAAGTTTTATATTTTAAAAATAAAATATTTTTTCTAACATATTCTCTTTCATGCAAAAACTAAGATATTCCTTTGATCAAGTCCATTTGAAAGTATTATGAACTGAATACCAAAACAATTGTCAATTGGACAAATAGCTATGCAATTTTTTTAACTACCTGACTGATCTTATCTCATCTGCTGTAACTTTATCCTTGTAGTTCAATTAAAACTTTTAAAAACATTCTTTTATTTTTTAAAAATTTATTTAAACCAAAATCAAAAAACAGATCATCCATTTTTCTCACCCTAACCCCCACCTCTGGCAATTACCAATCTTTTCTCTGTATCTATGAGCTACATTATTTATTTTATATTCCACATATAAGAGAAATAAAATGGTATTTGTCTTTGTCTGTCTGACTATTTCACTTAGCATAATTACCTCAAGTTTTATTCATGTAGTCATAATGGTAAGATTTCATTCTTTTTTATAGCTGAATAATATTCCTTTGTGTGTATATATACCACTTAGGTTTATCCATTCATCCATCGATGAACACTTAGGTTGTTTCCATATACTGACTATTGTAAATAATGCTGCAATGAACATGGAGGTGCATATATCTTTTTGAGTTAGCTTTCCATTTTCTTCAGGTACATATCCAAAAGTGGAATTGCTGGGTCATAAGGTATTTTACTTTTAATTTTTTTGAGGAAACACCATACTGTTTTCCATATGGCTGCACCAATTTACACTACCACTAACAGGTGCAAGTGTTCCTTTTTCTCTACATCCTCACCAACATTTGTTATTTCTAGTTTTTTTTTATAATAATCATTGTAAAAGGCATGAAGTGATATCTCATTGTGGTTTTGATTTGCATTTCCTAGATGATTAATGATATGGAGCATATTTTCATGTACCTGTTGGCCATCTGTATGTCTTATTTGGAAAAATGTTTATTCCTATATTCTGCCCATTTTAAAATCAAATGGTTCATCTTTTTGGTATTGAGTTGTATGAGTTCTTTATATATTTTGGATATTAGCCGCTATCAGCTATATAATTTGCAAATATTTTCTCCATTCAGTAGGTTGCCTTCTCATCTTATAGATATTTTCCTTTGCTGTACAGAAGCTTTGATATAGTTTGATACAGTTCTACTTGTTGATTTTTGCTTTTGTTACTTTTGGTTTTGTTGTCAGATTAAAAAATTTATCACCAAGACCTATTTCAAGAAGCTTACCACCTATGTTGTCATCTAGGACTTTTATAGTTTCAGGTCTTATGTTCGAGTCTCTAATCTATTTCAAGTTAATTTTTGTGTATGGTGTAGGATAGTGGTTATGTTTTATTCTTTTGCATGTGAATGTACAATTTTCTCAGCACCATTTATTGAAGAGACTGTCTTTTTCCCATTGTATATTCTTGGTTCCTTTGTTTTAATTAATTGACTATATATGCATAGATTTATTTCTGGGCTCTACATTCTGTTCCATTGATCACAATATTTGTTTTTATGCCAATGTCATACTGTTTTAATCCCTATAGCTTTGTAATATAGTTTGTAATGTAGTTTAAAATCAAAGCTGTAGTGCCTCCAGCTTTTACCTTCTTTCTAAAGATTTCTTTGCTACTGAGTGTCGTTTATGCTTCCATACAAATTTTAGGATTGTTTATTCTATTTCTGTGAAAAATGCCATTGAAATTTTGAAAAGGATTGTTTCAAATCTTTATATTGCTTTGGGTATTATGGAATTTTAACACTATCACTTCTTCTGATCTGTGAACATGAAATATCTTTTTATTTATTTGTGTCTTTAATCATTTCATAAATATCTTCTAGTTTTCAATAAACAGGATTTTCACCCCCTTGGTCAAATTTATTTCTAAGTATTTTATTCTTCTAATGTAATAGTTAATGGGATTGTTTTATTAATTTCTCTGAGAATTCATTATGAATGATTTTTGTGTATTGATTTTTTATCCTTTAACTTTACTTAATTTATTAGTTCTAACAGTTTTTGAATGAAGCATTTAGGGATTTCTGTATATAATATCATGTTATCTGATAACAGTGATAGTTCTTTTTTTCCAATCTGGATTTTTTTGTTGTTGTTTATTTTTCTTGCCTAATTGCTATGTCTAGAACTTCCAACACTATGTTGAATAAAAGTGGTGAGAGTGGACAGCCTAGTCTTTCTCCTGATATTAGAAGAAAAGCTTTCAATTTTTCACCATTGAATGGGATGTTAGCTGTGGACTTTTCACTTATTGCCTTTTTTTATGTTGGTGTATATTCTCTCTATACCTGCTTTATTGAGAGTTTTTATCATAAATGGATATTGAATTTTGTCAAGTGGCCTTTTTTTACATCTATTGAGATGACCATATAATTTTTATCCTTTATTTTGTTAATGTAGTATATCATATTAACTGTTTTATGGATTTTGAACCATCCTTGCATGCCTAGAACAAATCCCACTTGATCATGGTGTTTGATCTTTTTAAAGTATTGTTGAATTGGTTGGCTAATATTGTGTTAAGGAATTTTACATCTATGTCCATTAGGGATATTGGCCTATAATTTTCTTGTGGCTTCTTTGTCTGATTTTGGTATCAGGGTAATGCTGGCCTTGTAAAATTAGTTTGAAAGAGTTCCCTCCTCTACAATTTTTTTGGAAGAGTTTGAGAAGGGTTAGTATTAACTCTTCTTAGAATATTTGGTAAATTCACCAGTGAAACCATCTGGTCCTGGTGTTTTGTTTGCTGGGAGATTTTTGATTACTGATTTGATCTTCTTATTCTTAATTGGTCTAATCAGATTTTCTATTTTATCATGATTTGGTCTTGGTAGGTTGTATGTTTCTAGAAATCTATTTTTTCTAAGTTGTCTGATTTTTGGTGTTTAATTGTTCATGTTCATAGTGATCTCCTATGATCCTTCGTACTGCGGTGGTATCAGTTGTAGCATCTCTGATTTCTGATTTTATTTATTTAGGTTCTTTTTCTTGGTGAGTCTAGCTAAAGGTTTATCAATTCTGTTTATCTTTTCGAAGAATCAGCTTTTAGTTTCGCTGGTCTTTTTTACTGCCTTTTTAATTTCTATTTTATTTATTTCTGCTCTATTCTTTGTTATCTCTTTTCTTTTACTAACTTAGGGCTTTATCTGTTATTTTTCTAGTTCTCTGAGTTGTAATATTAGATTGTTTATTTGGGACTTTTCTTTTCTTCTTTTTTTTTTTGAGGTAACCACTTATCGCTATGAACTTCCCTTTTGAACTGCTTTGCTGATTTTTGCTTTAAAATGTAAAAACATGTATGGCTTAAATGTGATTTCATAGCTCTCTTTTTGCTTAGACCTCTCCTTTCCACAGCTCAACAAACAAGAGCTTTGGTTTCTAGTTTAGGTTTTGTTTTGTTTTATTTTTTTCCAGCTTAGGTCAGCCAATTCTATGTCTTTGCTCCTATTTCTTTCTCAGAACCTAAAATGATGACACTTCTTATGCCTTCTTTCTGCTTACATTTAGGTATTTTCTTTTCTCTAAAAGGGAATATGTCTAGAAAGAATGGAATTCAGTCAAACTGAGTTCCAAGGGCACTTGTGCACTCTTCCTCTCAGCTCAAGATTT
Source organism: Macroglossus sobrinus (assembly GCA_004027375.1). Classification (NCBI taxonomy): domain Eukaryota; kingdom Metazoa; phylum Chordata; class Mammalia; order Chiroptera; family Pteropodidae; genus Macroglossus; species Macroglossus sobrinus. The sequence continues at coordinate 92,620 of PVKZ01002216.1, forward strand.
AACTGGTTTTCATCTCACAGTAGCAGCTGTTCCTTAAGTCTGGGGTTCAGAGCATTTTTGTTCACATAATTTATTAAGCTGCTAATGTATTTTAGGCACTGTGCTTTGTGCTGAAAATACAGAAATCAAAATATAATTTCTGCTCTAGGAGTTTAGAGTCTAACAGGGGATACAGATGAAAATATGGAGCTACAATACAATGGATTAAGTATTGAGACTGAGGTCAGTAGAATGTGCCACAGTTCAGGTTGGAGAATGGTCAAAATTGTGGGATTGAGGGAGCGTGGGTAAGGAAAGATACTCAGAAGAAATTATAAACACCAGAGTAAGTTGAGTTTGAATAGGAGCTAGTCAAGTATTTAGTCAGGGGCATATAGTGAGCACAAAATGAAAAATGTGAACAATGGTTCAGAATTCTAAATAAAGTTTTGGGTATGTATATGGTTTATGGCATTACTAGAGGATAAGGTATGAGGCTGGGAGAAACAGAAGAAACTAGAGATGATACAGGGAATCTCCCCAGTGTTAGCACACCCTTAGGGCTTTTATCAGTTCCCAACCTAGAAGCCAGGCAAGGAATTCCCAATATCATTTTAAGCCTTCAGGGAGAAGAAACTATGTCTCTGGTACTTGGGAAATAAACATTTCTTCTGAGTGCCATGCAGAAGAAAGTTGGATGATGACTGCAGCCTTCTATAGCTGGTCAAACATCATTCTTTCTCTCATTCCCACTTTATCTACCCACTACTTTTACAGGGGCCTGGCTTGGGGTAGTTGACTTATGAAGGCAGAAACTTTGAGTCATCCCTTGTTGAATGAAGGGTCAGTCTCCTTTTCAGATTTATCAGGCAAGGAGTCTGAGAAACTTCCATTGACTTGTTAATTTCGTTTGGGTCTTTTAAGAATTTTTTCTCTTTGTCTTTCTTACTCTCTTATGGTTTTATCTCCTCATCATTTTTTACTAGTAGGCACTACTGCTAGCTGTGCTCCTGATGTCTGGATCAACCAATCCTTATTGGTTGGAGCATCTCCACTGACAACTAAAGTTATGCATGAAATATCTTACCCTTCAATAGCAAGATTGGTTAGAAGCTGTTGACTTCTTCAGCCTTCTCTGTTCCTGTCCTCAGGTCAATGCCAGGAGCCAGGGAAAATGGGGTCTAAAACAGAAAAACTGAGTTTGTATATAAAGTGCATCAACAAAAAAGAGAAGACCTAGCTTTAAATGGAACATTTTCCTACCATTAGAGACAAAAGAAACTAGGTAAGTGCATTAAGTCTTTTCATAGATAGATGAATTATTTAACTCCTCCCTATCTACCCCTTTCCTTTCAGCCCTATGCTGTTCTTGTAGTGACATACCTTGAAGCATAGTGAAATTATTTTTCTGCACTTGAAGTGTTCCTATTCAAGCCTAAGGCAGTGGTCACATTGCAGAAAACACTATTTCCACAGGGAGAGTATGGGTCCTGATGGCTAACTTGCCCATGACCATAAGAAGTGGCAGTGTGATGCAGTCTTCTTAGAACCAGAAATCCCCTTTATTTATAAGGCAGAACAGTTCCTGAGGAATCATACTCAGGAGGAAAGCACAAGAGAAGAAGCAGATTATCCAACTGCTGCCTGTTTTCCTGAGTGCTTTGCCCATACCCAGGAACTCCAAAGATACCAGGGTATTGTCAGTCTTACAGCACTGGGTATAGGAAGGACTCTAGGATGGAGCAGGACTTTGAGTCATGAAAAGAGAAAGAAGATTCTTGCAGAGTGATCTCCACCCTCATGGAGACATTAAGAAGATAGTACTTGGGGTTGGAACTCATCTTCTTCTCACTTAAGATATAGATAGGTTTAGTTCAGTGGATGTATTTTCACAGAGAGAAACAGAACTATTTCTTTGAGGTGACCAGTCCTATCTCATTCCACTTTGCTTATATGCTATGCTTCTGCCAAATGTACTCTGTTCACATGCTGCACTTTTTCATTAAAAACACTCTCTTCTCTCCTATCAAATTTATACTCATTTTTAGTACTTTTTTTAGGTATCACCTTTCTCCAGAATACTTCTTGTCTCTCTAAGTTTCAGTTTAGTTCCCTTTCTATGTGTCCCCCTTAGACCCTATGTTTATCTGTGACATTCTATCAGTGACACATTAATTTTTCTGTCATTTTCATTAGGTACTGAGCTATATTAAGGGTAGCAACAGTAACTTCTTTATCTCTGAATTACCAGATACAACACCTGATAAATAATCAACGCAGAGCAAAAGTTGAATAATTTTCCTGACAGTAGACAATTTCTATAGAAGGTGGAGAGTAATGAGGTGCTGCTGAATAGAACCTCTAGGGAGAAAGGCAATAGAGTTACTTTATTCTAGACAAAAGGCACAATTTTGTTCCTACTTAGTTGGGATCCATACATGAGTAAATGTAAGTAAAGAGCTTAATGTTGGCTGGGAACAAAGAATTTTTTCTGTTGGGGTGCCCTACAGAACAATAGGGCTGACAGAGAACCAAAGCCTTAATAACTGAGGCATTTGTAAAACACAGTTTCAGATATCATTGATTTAGTTATTAGAACTGATAGTCTTTAAAACTGGTGATCTTCAGAATTGGAAAGACCTGAATCAAATGGTAAGGACTTCAGTTCTTATTTTCTTAGTAATTACCAGGAATTCATAGTTCAATCACCGGCAAGTCATCTAATAGAGCCCAAGTTTGTGAAAGGGCCTTGAATTGGTATCATGGACTAAAAAGCTTAAGAAACTCATCTTAATATTCCTCAGAATACTGAGCTTGAAGTTGGCATTAAATATACAGATGTGGCTACCTGACAGAATCAATATAGTTTATCTCTCTTCTCCCTTTTAAATATGACTTGACTTGCTTTAGATAGGCAAGCATTTTGTGACAAGCTGGGTTCAGTTAGACCCTTGAGTTGCTGAGAAAATTCTCCATGAAAGGGGTAATTTAATGTAATAGATATACTAATGACCTAGTTTTGTATGACTCATTCTATAGCTGAGCAGTTGAAGGACAAATGGGCTGGATGCACTGATTGTCTCCCAAGGGACTTGGAAAGGCAAACTAAGTCTGGTGCCCTACATTACAGTCCAAGGCTTTCTCTACCACATTGTTTGTCAGCTAAGTGCTGGAAACTCTTTTAAATCTTTTGTACTATTATTTTACTTGCTCCTTACAAATTTTCAAGGCTAGTAAGTGGAGATGCTGGAATTCAAAGCTCCACAGTCTGGTTCAGGTTCTGATCCTGGTTGAATGAGAATCAGATCCTTCACCAAATAATTTCTCTGATATTTGTGCCCAACTCACATGCCCAGTGATATAGTTATTATAATAATGAAATATCACCATTTAAGATCTGAGAATAAGAGATGTGAAGATAGAGGCTTTTGATATTTCATACCTAAGTTTTAACTACCCTTTATGAAAAATCTTCACCAGCTCTAAAATCAATTAGATGAGGACTTCAGGTTCTTCAAATTTTACCAGGATCTGTGATCGGAGACAGTGGGCATATGTGTGCCATATCATAATACAATAGGTTTCAGGATTGTTCTGGAGAACATCTGTGCTCACCAGGACTATGTTCATGCTGTTGCACAGGTGGGACAGGTAATGGCTCCTGGCGGAAACCAGAGCAGTGGTGTGACAGAGTTTATCCTGGCGGGTGTTCCGAATCTCAACAGCACGAAAGGAGAACTGTTTTCTGTCTTCCTTCTTGTCTATCTGCTGACTTTAACAGGCAACGTGTTGATTGTTGGGGTGGTAGGAGCTGATACTCGCCTGCAGACTCCCATGTACTTCTTTCTGGGTAATCTGTCCTGCCTAGAGATCCTGCTCACTTCTGTCATCATTCCCAAGATGTTGAGCAATTTCCTCTCAAGACAGCATACTATTTCCTTTGCTGCATGTATCTCCCAATTCTATTTCTACTTCTTTCTTGGGGCCTCTGAGTTCTTGCTGTTGGCCGTCATGTCTGTGGATCGCTACCTGGCCATCTGTTACCCTCTTCACTACCCTTTGCTCATGAATGGTACTGTGTGCTTTCGGGTGGCCTTGGCCTGCTGGATGGGGGGACTTCTTCCTGTGCTCGGCCCCACAGTTGCTGTGTCCTTGCTTCCTTTCTGTGAACAAGATGCTGTGGTGCAGCACTTCTTCTGTGACAGTGGCCCACTACTCCGCCTGGCATGTACGAACACCAAGAAGCTGGAGGAAACTGACTTTGTTCTGGCTTCTCTTGTCATTGTATCCTCCCTGATGATTACTGCTGTATCCTATGGCCACATAGTCCTGGCTGTCCTGCATATCCCCTCTGCTTCAGGCCGTCAGAAGGCCTTCTCTACCTGTACCTCCCACTTAATGGTGGTGACTCTCTTCTATGGAAGTGCCATTTTTCTCTATGTACGGCCATCACAAAGTGGCTCTGTGGATACTAATTGGGCAGTGACAGTAGTAACAACATTTGTGACACCTCTGCTGAATCCATTCATCTATGCCTTGCGCAATGAACGAGTCAAGGAAGCTTTGAAGGATATGTTTAGGAAGGTGGTAGCAGGCTTTTGGGGGAATCTTTTACTTGTGAAGAATTTCAACAAGAAAACAATGAGGTCAAAGTGAGAGAATGTAATAACTTGTCTTAAGTCTAGGTCTTCTCCATTGTCAATTTCTTTCCTACTGTCTTCATGGACATTACCAAATGACTGAGTTCTGGAACTACTATAGAATTCCAGAGTCATAAAGTCTGTCTTCCTCTTTCAGGCAAAATTCCTTGATTTTATCTCATATGTGAATCCATTTTATTATTGATATATCATAATCAATATTATCATAATGTCATAAGACCCTCCAACCTGTGAGATCTTAACCTAAGGGTCCATGGTCACCAGGGAATCTAAGGATGGGCTTCAGAAAATTGATAGGCTCTATCAGTATGTAAATTTTATATGTTTGAGCCTATTTGTCTGGGAAGAGGACCTAAAGCTTAATCCAGTTATTAGAGGTGTCTACATGTGACCTTCGCCAAAAGTTAAAAACAATTAAAATTCTCAGTAGAGTCTTTCAATTATTTACGAAAACCAAGAATTAAAAAAAATAAGTAAAAATAAAATATATAGATTATCTGGATATTTTTGCATATACTTCCCCCCCAAAATTACATTTACTGTCAAGAGGAAAAGAAATAAAACAAATATTAATAAGTGATTTATTTACTTCTCCATGGAAATCCAAGGTGTCTTTGAAAAAGCAGATCAAAGAGAAATTTCATGAATAATAGCATTTAATGTGTTTTTTCTAATTTGCACTTTATTACAAAGATGAATTAAAGACATCTCCACTAATTTGACATGGGATTGTGTTCCTTTCATTTGTCCATCTTTTTACATTTTATGTCTGCTGTTGCCAGTCTTTTTTTTGTTTTTAGTAAAACTAGGATTGGGATGAAGACCTTTAATATTAAAGATTTAAGAATGCCAACTATTTTGGTACTACCAAGAACCAAGGTATGTTTAGCTACCTCATTGGATATTTGAAAGGGAATGGAGATTCCTACATGTGATGCCCTTGAATATCTTGAACAAATATTCATTCATTCATTCATTCATTCATTCGACAAAGGTCCATAAGCATGTACTAACATATACTAAGGTGAACAAGGAATGGTTTCTAACCTCAAGCAGCTTTGATTTTATGCAGTCAAATGCTCTACCACTAAGCTACACCTCCAAGCAGCTTTGATTTTGGAAAGGAAGACTAAGAGACAAATAATGCAAGGGGATGGGGTTGAAAAGGGGGTTTACAAAATGACATTGCAGATCATATGAAAATTGATTTACTCTTTCTAGTATTATCTTGTTAGAAAAGTTTTCAGAGGCTGTTTTTCATTAAACGTAGTTCCATGTTGGCATGTGTTTCTATACATAGAGGCAATGTGTGTATATATATAAATATATCAAGGTATGAGCAGCATGTCAACCTCAAAATAATGCTGCAAAATTGGCAAACTGAGCATTAGCATGCAAGGAAATGGCAATAAAGCTTCAGTGGGCACTGGAAATAGTAATGGTTTTAATCTAATTCTATCAGTATCATATACAAACACACACTAAATATTTCTTTTCTGGAAGATTTCTGAGTTAGAATTAAAGGATTGAAAGAAATGAACAGTGATTTGAGAGGGGAAAAGTAACGTTCTAGAGTGATCTAGAAGTATTACTCAGAGAGTAGGTGACATGATGCTTTAAAAATTTCATGGAACATAAAAATCTGAAGTCAATGTCAGACATTGGCCAAAGAGAGGAATTTATATAATAGTTTATAGCATTTCTTGAAGGAATCACCTGCACATTTTGGCAATAAAGTTTGTTAAACTATTGTTTCAAAATTATTTTGTTATTGGAAATTACTTTAGACTCAGTTTAACTCAATAAAAATTTATTGAATACCATGTTCTAAAAAGTAAGTTGGCATGGAGAGACATGAATATATGGTCCCTGCCATCAGGGAATTCACAGAATTTTGAATGATATCTATCTGTCTGTCTGTCTGTCTGTCTATCTGCTGTCTGTCTGTCTGTCTAGCTATCTATAATGGTCAAAATGTAATAAGAATGTTATAAAATTTAAAACTGGGTCGACCAAGATAACATTTTACTCATAAAGCATAAGGGCAAATATTAGGTCCTTGAATGTGATATTGTGGAAATATCACAATAAAATTGTACCAGGAAGCAATCTCTGATTTTATTTTTTCAATCTTATTTTACAAATTCCTGTTCTATAAAGAATTTTTCACTGTTCACCTTGGCACAACTGATCTTGGCCTCTTATTTTAAACAATTTTTTCTCTGGCTTCTCTGGAACCATACTTGTCTAATTTTTAATTTCCAGTTGCTCTTTTTTGTTTACTTTGTGTTTTGTTTTGTTTTGCAGGTGTATCATCTTCAATAAAGCCTTTCATTTAATTTAATTTAATTTAATTTTACTTTATTTTATTTTATTTATTTATTTTATTATTTTATTAAGTTTATTGGGGTAACATAGGTTAATACAATTATATAATTTTCAGATGTATATTATAATTTGACATCTATATATTCTATTGTATGATTACTACCCAAAGTCCAGTTTCCTTCATTTACCATATATTTGATCCCTTTTACCCACTTCACCCTACCACTACCTCCCTATATTTGGCTCCCTTTATCCTGTCTACTTCTCCCCTTCTCTCCCACCCCCTATCTTCTGGTAACCACTAGTCTATTGCCCATGTCCCCGAGTCTGTTTGTTTTTCCTGTTTATTTGTTGCTATTAGGTTTATATCCCACATATAAGTGATATCATGTGATTTTCAACTTTTTCTGTTTGGCTTATTTCACTTAGCATGATTATCTCAAGGTCCATCCATGTTGTTGCAAATGGCAGTATTTCATCTCTTCTTATAGCTGAGTAATATTTCATTGTATATATGTATCACAGCTTCTTTAGCCAATCATCTATTGTAAGACACTTCGGTTGTTTCCATGTCCTGGCTACTGTAAATAATGCTGCTATGAACATTGTAGTGCAAATATCTTCTTGGATATGGGTTTTCAAGTCTTTGGGGTAAATACCCAGTAGAGGGATTGCTGGATCATATGGTAGATCAATTCTTAGTTTTTTGAGGAACCTCCATACTGTTTTCCATAGTGGCTGTACCAATTTGCAGTCCCACCAGCAGTGTATAAGAGTTCCTTTTTTCTCTTTATCCTCTCCAACATTTATTACTTGTCCTATTGATTATATCTATTCTAACAGATGTGACATGCTATTTCATTGTGGTTTTGATTTGCATTTCCCTAATAGCTAGTGATGCTGAGCATCTTTTCATACATTTGTTGGCCATTTGTATGTCCTCTAGGGAGAAGTGTCTGTTCAGGTCCTCTGCCCATTTTTTCATTGGATCATTTGTGGGTTTTTGTTGTTGTTGTTGTTGTTGTTATTGAGTTGTATGAGTTCTTTGTATATTTTGGATATTAGGCCCTTATCAGAGGTGTTGATTGCAAATATATTTTCACATTGGGAGTTTGTCTCTTTAACTTACTGACAGTTTCTTTTGCTGAGCAGAAGTTTTAAAATTTGATGTAGTACCATTCATTTATTTCAGCCTTTATTCCCTTGCTTTTGAGGTCAAATTCATAAAATCCTCTTGAAGTCTAAGGTCTTCGAGTTTAGTTCCTATGTTTTCTTCTATACATTTTATTGTTTCAGGTCTTATATTTAGGTCCTCAATCCATTTTGAGTTAATTTTTGTGTGTGGTGATAGACAACAGTGTAGTTTCATTGTTTTGCAGGTGGCCTTCCAGTTTTCCCAGCACCATTTATTGAAGAGTCTTCTATTTCTGCACTGTATGGTTTTGACTTCTTTGTCAAAAATTTTTTGCCCATATAAATATGGGTTTACTTCTGGACTCTCAATTCTGCTCCACTGGTGCATGTGTCTGTTTTGCTGCAAATACCATGCCGTTTTGATTACTGTTGCTTTGTAGACAATTTGAAGTCAGGCAGAGTGATGCCTCCAGCCTCATTCTTTTTTCTCAAGATGGCTTTGTCAAATTGGGGTCTTTTGTGCTTCCATACAAAATGATGAGTTTTTGTTCTATTTCTTTAAAACAATAAAGCCTTGAAATATTAGTTAAGTTGTCAAGAAAATAAAGGTTATTCCTAGAGATGACAAATTAAAAGGAAGCTAAAAATAAGAATGTATTTCAAATACCTAGAACAGAGCCTGGTACATAGAAGGTACCCCAGAGCTATTTGTTGAATGAGTGAAAGACTGATGAGCAGATGATAGACTTTGTTGTGAGAGATATTGTTAGACACAAGTAACTAGCAGCTTGGGTGTTAGTAATCATTTCCACATGAGGCCTACTCCAGTGACCATTTGAAAGTGAACTCCCACATACAGCTAAAACAGAGTGCTATTGTCAGTGAAAAGGTAGACTAGAAAGAATTTTCTTTACAGCAGGAAGACATTCAAGATTTTCTACCTCGAGAAAAAAGTCATCCTTGAGAATTCTTAATTGAAACTCTGCCTACACACACAAAATGTGTGTCATTTGGGAAACCCCACGCTGATAAGCACTGTTCCTATTGATAGCCATAGACAGAATAAATTCAAACTCTCTCAGGAGGGTCTTACCCTCAACACCCATAGCACAAGATTCCTTTAGACAAAGATTTTTGGAACATAAGCTCACAATCCAAAATAAAAACATAGACAAGGGACTTCATTAAAATAAAAACTTTTGTGCTTCAAAGGATACTATCAAGACAGAAAAAAGACAGAATGGTAGGTAATATTTGCAAATCATATATGTGATAAGGGACTGATATCTAGAATATATAAAAACACCTATATCTCAATAATATAAAGAAAATAACTCAATTAAAAAATAGACAAACTATCTAACAGACTTTTCTCCAGAGAAGTTAGACAAAGGTCAATAAGCACATGATGTTCAACATCATTAGTCATCAGGGAAGTCAGATCAAACCACAATGAGATATCACTTTATACCCACTTAAAAAGACAGATAATAACAAATATCAATGAAAATGTGAAGGAACTGAAATCCTCATACACTGCTAGTGGAATGTAAAATGGTGCATTCCCTTTAGAAAATAATCTTCCAGTTCCTTGAAAATTAAACATAGAGTCACCATATGACTCATGAGTTCCACTCCTAGTCACTGTAGTGACTGTAGTGATGGTTGCACGACTCTGTGAATCTACTAAAAGCCATTTAAATATGTACTTTAAATGTGTGAATTATATCAATAAAGCTGTTATATTACCAAAAAATACACAAGCAATCAGGACTCTAAGAACAAGAGTCAGTGTATATATAATAAAAAGCAGACTTAGACTATCAGAACTTCAGATAATAAAGCCATTAAAGACAGATTATAAATTAAGAATGTTTAAACTGTTTAAAGAAATAAAAAAGGATCAATAACATTAAAGAAATGGAAAGTCTAAAATAGAAAATATCATTGAAATTAAAGACTGACTATCTTACACAGATTAGAAAGGCCAAGCTATTTAGTAAACTATCATAGATCTTAAGAAAATATACAAAATGCTGCACAAAAAGAAAAAGATGTAAAAAATGTTGAAAAGAGGCTAAGAGATTCTCCAGGTTTTATAAGGAGAGAATAGAAAAGAGAACAGATCAAGTGCTGACTTTGTACTGTCAATTTATCTAAGATGGAATTACATTTTCCAGAATTTTATTTTCTGTAAAGATTTAAATTTTCTATATGAATATGGAGAAATTTATAGTGAGATTTGGAAAGCGAAAACATCATACATAGCAGCCACTGTGTTCTGAAGACTGGCATAGGATGCCAGGCTCTTTTGCAGCTTGTACTTGTTGGCTAGTCTGCTCTCCCACTTACTGGCATGAGGCTTCAGTTGGGCCCACAACTCCTCTGGCACTGCTGGATCTCCTCCTTCAGCCCCTCCAATTCTTGGACCAACTGCATGGGTAGTTCTATGATAAAGGGTGCCAGCTCCTCCTGCAGGTCCCCCACATTAACAAGTGTTGACAACAGTGAGAGATTGATGTAGATTCCAGTTTGCCTTTTTGATTCCAATTTGTGGATTCTATGGTTTCAGTTTCACTTGCTGCCTTCACTTCATGTCCAGCTGTCCTTTCCAAATGCTCATCCTGCTGAGCTACAGATACTTCAAGCCTAACACTAACCATAGAGGCAAGAGCCTTGCATAGACTTCCTCATTGGCTCCCACAATTATGTAGTGCTAATTTCTATCATAAAACTCTTTATTCTTCATCACTGATAGTGGCTCCACTTCTCTGATTGAACTCGAAATGACATATTTTCTCTTGCAATAATAAGCCACACGGTTTTCCCTGTTTCCTCATTATTTTTCAAATCCCTGATTTTGTTTTCATGTTTCCAGAAGAGTCCCTGGTAATGTGGAGCAGCAAAATCTCATCATACTGTTTTTTTGAAGGACTAATGACATAAGGCATGAGAAGGAGTGTCACTGGTGATTTGCTGGAGACACTTTTGCATTATTCAAGTGGGGGAGAGTCACATTATAACAGTGGAGAGTACAACAGGCCTGCATTGACAAAGAAGTGTCATAATTATTGCTCAGGAGATGAGGAAGTCACAATCTAATAGCTCTAGCTGAGACTGTACAGGCCCTGACTCTACTGGCTGACGTCCTAAGTGGGGCCCGAAGTAGATTAGTTCAATAGTTATACACAGTCAAATTATTTCTTAAAATCCTCATTCCAAGAAAATTATGACTTTGTGAAACTTTGCATATGAATGTCTCCCTTGGGTCTCCCTCCATTTTTTTTCTGCATTGCAGATATCTCAAACATTTCAAGATCTTACAATACAACAACAACAAAAAAAAGTAAAGACTTTAGCAAACGTTAATTTTTTCCAGGGCCCAGACTTTCTCTGTGCTCCTTTTATGTTCCCCAGTCAGTGAAGATGAACGGGTGGTTCTCAGTCCCAAGAGTTAACAAAATTACTTGTCAGAAGTGTTAACAGCACAACAAACTCTGAACTCAGACTCATAGCTATGGAAACTGGTGCTAATTCTTTCAGGTGGAGCCCAGAAAAATCAAATCCCAACTCCTGCCACTAAAGTAGAGCAAAGCCTACTGAATCTTCAGCTAGATGCCCTTTTTCTGGTTCATGATGGACATTATTTTCTTAAAGTTTAAAAGATCTTATTTTGGGTTTTGAAGCCCCCACCTCTCTCCCACATAAAATGATTCTAAACCTATTTTTGCTTTTCAGAACAAGTTTTTCTTCTTTCACTCTATCCTCAAAACACAAGATATTCCCTTTAATGTCCTCCTCTGTGCCTTTGTTCAAGTACTGCTAAGTTATCTTGGTCTTGATTGTGGAGCCCAGCCAGTATCTCTGCTTCTACTATGGTAGTAGAAGGAGCAATGATACCACTTTCATCTGTGGTGGTGATAAATAAAAGTCTTTAAGTGTGAGAACATACATAGAGGCCCAGGAGCTCACTCTTTGTAATCCAACATACTTTTGTCCAGGTTTCAGGGTAGGGAAAGAAAGAATCCACTAAATAATCCTGGAGCTACCCTAAGACCTCAGGGCAGACGTGTACTGTCCAGATCCTCCCTTTCACAGCCAAACTCCTAAAAAAGAATGATTTACCTATGTTCCACACCTTTCCCTTATTCTTCAACCTATCTAGTGCTATCATCTTCCCTAAATTTTCTGCTTTAAATGCTAGCAAAAATTATCATCGGTGCCTGAGTAACTAAATCAGCCATCAAGGCAAGTGAATGCCATGAAGTTTCTTTCTCCAATTTCATCACTCATTGCTATTCTGTTCTTAACTTTTTAAACACTGGTGATGATGACCAAGGTCTGTCCTTAAATCCTTTATCTCTATATAAATCCTCTTCTCTGTGGGTTCTTAGCCAAAACAGTATTAACCAATCGTTGCCCTATGTTTTCCGTTCTTAAAATTCCTATTTTTAGTTTGGATCTCGAACCTCAAAAATTTATATCCAGCTTCCTACTGTGCATCTCCACCAGAAGTCCTTCAGCAAACAAATCAACGCCCAGGCTAGATACATCACCTTTCTAATGGGACAACCAACCTGGAAGTCAGGACATCCTGGCAGATTCTCCCCCATCTCCCTTCCTTTCCTTCAATCACCTGAATCACACTATTCTTGCCTAGCACATAACTTTTCCAAGAGAGGAACCTCAAAAAGGAAAAATATAATCGGGTCAGACAAATCTTGTCAAAAGTCCCCGTGTACAAGCAATTTAGGAAGATAAGCAAGTTTGAAGGCCTCTTATTCCAGCGGTTCATAAACTTGGGCAACTTCTAGAAACCGTAATCAACCACACTCTTTGGTTACGGGTACACACTGAACACTACAGCCCGCTGGTTTTCCAGGTGAGCAGTAAAAGAACATCAAAAGTCTCGTGGATTCTTGCTAGAAAAGGTGGATTCTTGCTAGAAATGGTAGATTCTTGACAGAACAGCTGTCATTACTTTGTATTGCATTTTGTAAAAATAATACCTGGAAACAGTTCAATTGTGCTCCCTTAGGACGGAATGGGTGTCTGCGCCGTTTGAGCTAGAAGATTCCCTGGGCTGAAACTTCGCATTAGAAAGACTGCCACAGCACTTGTGATTGTGGAGTAGACAGACTAGGGCCTCAGGAAGAGGGTCCTGTCCCAGCATTGCAACCCCAACACGTTCCAGGTACCACTCTTTTCTGTATGAAATGCCCTAGTAGGAAGTGGCATACTTACCTTCTCTGCGTGAAGTGCCAGGGCGAGAACTGCCGGAACAAGAACAAAGGACCTCTGCCAGGGCTAGATTATGGGTTCGGAACTCCAACGAAGCCCTTGGCCCAACGTGGCACTTCCCTTGTCCCCGAATCTGTCTACAGATGAGAACAATTTACAAGCTGATTCTGCTGAAGATGAGAACAGCTTGAGGTGACCTAAGCTTGGTGGTGTTGACTTCATTGTCTTTTATGGTGGGGTAAAAGAAAAAAGGAAAACAAAACGTGGGGCTCGTCCGGGATTTGAACCCGGGACCTCTCGCACCCAAAGCGAGAATCATACCACTAGACCAACGAGCCAGCATCTAGGGAAGGACTTTTCTTTAGGAATATTCATTTATCTTGTTACTTGCACCGTAAAACCCGAGGATTCTTTGATTTCTTTCCTTAACTCAGTGATTTTCTCCAGACTCGAGGAGCACCAGAGTGTAGAATCTGAGAAACATGAGTCATAGCGTTCCAGAGCTAAGAATGTTCATTAAATGACTCAGGCTAATCTGCCAGTGTGTCTTGGACCCTCCTGATACAGTCTGGGTACGTAACAGGGTTAGGACCAGAACCATAGCAAACGACCTGGGTTAGAGGACTAAGGGAAAATAAAAACCATCGATTTCACCAAGAGGTAAAAGTTACTACCCTCAAGGACCGGCTGCGGAGGAACTCGATACCACACCCCAGCTGAGGTCAAACTACGCCTTAGCCTGCTTGTCTATGCTATCTCACATCATTAATGCTCCCTCCGCCCTAAGCTTCAATGAATTTTGTATTGTAGGTCTGGATTTAGAGCATCCCTCTAGGGTGCGCAGAAGGTAGTATCGAAGGAGTTGCCTGTTTCCAAGATCCTCTTCTATAAAAGCCTGCATCCTCCTGTTTCTCTATCACCCAGAAGGTGGTGGGTGTAATGGGAACCGAGGGCGTTGTCCTTACTCTGCAGTTCCTTACCTTTGGAGAACGAAGTTTCTGGGCTCTAGCTTGTCTGCCTTGGTCACATTGTCTACCCAGCGCCGAGCATGTTAGGGGACAAATTCGGTAAATAGCTGTTCGATGTTTGGCTGAATTGGGCGGGCTGAGAACGAGGAGAGAAAAGGGAAAGAGGAGCGCTCTCCTGCCAATCCTGCTCTGCGTCACCACTTTCTATTTATTCTGAACTTCAGGTTGGGCATTGAGAAGTCCCGGCGTCCAGAGAGAGGAAGCTGCCTCTCGGACTTCGAATTGTTAGCAGAGTGAGTTAAAGGACAAAGGAAAGAGTCAGTCCCCTTCTAGTCAGCTTCTGCTTCAGGAAACCGGGAGGAATTTTAGGGCCAGATTGGCAGTACCTGAGCTTGACTCGCTAAGAGGCCGCGGGGGAAGCCTGGATGCCTTCACGACCTCTTTGTCCCTCAATTTCTGAGGGTTCAAGGGGTACGTCCTGTGCTTGGAGAAAGCCGCCTCCCTTTAAAAAACAAAACAAAACACAAGCCCAGTCTTAGTTTACAAGAGCTGGATCACTTTTATAGTAATCCAAGCAGACTGGTGACGATGATGCTAATGACAGGTCTTGCATCCTTCTCTTCTGTAAGGCACCCTTACCCTACTCCACTTTACCTCAGGGCTCCACTTGTGGCCCCGGTGTTGCCTGAGCTCTGTGACTTTTCAGACCTGAGGCTGAGGAGCAGGTACTGTGGGTGCTAGCTTTCCAGTGATGTACATTCCAGTTTGGGCCCGGTCAAGAACTTTTCTTTCTTATATATAAAGAGATACTTTAAAAAAAATGGTTTTAACATTTAATGATCTGTTGCACTGTATTTAGACAGCAATTCTATTTGATTGACTTTTAAAATATAAGGTATTCAACATTACACAGAAGCTTGCAGGGTGACTCTATAGCTCAGGAGTCAGGACGCTGGTCTTAAACCTAAAGTTAGTGAGGCAGAGGTGATCCCTTTATTTCCTCCACATTTACAAAGAGAAGAGCTCTTTATTTTGGTCAAAGGGTTGAAAAAGTTTTGAAGAAAGGAAGCACCGTGTGATCTTTTCAGGAAAATCATATCCTGGAGATTTGGGACGAAAGATCATAGAATGGGGGCTCCTATGATCCCGGATAAAAAGGTAAGTGTTTGTGTCCTTCGGTAAATAGGGGAAAATAATAGATAACTCAGGTATCTTCGATATGACTCCGCTATTTGGTGGAGTCTACACCTCTGCGAAAGAGATCAAATTAGCCTCAGCCCTCTGATAGCCATGACGCGATCCCCACTCTCAGGGGCCACAGGAGCGTGGAGTCTTTTGCTCTTTGCTGCTTTGCAGCCTACCTGTCGGGTTATCTTGTGCTTCTGGAGTGAGAACTAGCTCACAAATTACTCTAAGGCAGCCTACTCTCAAGGTACGACCCAAGCCAGGTGGTTTCTTCTTCTTCCTTCTTCCTTCTTCTTCCTTCCTTCCTCTTCCTCCTCCTTCTCCTCCTTCTCCTCCTCCTCCTCCTCCTCCTCCTCCTCCTCTTTCTTCTTTTTTCTTTTCTTCTTCTTCTTCTTCATCATCATCACCATCATCATCATCAAAAAGAAAGTTTACTAGAAAAGAGATAACACTCCACAGACAAAGTGTCAGAGGCAGAGAGAGGGACAGTGAAAGAGGGACGGTGAGAGAGAGAGAGTAAAGGCACCCTCTCCTCTGCTTCTATCCTCATTTCCACAGACTCTGACTCCGCATTCTGTGCTCCAGGCTGCTCCCAAGATTTGATTAATCATAATTTCGATTCTGGAGATTTTTTGAACTTCAACCTGAATTTTAACCTGTAATACAAAGAGGCCAGGCCACGCATTAACTTACATACAAATATCTATAATAAGATTGACACCACATACTTCTCGATAGCTCAACCATTAGAGCTGAAGTCTGTGAAGTTTAGGTCCCTACTGTCATTCTTAGGTCGCTGGTTCGCTTCTGGCTCGAAGGAAGTGTTTACGGTTTTGCTGCACTAACCTAATCATTTTCCAGAAGGCTTTATTAACCCCCTAATCCAACAACTGTGAGACTTTTGATTCTAGTCTCAGGCAACAAGAGAACAGCTTTTTGCCGACCATAAAAATTAATTTCGCCTGTCCTCCTTGTGATCATACAGATGTGGTTTGGTTTACTAAGGAGATGAAAATTAATGGCTTTCACTTTATATCTTAATGTTAATTCCAATCTTTAAGACCAGCTATCATTGATGGAATATTGGCTAACATCCCTCAACCCTATCTCTGTCCATACACTTTTTCATTACAGTGAATAATTCATACTGGGCAATTCAAGGTTTAAAGAGAAACACTGTAGAAAGGCCTGCCCTTGGAAAGAATGTGAACAACAGTACAGATAATAAGCAATGCAAAAGACCAAATATGAAAATGTTCTTTCATTAACAAGAAAGAAGTACTTAGTAAAACAAGGGGCAATTATTTCATCAACAAATTATAAAATGTTAATATTTAATACTGACAAGGATGAAGTAAGGACATTGTTGTAGAATGTCACTACTTTCTGGAGGACATTTTGGCCTTAAAAATTAAGAAACTTCAAGAGACATTGTATTTGATTAATTTTCTATTTCTACTTTTAGAAATTTATTATTCATATATAAAAACAGAATATATGGCATGTGTTAATCTGTGGATGATTTGTATTCTTTATAGTCATGTATTTTTTTACAATTATGCCATGTATACACATTAAAAAAACAACAACAGTATTTTAAACTTACAAAGTGAAGTTAAAAAAAAAAAAACCCTGTGCCACTATGGAAGACATTTTGGCACTTTCTTACAAAACTAAACATATTTTTACCATACAATCTTGGAATCACATTCCTACGTACTTACCCAAATGAGCTAAAAACTTATGTCCACACAATAATCTGCCCATTAATGTTTATAGCAGCCCTACATATAATTGCTAAAACTTGAAAGCAATAAAGATGTTTTTCAATAAGTGACTAGAAAAATAAACTGTGGTAAATCCATACAATAGAATATTATTCTATTGTACTAAGAAAAGATAAGAAGCAAGTCATAAAATGATATGGAGGAACTTGAAATGCATGTTACTAAGTGAAGAAACCAATCTGAAAAGGCTATATACTGTATGATTTCAAATATATGACATTCTGGGAAAGCCAAACTATGGCACTGCTCTAAAAAATAAGGTCTCTTAATTAAAACAAAAACAAAAACAACCAATGACTTAGTAATTTACTGGTTAGTTGAAGGAACAAAATAGACAATGCTGTGTTGCTATATTGATTCTATTCGTCAACATGCACAAAATAATACAAGAGTACATCCAGCACATTGAAAAGGGGTGATCAGAATGGAGAGATAAGACTAAACAAAGAGGGCTTTCTTAAGTTGAATTTTGAGCTAGAATTTGACAGAAATATTGATGAAGTGAGAGTGCTTTCAGATATGTATGTGTGGTGGAATGACAAAAAAAGTTAGCAAAAGTGACAGATGTATCAGAAGGAGTGGCAGGAAGAGCACTAGAAAAGAGTGGGAAAGGAGATGTGACATGCAGAGTGTGGCTGGAGGAATAGCAGAGGATCTCCAGGGGAATTGGAGGAAGGATGACAAGGGGACAGAGGAAAGATGGCAAAAAATGGCCAGAGGAATTAGGGGAGGGGTGTGACAAGATGATGGAAGGCAGTTTTGGTGGCTACAGAGGTGATGGGGCAGAAAAGGGAGAGGGGATGACATGAGTGAATCGTGATAGCAGTGTCTTTTCATTAAAAAGGAGATAGAATTGACTGGAACTAAGGGCCAGCATTCTGGAACCTAAATATTGCCAGTGAAGGAGCTACAGGTAAAAGAGGCAAAAGAGTAAAACAATACAAATGAAAGCCCTCCAAGGTGGAGCTCTAGAAAACCCAGGAAATGCTAGTGTCATTGATGAATGAGGAGAATGCTGGAAATGATCTGATTGGGGAGGAGCTGCGTGAGACAGGAGAGGGAGGGGATTTCAGGCTAACTCTCTTTTGGATGGAGATGACTGCCTAAACGGAGACATTCTCTAGGTAGTTGAAAGTATACAACTTGAGAGATCAGGTTTCTGGGGGTAATCAGAAGGAGATGAACAGAAATATAAAAATTAAATGATCTTGGGATAATGTATATAATTAAATTTCAGAAAGAAGGAAAAATAAACATTGAAGAAGACAGAAAGATTGCCCTGGGAAGAAAAGGACAGTGGTATGGGAATACAAAGAAGGAATTTTACAGAAATGTCAGCAATGTCTAATTTAGCTACTGGTGTAGAGGCATTTTCCTCCCATAAGGCAATTTTTGAGAAAAATATGACCTTTTTTCGTGAAGTCCTCTGGGGCCCAAGCTATTTCTTGAAGGGAAGTGGGTGAAAAGGAAGGGAACTGGTCATAACAGAGACTATAAAGACTGAAAAAGTAAAACTGGACAACCCTTCTAAGAAGACACCACTTAATATACCCCAATTGTATCCTCTATTCTTTCCCACACTGAGTTAGATATGCCAAGGCATTGCAGTTGGGTGCTTCAGAGAACTAGAGAGTCTCCAAGACAAGAATATTCAATTGGAAGGGACAGGATTGTGGCTAAGCCAGCAACTTCACAGCACACCTTCCAGGGCCTGATGCATTGAGTCAGCTAAGAATTACCTTTGAAGTGTTTTGGAATCACAAACCTACCTGCAAATTCAAATTCAAATAGCTGTTTACCGTCCGCTTTTGCCTCCTCCCCTTCCTCATGAGGCAATACTGTCTGACTGAGAGCTTGACGCCTGGTAAATGCTGGCTTTCTGCATTCATTCATTCATTCATTCATTCATCATATAAAGTAGTGTAATTGAAACCAAAATCGGGTCTGTGCGGGTTATTTTGCGAGGTCGGGTATTGGCTGCGGGTTCAGGGAGCAGCGGGGCCCTTGCTAGCATACTGGTTGGTGCCTAAACCAGGTCAAGGGAATGATTCTATTTGAGCATGGATTTTAGTAGAGGAGGACCGGAAGCTTTCCCATTGTTGCGCCAGCACAAAAGCAGCGCAACAGATTGAATATAAGGAAAGTCGGGTGCAAAGAGCAAGTCTAAGCAGGGGATGTCAGGAGAGTAACAGGGGAGTTTTAAGCAGAAAGCCAGCGTGACCTGATATACAAAGAAAAAGCCCGCCAAAGGAATTTTGAATGGGAGGATGATTTCAAGGGTCTTTAAATACATACTAACCCTAAAATGCCCTTTCAGTTGGAATTTTAGTATTCAGGATTTGTGGGTAGACCAAAACAGACACGGGTGGTATTCGAATTCACTGCAACCTAATTCCACCGCCTTAGACCGCTCGGCCACACTACCAGAAACGGAACAAACTTTCTCATCTCTAAACTATTTTTTTCTCGACATACAAACTCAAAATTCTGATTTTTCTCTACGGATAGTAGCGTTTTCGTTCGTTACTAGAAACCTGAGCAAACTCGGGGAAAGGAAGAATCATCGCGTTCTCACACATCTGAGAAGTGTGCTAGAAAGCAATATCCTTGGAAGATTTCTATTTGTTCTTTACCTAGACGATTAGAAGCAAAAAGAAAAACAATCCCACTAGTTACTTATTGCAAGGGATTAGAGAAGACTGAATAAGGAGCTTCCAGATGTTGAGTTGTTGATCTGTGGCTATGCATCTCATCCAGAGTGCGAATAGGGTCGGAGTTCAGATCCAGTATGAGGATATAACAGATATAACAGATCTGGTAAACCTGTCTCTGTGTTCCAAGGAAACTCCCAGGTCATCTCCTCCAGTGGGTTCAGTCAGAATGGAGAGGGTGAGTCTAATTGCTGGCCTTCGTGGCGAGTAACTGAGAAAGAAGAACTCTCGGGTAGACAGACGCACACCTGAGCCATTTCCTCTCTCTCTCTCTCTCTCTCTCTCTCTATATATATATATATATATATATATATATATATATATATATATATATATATATATATATACACACACACACATATATATGCATCAATATATATATAGATGCATCAATATATAGATGTATCAAAGTGACTCCCAGAGGGAGGTGACATTCCAACAGCGTCCCCAGCCCAAAAAAGGGTCTCTGGCTTCTTTTGTGTCCTGGCTCCACTAACTCCATTCTGTTTCTTTCGAGGGGAGTAAAGGAAAGCTAAGGAAGTTTCAAAAGTGATACCCTAGTGTCTCCAGCACCCAAAGTGGGCGCAAAGCCCTGGGTAGATATGTTATTTATATTCTTTGCTGTTCCTGATTGGCTATTTCTGGGTCTCTGGATCCAGAAATTCTTGCAGGAGTCTAATTGAAGTTTACCAACTTAAAATGCCGGCTCTTTCTCTCCACCTCGATCACTCCAAAAACCACATTTCCCTCTTGCCTGACCTTGTCCAAGGGCTCTCCGAAGTCTTTCCCCAAGTCCTGAGGGAATCAGGGTCGGGGTTGCGGAGAGAGGCAGAAGCAAAGTGGTCATTCTCTGGATCTTCATCGGGCGAATGTGCTGCTAGTTCCCCGTCATCGCTGACGAACAGAATTTCTAGAAAACCTGCTGGGAAACAGGGATCAAGGAGTCTGAAATGAATGTAGAGTCAGGCAGGGAAGCGGGGTCTGAGAAAACTGGGGTCAGCAGGGAAAGGGGCAGACTTCTCCGGCGCTCCATCAGCACCGCACCCCCGCCTATCTCTGCTGCACGCGGGGCCACTTCCCCTCCACCTATGACTTCATCTCATGCGGAATCCAGCCCCTCACCCCCTCCCCACCCCGCCGACACCGTGGTGGGGGCTCCCTGGTCGCTCCTCTTCACCATCTGGTTTCCTCCCTCCAGTCCCAGTTCACCCGGGGAGCTCCCGGGGCAGGGGCCGGGTGTTCACCCGTAGGCTCCTACCAAGTTCTCTTTCTCTCCAGGAGCTATCCGGGTCAGGAGCGAAGGCCAGCTGGCACCTCTGTGGTGCGGAAAGGTCAAGATGTGGCTTCTATACCTACGTTACTAGAGGCAGAGGCATTCACATGCTTGGCTTTTTAGCTCCTTGGGCTGAAGGGTATAACTTCTAAGAGAATCCTCAGAAAAAAGTAAGCTTATTGCCTTTGCTGTACATGCAAGTCTTTGCCACATGCCACAGCACTGGGAAGACTGATGTTAATCTCAAGCTGAGAACCTAGAAATCATGTGCAACCACTACCTTAGTGTGTAAGATAAAGAGGCATTCGTCCAAAAGAGAAAAGACCCTGGGACTCTATTACTTGATAGTACATGGGAAGTGAATGGGAAGAAAGAGAACAAATATTTAAAATGTCTATTGAACTATTATGCCTAGTATATGTATAATATAGTATATGCCTAGTACTATATGCCCACTATAGGCCTCATTCTGAACTATTACGCCAAAGGACTCATGGTTCATGGTCCAGACTTCTTAAGAAACCTCATATGAAGCTTTTGATGAGATCTTCAAAAGAGATTATATAGTCACATTTACATTTGTGTGTATTAGTGCTAATTTGGTAAACATGCCCATTTAAATCAAGCACAGTTTCTGTAGCTATGTTTTGACTCCTTTTGTAACAAAGGAGATTGTCATAAGATGGAAGTGACCTGAGCCCTTCTTGATCCTTTCTAATACTAAATCAGGCAATAAAAGGAACCAGTAAACAGGGAAAAACTTGAGGTCATTACAGTAGTGGTCCTGAAGTGCTTTTTGTTCAGGTTCCTCAAACGGAAAGACTTCAAAGCACTTTCTTATTAGGAGAGAAAGGACCACACTCCAAGGCCACTCATGGAAGTTCCTTTATTAACCTAACCAGTGGACATAGCTTCTCTTATTCAATCACAGGTGCCTGAGTACTCAGTATCTATCTGCCTTGAACTCACTGGTTCCTTCAATAGAGGAAGGAGTCTTGGTCTATTCTGTCACCTGTTGGATTGCACAGATCAAAGAAGTGTCCTGACACTCACAAGCCCTTTATCTCAGATTTCCTAATGGAATGGTAATACTCCCAAATACTTAATTGTCCAGTAACCTAAACAAATAGATAACCATCTCTTTGGAAAGATGCCTAATACACTTAAATGCAATGTGTTGTCTGGCACATGCCTATTTCCTTTGGATTCCTTCAGTATTATAGGTTCCAGCATTCTGGAACCTAAATATTGCTGGGGAATTTAACCTTGGATTTCCTGCTCTCTATACTGTATTAACAGTCCAGATGATGAAAATTTATATACAAGCAGAAAACTTACTTTAAGGCCTTGACACCCAAAATATAGTCCAGGGACCAGCAGCATCAGCATCTCCTGTAACTTATTAGAAATGCAGAATGTCAGGCTTATGGAATCAGAATCTTAACAAGCTCTACAAAGGTTAGTGAATTTTGTGATGTACTCTGTGTTCTAATGTATATACCAAATGCTTTATGTTCAATTTAGGGCATTTGAAAATTCCCACCAGAATCTTTCTGGATCAATAGAAGTCTTGCACTACATTGTTCCTAGCTCCGGTAGAGAGCCATTCATGCATTGGCCTGAGGCTCCCATCTGCATGTGCTATAAATTTTGCTGAAAATTAAATACTAGTAAATAATCTGTTCCTTTTGATAGATGTATCATATAGCCCTCTCAGCACTTATTAAGCCCCTATTTAAATATTTAGCACCTATATGGTCTCATATATTTATCACATTGATCGTTATACTAATGCAAAGTAGTGTGTTGTATTGATACTTATGAATTTTCTAAAGTAAATGTTCAAAAAAACATTTCTTGGTTCAAATCTTGGTCAGCTTCTCAATGAGCACACAAGAGTATTTATTGATTGAGGCACTTAGGGCGAGGCTAGTGGGGAGCATCTATTGGGAGACCTTTGGAACCTGAAAGTAATAACAATAATAAAGATGATAATAACAGTGAACCTCATTTCTCAAACTAGGAAACTGCAACTTGACAAAGTTAAAGAACTGTCCTAGGTTTTCTAGCCACTGCACTGCATATGTTAGTGTCTACACACACTAATATAACATATCACTTGTGATTCACGGTTTGTTTTGATTTAATTTCTTGCCCTAGAAAAAAGTCAGGCACCCTGCCACTTCCTTAAGAATTATGATGCCTGTCTGTAGGTCCAAAGAGATTACCATGTTGATTACCTTCATAATTTCCTCCAGTGAAATGCCTCATGTAGGCAAATGGAGTACAGAGACATAATTCTTGATTCTTGCAGGCATAGCAGTCACTTGAAACAAAATCTTATAGTTGTCTTGGAGGATATTGCCTGGTGTGGAAAGACTAAGGATTGAACACAAGGGAATATTAATTACGAAATACAGCTCTTGTCAAGCCACAGAAGATCCTATTACCTCACCCTAGGCAGTTGTACATGCTCATCGCATCTTAGGACAACATTCTCCATGACTTGTTCCTGAACCAAGAATATCTGTCATTGATACCTTAGTTTGCCTGTTTAAGTAGAGAATTTCTCTTCCTTAAATTGTATAAAGTCAGTGGCACCATGTTTTACATTTACACAATGGAAATTAAAGGACATAATGCTCATAAGCTTGCATATATCTTGCCTGATCTTGGACAAATGAAAACATCAAAAAATTGTGGGTAAAAGATCAGGACAGTAGTCAGAGGGTCGAAATCTTACTCAGCAGAATTGGTTCATTTCTTCTTGGAGTTGCATGAATCAGCACTCCCTCCCTGCATCCTCACCCATGCTCTCTTCTATGGCTATATTTGCAGGAAGAAACAGGTACAAGATCTTTCTTAGTTAAATAAATTTTTAGTTCTTGTTTACTAGTTTATATAAACAAGATTTCTAAAAAGTGAAAACACAGTCCCCCCCTTTTTAAATTGCTATATCATACCAAAGATATATATAAATCTATATATGTCTTTAAGGTAGAATTAAACTCTTACTCCCCAACACCTCTTTTTTTCTACTTGCTTCCATCTCTAGACCTTTAAGAGAAAGGCATTAATTCCAAAACAAACTTAAGGATTTGGGGCTATGGAGTTTAGAAAGGACAAAACCATGGCAAATCTCTTCTAAACTTCTTCCCTGGATCTTACCACCGTATTATTATTATTATTATTATTATTATTATTATTATTATTATTAATTTCTCACATGTCCATGCCTTTGCACACTGTTCCCATCATGGAATTAATTGCCTTTTCTCCTCTTTCTCCCATTGTAAATCTACACCGAAGGCAATTTATCTGGTTGCTACTGAGGTGGTGGGTGGTGGGTGGGGGTGGGGTACTGGCTGGAAAGAAGCTCAAAGGAACTTTCTATGGTAATGAAGTGATTTATATCATGAATGGGGGTGATATTTACATGGATGTATGCATTTGTCAAATTTTTTAAACTATAGTACAATTTATGCAGTTTATTTAATTTTTTTATAATGGTAAATAACAAGAAAAAATCAATTCGAAGCATCAGTTCTAACACAAACCGATGTAGATACCTCTCCTCTGTTCCTCCCCAAAAAAACTCTAATAATATTTCTGTCACAGAGTTTGATTTATCCCACTGTACACACACAACTGTTGGATTTATTTGTCT
Organism: Macroglossus sobrinus; assembly: GCA_004027375.1. Classification (NCBI taxonomy): domain Eukaryota; kingdom Metazoa; phylum Chordata; class Mammalia; order Chiroptera; family Pteropodidae; genus Macroglossus; species Macroglossus sobrinus. The sequence goes on from PVKZ01002216.1 coordinate 117,554, forward strand.
ATCTTGCCAGAATACAAGCTTTAAAGGCCAAAAACCACGTCTTACTTAGCTTTATTTCTCTAGCACCTACTGCACCTTTGTGGTATCTCCGGCACCACAAAAGCATCACCATATTAGGTGAAAGGAGAGCACTATTTTTGTCCCTGCCCATCAGACACCCTCTTTACGCGCCTCTTACTTCTCAGATGGGTCTCCCTTATACCCATATATCTGGAATTCTCGTATCTGCATCCTTTAAGGGCACTAGAGGCAATGGAGGCAATGTCTCAGGAGATTATAGAAAGAAGGACCAGAACCCATTCTGGTAATGGCTCCGCTCAAAGTCTTTTTAAAGGGTTGAGAGGACACGAAAAGATTCCAATTTTGTAGGATTTTTACTTGCGTTAAGACTCTACTTGATATTTCGTGATACCTGCCTTTCTGTATGTATCTATAAGAGGAAACCTAGAGACACTACTACTCGCGAAAGGCTCCATAGCTCAGGGGTTAGAGCACTGGTCTTGTAAACC